>JAHVYC010000014.1:41407-400635 GCA_020623665.1 Calonectria multiphialidica
GTCCGTGGTAGTAGTAGTGGTAGCGGTACCGTCCGTGGTAGTGGTAGTAGTTGTGTCCCTTTTTTGTAGTATGAAGCGAACGGGGTCTCGCTTCTCAGATCCAGCGGCAGAGCAGTCGGAACCATCTCCAGTTGAACAGACCCGAGAGGCTCCATCGTTGACTGTTGCTCCGGAAAAGGAGACGGAATCTGACGACACAGAGCCTACTTTGTCCTGCGCAAAGGCGATTCCCGGCAGGAAAAGTCCCGCCAGGGCCCATGAATGAAAACGCATGGCGAGCTGAGGTGAAAAAACGAGTGTGTTGATATAAGGAGTGTAAGTTTCCAATGTCGGAAGGGAGCTGTGGGCTTGCTGTTCTGAACAAGAAGTCTAATCCAGTGTTCTCTCTTCCCAGTTTTATAATCTTCTTCATCTGCTCCAAGGCCACCAAGTAACTCCTTTGCTGGCCAGACATTCCAGTGCAACATTCCCCTGTCGATAGTTGCCCAAATTCCGGTTCTCGGGAATGCAGCAAGGATATATGTTGTTTCCATTCCGTCCGTAGCCAAATCCCATGGCGAATGGGGGCAGATTTATTACAGCCATTCCGTATCTTGGCTCTGTCCTGATGATCCTCGATAACGTGGCCATTGAAGCAAGATCCAAGCCTAGGTTCAAGTTACAATCATCAGAGGCTCTCCCTCCGCTCTCTCTCCCTTGGCTGGGTCCTCGCTGTGGGGAAATATGATGTCTCGTCACTCTCTGAACAGGCCTTGAAAATTCAAATACCAAGAAATCCATCGGACCGTTACATAATCGTGCCTTTTATCCACATCCAGCTTGACATAGCCATGAATACATGAAAATTCTGGGGCTTTTCGAGTAAACAGACAGATCGCGGGTTCGCAGCCCAAGTGTACAGGTGGCAAATTACTCTGAAACCTCCCTGCCTGCCGCTGTGTCTAACATTTCGATGACCAGACCACCCTTGGGAATGCGGGGACATCCAGGGGTATGTCGTTAAATCTCACCAAACTCACAACTACTTGAAGGACTGGATTTATTATTCGCAAGAATGAAGTTGAGCGGATGCCGGTTCGAAAATCCAACCCTCTATCTCTTTGAACTCATTATTGCTTGTGGGGCATGTATGATGAACAAAAGCAAAACAGTACTTCACATTACGGCAATTCTGCGGGAGTGTCTTTCAAAAAGAAAGAAAAGAGAAAAAAGTGTCACGTGCATATGAGCCACTGCATTGGCTTGTTTAGGCCCCATAAGCGATAACGAACTGTCCCTTTGATGAGTGCGGTAAGCCTCCACTTGGGAGGTACCTTGCCTCAATAAGCCCAACAAAAGAGATAATAATAATGCACGCAAAATATAATTTTAAATAAATTAAATAACTAATAACCCCGGTATTCTTGCATTTACTACTAGAGAATATTATATTCTTAATTTTGGTCTTTGTGGTTGTCAACCTACTTTGCTTGGTACGTAAGTGGAGGTTTACCGTACTCAGAGGGATAATACTCAATCGGGTAACAATGAGCTTTCCAGTCGCAGTGTAAAATAGCGACCAGAGCTAAGGGGGAAATTGAGTATGTAGAACCTAAATTCTCTAGACCATGGTCTTAATATTCAAACTTCAATACTTGCAGCGTCTTCAACTAATAATATGAAGAGTTATTGTAGCGAGAAATTATGTGCCATGCTCAAGCGAGTGGACAACAAACAGCGAGAAGTAGATGGAACCTACCCTATAGAGGCTACCAAGTCTTGGACCAGACTGAGCTAGAGCGAGCAAGCTGGGTTAGATTAAGCTAGAGAAGATGAAATTATTAAGGATTAGTAAATCCATTAATTTTTATGGTGCGAAATAGGACTTTTGATAATAAATTAACTGTTCAACTTGTTATAAATTATTGCCATCGAGTAACCAGACACAGACTGTTATTATTCATTCTCCACATCACTTCCCCATAAAAGATCCACTTTTAAGTGACGCGGGACCCGGATCAACAATATTCCGCAGATTTGCGCTAATTCCAAAATGGAATTTTTTCTAACTATCAACATCGCGTAACGCGAATGCCATTTTCCCCAACGTTGCCAGGTAAAGCATGATGAGAGACCGCGCTAATGTTGCTAACGAGGAGCCTAGCCTGGAGCTGGTTCGACCTCGTTCCCAGCACTTCGACAGCATGGAGATTGGCCCAACGGTCGCTCTGTCAGAATGTTTTTGCAGGGAGCTTGTCACTCTGTTTGATACTTCAAAGTCATGATGGACCACTGATCTACGCCAAGAATAAGCCAAGTTACGAAGAGACCAGACGAAGAGCTTGCCCTGCATGTAACTCATGTCGGCTTGAGATCCGAGTTTCAAGTCTTCCAAACCGCTGGCCTGGACGGTTCCACCTGAAACGCGGTGTGCCAAGCCGGGACGCTCGTGGGATGGATTCATGTTTGAGTTCCCCAGTCTGAAACACGGGCGCTAACCGAGCGCGTAGCTGTCAAAGCCTGCAATTAACCAATTTGGCCTTGGATTTGAATGATCATGACATGTTTACAGAAGATTCCATCATCCGTGTGAATTAATTTATTGGTCATTGAAGCCTTTTAGAGCGTATCAATGGCAGATAATACCAGGCCAAGCGCGGTGAGACTCACGTACCGGGGACGACCAGTCCTGATCTCGCCCCAATATTCGAAAAACACTTCCATCCAAACTTGGTCTAAACAAACATGATCGAGTACTACCCTATCCGTAAGTCGGCACATAACCGCCGATGGCAAGTTTTACGGACCCATACAGTGGGGTTTTTATTCCGGTATCCGAATGCTTGTTTGATCGACATCTGTTCGGCTGTCTCTTAAAATACTACACTCGCCGTATCTCCGGCACTGAATCGCCGAAAATACCTAGTGATCGCGCCGATATCCGGCCATGTGGCTTCCTAGCCGTATCAGTGGTCAATGAGACGTCTCGGGATCAATACTCCCCGAATGCCTGTATCAAGGAGAAGGTTCTTATCAGAGCTATGGATGAACACGCAAGTATATATAGCCTCGTCTTTACAATGAAAAGAGGATTCATTCAATACAATTCACTCTTCTTCTACTCTCATTTGGCTGTGCCAAGTTAATCCATTTCTCCCTATTGTTAAATTCTCATTTCAATCAAGATGCATGCATCAATTGTCCTTCGCCTTCTTTCAACCGGCCTCGTTGCCGCAGTTGCTGTTTCTGGCTTCACCGGACCTGCTGGCAGAGTCTCTCGCACAGTTGTACGTGGTGCAGTGAGTTGGTCTTGAACAGTACAGTGTTGACTTGTTACTTTAAGGGTGCCCTGGTAGCGGTGGCTGGGCCGGCCCTGGCTGCTCCTCTCGCGGAGCCTATTGACTTTGAGGAAATTGACGATTTGGAGGTAAGGGATCCTATGTGTAGGATTCTATGATACTTACTATTGTTTAGGCCCGGGACGAAAATGATGAAGACGGAGACGAGGACGAAGACCAGTCCGCGACTGAGCTTAACATCCGCAACCATGAGGGCGAGGAGGATGTTGTTGAAGCCGAGGCGACACCTGGAGCAAAGAAAGGGAAAAAGGGAAAGAAGGGCAAGAAGGGTAAGAAGGGCAAGGGCAAGAAGGGGAAGAAGCAAGGAAAGAAGGCCAAGGCTACCCCGACCCCAGCCAGCGCCTAACCTCGAAACCTACAGTATTTGAAAGTACTTCCTGGTCTCGGATTCAAACCCTACTGGATGGGGTCTTGTAATTATACTGGATAGCTAAAATGAATCCTTTCATACAGCGGAGCCCGTTGAACCACCGTAACAGGGCTTACCTCCATCATTACCAGGCTACTTCAGTACTGGATGTTCTGAATATTGCACATTTGAAAGTAATTGGAACGTAACCACTCCAATATTTCCACATTCTGCTGTCCCATTCGGCTTCTTCATCGACGAGCCGATTCTGCCATATGATTCCGTCAGTGATCCATTTAAGATATTAATTGGAACGCTGGGGGTTCCTCACGGATTCCGAGTTTGCAGCACGTCGGTTCCGTTCTTGAGCAATACGCCAAAATAAATCAATAAGGCGCTAAATGAGATATGGTAGTAAAAGTATTGAAGGATCAATGATATAGGTAATGACAAGCTAAAGAGAGAAGATACCACCTTGGCAAGATAAGACCTTACATGAAACGGGAAGGTATAGAGGTTAGGGTTCGCTATTGTGAGATAGAAATAATGCACTTATGTATAGTGGAGGGAAGGGGGCAAACTAGACATGAGTCACCTCTGAATTTTAAGAATTTTGCCGGATTATTGCACGTTTCCTGTGGATATCTGCTTGAGGACTTCAAGAGGCATTGTCGAAACTCTGGTCGATCCATCCCTTTGCCACTCTAGAAAGTTCTGCTTTGGACGAGGTAAGTGATGTATTTCAAATATCTTGCGTGTCAACTTGCCATTACTTCTCTGGAAGATGTCTTTGTATTCATTGAAATAAATATTCGGCCGCAAGTCCGACACACCCAAGGCAGCAAACACAATGTAATGGTCGTAAAAGTTGTCATATTTAATTTGGATTAGCCATCGGGACCCGCTTCCTCTCTTTTCCATAATTCTGAGCTCATAAATGAAGTACCTGAGTTAGAGGTCAGGAGCAAAGTCGACTGACGGCGCGGCACCTGCGACTGCTTGAGAGAATCCTATTGGTGGTCCACATCCCGAACTGATGGTTTTCGAGAAAGAACGACCGCGGCAGAATTTAAAGCGATGTGCCTATCCAAGAGGAGAGTCTAATTCATACAAGTTATAGGTCCTTTCTGATTTAGATTCAAAGCTGGGTCGTTTCAGGTGTCCCACCGTGGTCGCGTGGCACCAAGAATTCGTGGCTGGTGAGGCGAACAGTACCCCGTTTCCGGGAAGAAAAAAGGAGAAAAATATCTCCATCAAAAATTCCCAACTGTGTTCGGGAGCTAAAGGTTTGGTCATGTAAATAATTCCCACCTTTTGAGTGCCATCTCTTGGGATGTACGAAGGGAGCATTGAAGTACCGTGCTCCATATTACCGCACTTTACCTATGCTAGGGCTTCCATCATAGGCTGACAATAATGTTCCGGTGTCATTATTAGCCTAAATTTGGCGAGGTACCTCTCTGCTCCCTTCGCACATTCAAAGAGAAGGGATTTTCAGAGACATGTCTCACATCCACTGGTTACATCACCACATGTTGTTCATATTGATTCACCGCCCCCGGCCCTCCACAGAACCAAAAGTAACGCCGAATTCACGTGACCTCCATTGGTATCTTTTTTCCCCATTACTCTCGACATAGTACTTGGCTGGCACATCCCTCCAAGTTGCTATCTCTTCCAGCGACAGAATTAATATTTGTGATGGTTATTTTCCCTGTTGTCATCTTGGATTTCATGGAATGTATCTGAAAACGCCCCTGTTACTGAAATATCTACTCCACATTCCAAATATCGCGTGATCTATTTGCATTGGAATGAAATTGATCACACCGACATTGGAAAGCATGTGCGCACTGACCTCCCTATCCTTGGTTTAACTGTGGAACCTAATGTGTCCTACTCCTGGCAACAAGGGATGTGAATGTTGCGCATGATGGATTAGGCAGGAACTGCTATGATCGGGGCTTGAACTTACCTAACCCTCGCTATAAAACGTGCACAGTGGGAATTTCAGCTATTTTTCTCTTTTAAACTCCTTAACAAGCCAATTTGTTAAGCTTCTCACGTTAGGAATTATTCACTCCCCGTAGTCATGCTCTCCCTTTCCTTGATCCTATTTATTATTGCCCAGGTGCAAGTGCATAAACTGCTCCCACCACAATATGTGGTCGTCCCGGTGCAGTAATTACTGGACCAACAACAATCTCTAAAGACCCAACCATTACATGCGTCATCCCGGTCACGTAGGCCATAACGAGAATAGTTAGGTCAGCTCAACGACAGGTATTTGACCTTGGCCTTCGATGCTAGAATTAACCGAAGATCAATACCTCTTTTCGCTCAAAAGGAATAGGACCATGTCCATGCTTGGACAGGTTTCCCTCTTGTCAAGAGGCCCTCGGGACCACCACTAGATCTCCTTGTGGAACATCATCGAGATTTATTTTATTTAGGCGAACAACTACGACCAAATCTTGCCTTCCTTCCTGTGATATTCCAATGTGCTTTGCATCTGATTTCAGGTATCGAGTTTCTTCATTCGCGTGAAATTGTCGTTGGCCATTTTGACCCTTGCAACTTTTGGTTTTCGGACTCGCTCCAGCCCAGTATGGTTTCATTTCCCTCGGCATCATTTCTGTCGGGCAAATGTGCAGTACCATTTTGGTACCCATTCCACCCTATATACAGAATCGTGCGCGTGAAGCATATACGCCCGTATAAAAACGCAGATCGGGTCCTCTTCGGAAAAGCTATCTATGAGCTGACGACAACATCGTGGCCTGGCCGACAATCCAACGACTAAGGCGTCCACCGGGAGATATATATGCGAGGCGAATGGACTAGTCTTGAGGATAGATACCTGGGAAATATGGCATATAAATGTTGGCAGAGGCAATACAATAGTGCCGAAGGCGCCAAGCCGGACCTTATTCAAGTACTTGGTGCACAGGGCTGGGACATAGTGGATGATGACTATTTATAGGGCCTTGATGCTATTGGGATCATGGAAGAGAATATGAAGAATAGCTATCCCCGGTGACTTATTCGACGAGGACGGCTTTTCTCAGTTCAATGCAAGATAAGTAAATGGTTGAAACGAATAAGTGGCTTGCTTTGATCTACCAACTAAAAGGGGGTGAAATTCACTGCCAAAGACTTGGCAGAAGCTTTAATTGTGCACGCATGCCCTCTTGTGTTGGTGCCATAATTCACAGTTGCTTCTCGCTGTAGAAGTCGCCCTCCACAGAAGGGGATAGTCAATGTTCCATAAACTATACCCACTCTAATTGGTCTATAAAAGTTTAGAATTGGCTAGAATATAACAGTATTTCCTTCATAGATAGTTTCCCATCTGCCAGAACCTGCATCGTTCTTCAATAGTTTGATCCTCCGTAATACTGAAACCCCGATCACTAATACTTAGAATACGTCTTCCTGGGCCATACACTGGTACACCTTGCGGAAGAGCCGACGAAGTGGCAATCCCGGTGGCTGCAAAGCTGGTAAGGAGCTCCTGGAAACCCACGGCAATAGATGGATTGACCCCCGCATCTCGGTCCTGGCTGTTGAAAAACGTGTAGGGAAGGTCACTACCATGGAGACCCGGATAGACATTGAAGCGGTAGCTCTTGGCTTTTCTGCCGTATGCAGCTTCCAAGAAGCCATATTTACAGGTGAACTCTGATTCAGCCTTTGTAATTGATGCACGCTCCGTTTGATTCGTATATCCGTATGTGCCATCAAAGACCGGTGGGTAGAGATTGGATGCGATGTGGTCAAGAGTCTTGGGGCTGGCATTAAAGTAGGTCGCTTCAAGGAATTTCCGGTATCCGGCCTCATTGTTGGACTCCGGTGAAGTGAAAATCAGACCCTCATCCTCATTGAATCCAATCAACAATTCCACGTCATGGCGATACTTTCCATCTGCAAGAAGCTTGTCTGGGATTTCAGGGACATAGACCCCATCGACAAATGGACCCGCCGTGCTGGTTCCCCAAGCAGAGTTGGAGATCAGCAGTCTATTGGCCTTTCGAATTTGATCGAACGACAGTTTCCTAGCCGCTTCCATATCGGCGACATTAGCAAGGGTAAGGAACTTTTCAATAACCTCATTTTCCAATCTATCGCTTGAAATGTGAACCCTAACGGATGTTAGTAATTGAAGTCAAATGTGCATCTTGAAATCCTTACCAACCAGTACTTTGCGGTATAGCTCGCTGAAAAAGCGTGACCTTGTCATTGCCCCCAAAAGCGGTCAAGTGGTGATAAATACTAGCACCTAAACACCAATGATGTCAGCTTTTGAGCCAAAATACGTGATACGGAGGTGAAAAGGACAGGATATATCGAACCTCCGGCTGATTCGCCCATGATAGTTACCCGAGTACGATCGCCGCCGAAATGATGAATGTTTTCTTGGATCCACTCGAGTGCTAGTCTCTGATCGTAAAGTGCAGCATTGGCTATCATTGAGTCTAAGATTATGTCTGAGTATAAAATAGCCTCAATTCAGTGTTGCACTAAACACGTACCATCTAGTTTCGATCCAGCAAGCCAACCTAAGGCACCGAGCTGCAACATATTAGCTTAGAAGTCAACTGGTGCAATCGAATCAAAATACCCTGTAGTTTGCCGAAACAAATATAAGACCCTCGGGGCTTGAAGTGTAGGTGGCATTGATAAGGCCTGAAGGGTCGAACAACGCTTTCTCACCAGTAGTATAGCCACCTCCAGAAAGCCAGAAGATGACTGGCGCTAATTTCTTGGTCGATTTTTCAAATGTTCTCATGGGCGTGACCACGTTAAGAAAGAGGCAATCCTCTGTCTCCCGAGGGTCTACAGGAATCTTCAAGTCAGAGGGGATTGTAAGTGCATTTTGCTGAGCTTCCGTGAGGTTGGAAATTTTGCCGCTGAGGAAATCCGGCCCCGTAAATGAAGTATATACTTCCCAAGCAGCCATGGCTTGAGGACATATTCGGCCAACATCACCCTTATCGACGGTGCTGTCACGACCCATAGGTGCGACGGGTTTTGCACTATCAAGTTAGCATCGTCTTAGAAGTAACAATAATCGTGGGCAAGAGGGCGACGGGGGCAGGACATACAAACGTAATTTGCCAGTTGGCGATGCACCATATCTAATATTGGAAAAGTTGTACAGATCAGAAGACCCCTTTCACTCATGTATTAGCAGAAATCTTGCATGGAGCGTTTTCATGTGCACCTTTTGAATAGAGCCCTCATAAACTGCATACCCAAGATCCACAATTGGTGGAGGCTGGGCCATGGCAGCGGCCCCATAGAAGCTCAGCAAGAAGAATGGAAGCAGGCACGCCATTTGGTATCAGCACAAAGATGACGAGATGATTGAGCTGAGATTGAGCGTGAATGAATTTCAACAACAGAGGGAACATGATACCTTTATACCTCAACTTTTGCATACTAAAATCTCACGATTCTTTGTGACACAGATTTGGGAGATTGGTATCTTGGGATTCGGCCGATAGGCGAATACCGGCTCCGGGCTTTTGGCCAGGACTTGACGTCAGTGTGGGGCAATATACACTATTAGTTGGGTCACCGCTCCCTTACTCTCGGTCATGTCATGCTGGCAATTGAACAGGCAGGAATGCTGCAAATTGCCGAGTTCAAAGGCCGAATTTCACAAGTGCCGGACATTAATAGCCCGAGGATTTCGGCCAATTAGTATGCTATCCAATGTTGCATGAGTCAAGGCACTCGGCCGACAACTAATTCTACCGAAAATAAGCCTTGACGTGCGATCAAGGGGTTTCCAGACTTACCCCCCTTTTCTTGTTCATGGATATTATGTAGAGTTGACCTGGATTATCTAGTCTGGAACTGGGATGGCCAGATATTCCAGGGGTAATGTCACAGTCGCACGTGATCTCATTGGCCTAAATGAACCTCGGTTACTGTGCCAGAAATCCGGTCTGGCAGACATCGGTACTAAGGTAATAGCTGGATGGTGGATTGCCACCAACCCTAAATATGATACCGAATGACCAAAATACTATATTGTCAATCTAATAAATGCGAACCTTGTCGAGGGCATAGCACTTGACTCCACAAAAGGTAATGTAAGTCTCGGTCAGATTTAGTCGGAAACGAAGTACAGAAAAATACCACTCTCTTACCACTGACATTTTGCTTGGGTTGCAATTATCGTCAGTCTCTGAATGATGAAGATCACATCATGGGGGGCAAATAAGAAGCCTGGATTCTATTATCGGTATCTGTCCGATGGATGCAACCATTTTCTGTAAGGATCCACTTATTGTTTGTTTAATGACCTATTACAGCTCAGCTATTGGCGTCTGCCCACCCAGGTCAAGTGCGTGGCATTTGATCGGGCAACTAACGCGCATTTGTGGGTGGTATTGTCTCACTGGGAGACTCTCACGCGCCACTTTCGTGAACCAGAATCTGCACTTATTTGGTTGTTTGCTGCCACCTTTCCAATCGAACGCTTGTGATCAATAGGGATGTGCTGGTTGATAAATTGGCTGGGCCGGCCAAGAACATCGTCTGTTTATCCTCTTTCTACCCTGCGATCCTTTATTCAAGCTCACTGACCTACTTACTGCGACTAGAAAGGTTAAAGAGTCCTCAGCCGCCCTGCGCGAATTCTTTTACCTGCCCCCTAATCAAAAGGCAGACGAAGTAAAACCTCACATAACTTACGCTTCTCTAATTCTAGATATTCTAAATGGAAACCAACCAAAAAAACAATAGGAAAAGGAATGCCTATTATCCTGCAGATTGCAATATCGGATCGGTTGAGGTGGCTGACAATGTTGACCATCTCAAGCGCCATTTAGGAAACCGCCAGATCCAGTTGATCGCAGTCGGTGGATCCATTGGTACGGCGCTTTTTGTAAGTATTGGCAGCGGGCTTATGGAAGGGGGTCCCGGCAGCTTGCTGATTGCCTACACGCTGTACTCATGCATATTGGGTCTTGTAAACAATTGCATGGCTGAGATGGCTGTGTATATGCCCATTTCTGCCTCCTTCACACGATTCGCGGGAAAATGGGTTGATGAAGCATTTGGCTTCATGGCTGGCTGGAATTTCTACTTATACGAAGCGGCCTTGATCCCGTTTGAGATCACAGCTTTGAACTTGGTCTTGACCTTCTGGCGCGACGATATTCCTGTGTGGGCCGTCTGCATTGCCTGTATTATTCTCTATGCAATACTCAATATCTTTGCCGTGGAGTACTACGGCGAGGCGGAGTTTTGGCTTGCCAGTGGCAAATTTATTCTCATCCTATTGGTCTTTTCATTCACTTTTGTCACCATGGTTGGGGGAAACCCACAACATGACGCATATGGCTTTCGGTACTGGAAATCCCCGTGAGTTGTATCTTTCAGTTCTTACTATATAATATTAAAGGAATCACTCGCTGACATGCATACTGAAGCGGTTATTTTGCAGAATACATTACTACGGGCAACCTTGGCCGCTTTGAAGGGTTTTTGGGAGCCCTTTGGTCCGCAGAATTTACAATAGTTGGCCCAGAATATATCTCCATGGTAGCGGGGGAGACGGAAAGGCCACGTATCCATCTCAAGCAGGCATTCAAAACGGTATATTGGCGTTTTGGCTTCTTCTTCATCGGTGGGGCCTTGTGCATTGGTATTGTTCTCCCCTACGATGACCCAACTCTCAATGCTAATGCCGATTCTGGCACGGCAAATGCGTCTCCTTATGTCATCGCCATGAAAAACATGAATATCAGATTTCTACCGCACTTAGTCAACGCATTGTTGGTATCCAGCATCTTCTCTGCCGGCAACGCATACACGTACTGCGCTATGCGATCACTGTATGGCCTCGCGCTGGAAGGACAAGCTCCTCGATTCTTGAAAAGCTGTACAGCTAGTGGTATCCCATACTATTGTTTCGTTGTCACAATGTTCTTTCCACTGTTATCTCTCCTAGCGATAGGTAAGGGCACTGCCCA
This sequence comes from Calonectria multiphialidica, assembly GCA_020623665.1. Taxonomy (NCBI): domain Eukaryota; kingdom Fungi; phylum Ascomycota; class Sordariomycetes; order Hypocreales; family Nectriaceae; genus Calonectria; species Calonectria multiphialidica. Next base: position 53,083 of record JAHVYC010000014.1, read on the forward strand.
AGCGGTTAAATGGCTCGGTGATCTAACAGAAGCCGCACAACTCATTGACTTTATTATCATGTGCATCACGTATATATTCTTCTATCGCGCTTTGAAGGCTCAGGGAATTGACCGTCACAGCCTTCCGTATAAAGGTTGGTGCCAGCCATACTGTGCTTATATCGGCGGTATCTCTACTCTCGTTATTTTGGGATGCTATGACTACGCCACTTTTCTCCCAGGTTATTGGGACATTGGCACTTTCTTTTCTTATTATACAATGGTATTCCTGGCCGTGGTGACATTTGCGTTTTGGAAGATATTCAAGAAGACAAAGTTTGTAAAAGCGACCGAGGCAGATTTGGTATGGGACAAGCCGGTTATCGACGCATACGAGGATTCATTTACTCACCCTCCCGAGGGCTTTTGGAATGAAATACTACAAATGTTAAAGCTAAAGGCAAGGCAGCATCCTTATTCAAATAGCCAGGGGCTGAATCAAGCCACAACGCACATCAATTGAAATGAAAAAAAAAAAACAGCTGGTATCTGCGTTTGATAGTAAAGATAGTTAATATCACTTCCTAACTCTAAAAAAGAGTTTCGTTGAAGTCGTTTAATATAGTAGCGAGGTTGCCTCCTGCGTCTCGCGCATTAGCTCAAACCTTTCCTTTTCAGTGGCGGAGACTCGACACTGAAGAATGAATGCTTCGGTTATCTTTACTTCGTTATCAACCAAATTTACTACATCTATTTACGATAGCGTTTATCATGGCTTGCATTACCCAGCTAAACATCACCAGCACATTGCAGCTGGGGAACTCACTCTGCGTCTGAGGGTGTGCCGCCGACAATAATAAGGTAATCCATATTAACAAGAGAACTAAGAGTCCGGCATTAGGTGCCAATGCCTTGCCGATCAAGATAAATCCGTATCTACTATTGGATGAAGATACTGCAATATGAAAAAAGGACGGATTTCTTTCGCACTCCTTGCTTTGCCATCTTGTAGATCGAATGAGACCTGTCTAATCTCAGGGCAATTTGCTGGAAGCGTTTTTGGCGAAAACTCATATTGAACACAATTGGGTTGCGCAGATGAGTTGGAAGCCACAATCATACGACGTATGTGAATTTAAATTCCAGACCAGCTATTTATGACTGGCAATATCCAATGAAGCATAATGATGAAAACAAGAACAGCTTTCTTGATGTCCTTTTGATCTAAGATCGACTAGACTCACCATTTTTCTCTTGCAAATCATGATTCACATTCATACGTCCGCCATTTGGCTCGTCAATGTGAACCATCTCACCTTGAATATACCCTTGCTCGGGATCATGTGCTTCACAGGGTCCGAAAACATAAGCCGCCTCGCCGTGAATGGCATCATCTCCCAATACCATCTGCTCCTCGCTCATGCGTAGCGGAATACGTAGCACGTACTTGATGAACAGTAAAATGAGCGATGTCCATACCATATTCCACCCAAATATAAAACATGCTCCAGCCATTTGATATCCAAGTTGCATGCCATTGCCAGCGACTGCTCCACCTGGGTTGGTGAGCCCGAATGCGGCACATCCTTCTTTGGTAGCCCAGAGACCAGTGCCGAAGCCGCCAACAAATCCGGCGACCATGTGAGTGTGCGTAACTCCAAGCGTATCATCAAAATGGCGCTCGAAGGCTTTGAACCGTTTAGCAAGAATGTTCATGGTGAACCACGGAACGGAGCCAGAACCGAGACCTAGCAGTATGGCACCCCAGCCAGCAACAACACCAGCCGCCGGCGTTATAGCAACAAGACCAGTAATCATGCCTTGCACGGCGCCAGTAACGGAAGGTTTCTTGAAATAGAGCATATCGCAGACGGTCCAGGTCAATAGGGAAATGGCGGTGCAGAGATTCGTGTTCAGTACAGCAACTCCGGCGTCGGCGCTGGCAGCGTAAGGATCCCCGCCATTGAATCCGTTCCAGCCAACCCAAAGAATGCCTGCGCCAACAAGCATAGTTAATAGGTTGTTTGGGTGGGCATTTTTGCGATCACTCTCGAGTCGTGGACCGATCCAGTAGCTTCCTATAAACCCAGCCGTGCCACTCGACAGATGGATGACATAGCCCCCAGAATAGTCAATGACGCCGAGGTCAAAGAGAAAGCCTCCACCCCAGAGGGAGAATGCTCCGACAGTGTAGGAAAGCGTCAACCAAAGCGGGACAAAAATCATCCAGGCGTAAAAGTTCATGCGCCCGAGAAATGCGCCAGCCGTGATAACGAGCGTAATTGCAGCAAAAACAAATTGAAAGTATATCATGGTTGCTAAAGGAAATTGCTGGCCTACGCCTATAGCGGGGAGGTATGACTGCTGGAGCATTGTGTTGATGCCGAGCACATTGTTGGGTGTGCCGACAAAGGGGAGCATCTTCTCGCCAAAGGAGGCCTTGTAGCCCCACAGAACCCAGCATACGAGAACGGCGGCGAAGGCGTAGAGAGCCATAAAGGCACTGTTGATGGCCCACTTCTTTTTCATGATGCCGGCGTACAGCACCATGAGTCCTGGGACAGATTGAAGAGCCACGAGGGAAGCTGCCGTAAGTTGCCACGCATTGTCACCTGCACAAGAAGTCAGCAACACGATTTGGAGTCCCAATAAAATGAATCAAATAACTCGTCTCATGTCCACTTACCACTTCCGACGCCAGATGAAGGATCCGGCGTCCACCATGTGGTTTTATTGTCCGACATTCCCAATGGGTCTTGCCAGTGTTGTGGCTTCAAAAGTTAGAATCAGATGTGCAGACGTTTGCAAGGGGCAATATGAGGCAATAAAATGGCTTCAAGAGATGGGGCGGGGGAACATGTTTAAATAGAGACATGGTTGGGAATCAACTAATGGGTGTACAAAACATTAAAAGGGTGGATTTGACTACATAAGGCTGACGTTATCGTCCCATCAAGAGGGAATTCCGGATGATACTAGCCGAATGCACAAGAGATCCCAATTGAGAATAGCCTGATTTCAATGGCGCAATACAAGTGTTTGGACAATTTAGAGCCTTGCGACTATAGATGTTGAACATTCTCTCAGACCAACATGTGATGCAGAATTATGCAGGATTTTCCCACATACCATATGCGGTACTATAAAATCAATAATTAATTGATAATTTCCCTCGATGACAAAAGTCCAAGATGTAAAGTAACAATTACTTCAGCGACTGGAGGTTTGTTACTCCGTATAGCATCTTGAAGTCGGAAGTCGTCACATGATTGGAATCCAGCCAATCCTGATGTAGCGATTAGCTCCTCAAATTTAAGTGGTCGACAACGGAACAGACGGAACAAGGTTGGATGTCACACATTTCACGGATATCAGACGGCATGATAAGATGAAAAGATTTTTAAATGTACCGTATTAACGGCACGTACATTCCGGAGACTTCAATATACAATCTTGGAGCTGGCGTGATAGAGGAGGTTGTGATGCTGAATTATGGAGCATCGCGTGACGCGGAGCGAACCGAAGCCAGAGCTGAGGGTTATTATTATCTTCTATAGTTGGCGGAATTCTGGCCCAGTAATTTGGAATTTTCGTTTCTCCTGCTTATGTTTGAGCCTCAATGCCAAGATCCGGGGAAATTCTTGGCACCGAGGTGATTTGGTGTTCAGTGGTTCACGAGGTGGGACACAGCCATGTTCTTTCCGCTTATTCCGGGGTCTCCCTGCTATCATCATTATAATGGATGCGTGGGGAATGCCAATGCTGGACCAATGCCATCGTCTCTTTTTATCTACAAATATCGCCGCACTCGCAGGTGCCAGTCAGCCACTAAATCTACCGTTCCAGCTACAGTAACTCTAATTGTATTCCTTAGCACGTGATATTCAAGCACCCTTGATAGCCATCACAGATGACGTAAAAGTTTCTACATGGCAGTAGCTCACTCTGTAGGGACTTCTGTTAACTGGGTAATTGCATTCGGATATCGGGCAGCTCATGCGAGATGATATCGTTCTTGAAGTGAATGGCTCTTAATTTACAGCAGGCATTGTGTATAAAATGAGACTTCTAGCTTTCCAAATCAAAGTCCCTGTTTAGGATACGTTCCTGGATTGCCTAAAGCAGGCGCTCTAATTACTATACCGCATTTCCCAAATCTGTAGTTAACAAGGATTGCATAAATACAGTACTTCGTGAAAGATTATACTTCCTTGGGCCTCAGCAAAACTTTCCGACCTTCCCCATACTCAGAGCCTTGGCAATAAAAAGCTTGAGTGGGACTCACTTGCCATTATCTAAAAACACGCTGCTGATGGCCATACTGACAACTCCCAACTGCCCCAGATAACAAGGCAAGTGTCTGTATTAAACCAGATACCACGATGTCACATTTTGTGTTAGCTTGAGAATAGCTAAAGAAGACACTTGCATCCTTATAATCGGGATCCCTAGGAAATGTACGGCCCGATAGGAGATCAGCCCCATGTCTTTTATCAGGCACCTTTGCAGCTTGGGTGAAACAATACGAACATGCTTACATGATATTTTCAAAATAGGATACTAATAGTTGAACGGTAATAGAGTTGAGGCTGTCAAAAGAACAGGGAGTGGTTGAATATTGGGACAAATATTTTGTTTGAAGACCTGATTTGCTCATTATACCCTCTGAGTGAAGTAGGCCTCAAATAATTTGTGAGCATTTATCTCGAATTCTTCTATTTGTCTCCACCTTTCCTAAGACAGTTGACGTAGAGCCAATTCAAAGGGAATTAAAAGGCTGGCAGGATTTCGGGGAAATCATATCTCACTGATGACGTATGCCGCTACTCATCCTCGGCAAGACAACTGACATACATCAGAAAAATAAGTGGTGTAATTGCCGGCAAATCATGCACATGACATATTCCGACCAAAGCAGTATTATAATTTATTTTACTGTATAATATCACATCATTGACGAAATATTTCACTCTAAGGCATGAGGGATTGCCTTACCAATTGACCAAATTTACTATTGTTAAAACATAAAAAGAAATACTACTTCATAATACCACCTCATAGCCTTTTTTCTCTCCTTCCACTATCACATCACTGAGACAACTACCAAATTCTCCCATCCCTTTTTGAGTTTTTCCGAATTGAATCTGACAATGAAGTTTTCTGCTGCAATTTTCTTCTTTGCAGTCTTTGTGGCTCCTGTATTAACGCTTGCTGCTGCAAACCCAAAAGAGACTCTAAATGTATCCCCAAAGGTGGGAGATGCCATTTGGTGCCAACTTCAATGTGGCAGAGATGGTGACACGTACAGAAAAAAGCGTGGAGAATGGTAGGTAAATCTGGTAGAGCGGAATGAGATCAGACTGATGGTTTTAGATATTTCAATCTACTGAGAGGATGAGGATTGATATCTTGCCGTGAACTTTTAGGAGATGGAATATTTTTCAGAATTGCAACTTTTAGTGCACCTCGTAGTTCACACAACATGTATTCTAGCTCAAATTCCCATGAGGGTATCGTTCCAAACGTTAACTAGGAAATTAACCTGACGATTCTAGACTTCATGATGTTTCGCACAAGGCCGTGACTCAGATTACCACCCCATTAAGCCCTGTGGTCAGCAGATGGGAGTTTTGAATCTCGTCCTTCCTCTGAACCAATTCCTCAACATCCCAGTTCGCCCAGACAAATTTGGACTTTAAGAATCGTGCGTCGTCGGTTGCAAGCCACACACAGAAATTTCCAGGTAAATTAACTACCATCGATGTTAAATTATTATGCAATTCCACCAAGGCCCATAGCAGTCACATTCGGCCTGGATATTCAAGACTCACCATCGTCCACAAAAGCATCAGGAATCGGGATATTAGCTGTCAGCTCGGAGCGGATAGTTCCGGGCTGGACATTCACGAATCTGATTTCCGGGTTCTCGGCGGCGAAATAGTCCACTAGCTTGAGGTTTGCTGCTTTACAGGTAGCGTAACTGTCGTTGATTAGCTACCTCTTGCCTGCTATTAAACCGCCGTATCTATTTGAATGCTTACCCTCCTGTATTGGCTATTGGCCGAATATGAGCCGAAGCGGTGGCTATGTTGATAACGAGAGCGTCTGTGGAAACGAAGGATAGGAAGGATTGTATAGCGTTTAAAGTGGTTAACACGTTGAGCGTGAAGCCTTCGGTCAAGGCATCGGCATCAAGTGTTTTCATCTCATTAAGTGCCACCGTGGCACCTGCACTACTGACAAAAACGTCGATGCTTCCGAACTTTGCAATGACGGAACACAAAGCATTATCAACAGCATTCCTGTTTCTCAAATCTGCCACCTCAAAATGGACCTGTGTTTTCGCTGTTGCGGAGGCCATCATCTCTTCTGAGGCTGCGACTAGACGATCTCGTCGACGCCCCAATATCGTCACGGATTGAGCTCCGGATCGAGAGAAGGCGAGGCCAATGGATTTGCCAATCCCACTACCGCCTCCTGTAATTACCACGTTCTTGCCTGCGGAGGAGTTCTTCAGGTGGCTGGGCGAGATTCGGGGGTACGGCTCTTTGTGATATTTGTTTGTGAATGACACAAATTCGGGCATATCCAGCCCAGTAGAATCTTGAGGAGCCATATTTGACTAAAGGCCGAGTAAATGAAGGAGAAAATATGGAATAAAGTGTTGCATTGAACAATATATTGGGCGAATTTGAATAGTTATCATATCAGGTTCCCCGTTCACGAGAGACGTTTTATATCCAGTCGCTAGCTCAATAGATTCTCTTATCCCCATTATCTCCGATTCATAGGTACTGCTAGAGTCGGTTTGACGCAATTTCAACCAATACAACCATAGAATAAGTCTCAGAACGACATTAGACTTTGTCTAAACGATTTCCGCTTTCTTCCCGAATACTTAGCATTTCGGAGATAGGGAAATATTTCGGGCCCGGTGGCATATCCGCTTTCCACTTCTGGCCCCACACTGCATTCTAGCACAAACTCATCACCTCCATCATCTGGTGTCAACCCGACAATGTGGTGCCCTTCAGGTCCGGAGCACAAACCTTTCTCCTTTTGACTGACACGTATTATGTTTCCATACCGATCAAAACGTCAACTGTCACATCCTGGAAGCGTCTGGGTAATTTGCGAATAGCAACGTAGCTACAGGCATGGGTGATATAAATCCGATCAGCCGTGTGGTAGACTTCGAGTTAAACCGTTCCGGGCCTAACGAGGTCTTAAAAAATACAAACATCTGGCCTGAAACACGGAGTGGAGACTCAACTGCCAAGAAAGCCAAATTTCTCAAAGATTTTGTCCTGAATAAGAACTCGTTACTGACTACAAGGGTCTGATTTATGGGCACGTATTCATCACTACGGCAATTCAGGCATACACATATACGGCCATTGTGGCTCGTCTTCGCTATTTGGATAGGCTTCAATATACCCACGTGGAAAAATAACCATTAAGTGATGGTCAGCCCGCGTTCGACATGCACCTGCCCAGTCCTCTTTCTCATCAAAGGTCCAATCCCTTGCACACTGTCACAAGTTTACGGCTGCTATGATAGTATAAAAACGGTTTAGGCCAGTAAATCAAGTTCTTGAGATGTGAACAAGACATTTCAAGGCTGGAGGATCGGTCGCATCCAATCACCTCAACTAGTTGTTGTCTATGACACCTAGACGACTTATGAATATAAGGATTCCCATATGTTGGGTTGTTATCTTTTTTGAATTTCTCTAGTTTCTCAACTGTAGAAAAATATATTCACATCTACATTTGAGATGCCTCATCCTACCTATCACCCATTTGTTCCCATCTACACTGTCTTATTTGGCACACACGAAGCTTTGGACGAAGCAAGCTTGAATATTCCAATGGTTAACAGTTTTCAATTTCCAAATCTGCTTTAATCGCCGCCAATATGAAAGACAAATCCCAGATTATGGAGTGCTGATTGAACATGGAGGAGAGCAGAGACCTCTTTTCTCATTCTTGATGGATATTGACTTGATGACACACAAACTGCGAATTCCCGCAAAAAGAATAAAAGAAATTAGAAAAAGGATCAATAAAGCCATCTTAACTAATAAAATATCAAGTCACAGCACACCTGACAGCACTTCATTTAGGTTTGGTTAAAAAACAAGAAGCCTCAACCAGGTGTTTCCGGGAGCGCGCACCTGGGCCGCTACCATTGCATAGTGTGACGTGGCACACCTCGGGGCGGAACATCAATTATCATGGCACACTAAGATAATTTGTCCAGAGTATTCCAAATTCCTAAACTGGGCCTTGCCCTCAACTAAGCTGATACCTTTAATAGTGTCCATATTAACTCAGGTACATGGTGTGTGGGGGGTCGATCTTAAAGATTGAAGATGATCTGCAAGAAGGGAGGTTGTGGGAAACCCTTGACCTTAAGGTGCAAGCCAATCTCATTAAAATTGGCTGACACGCTTTTTTATCTGTAGGATAAAGCATCCTGAAACAAAGATAATTTATGGAGTAGAGAGAAACCTTGGCATCTTGATGGGAAATTTAGCAAACAACTTTGTAAATGTACGAGATATTTTGCCTCAGGCAGATCCCGCGTTTTTCGTAGATATCGCACTTCTCATACCACCAAATGAATGTTGCAGTCCATCTTCTTATTTACTAAACCTACGAGTTTCTTACTATTACTATAAAATATCCAAAAATCCCTAAAATTGTGAAAATAATTCGAATATGGTAACGCAGCCAGGATTCTGGAGGAAATTGAGGGTCTTATGCAATGTGGGGCCCGAGATGTACATGCATGATAGCAATTGTGCTCAGCCTTTATCGCACAGTATATTCCTCAGAAATAACGAAACACGGAACAAGGTACAAAATTGCGTCACCTAAGGCCTTGACAAGCCTTTACGGAGAACTTGAGAGTCAAAATACTCACGAAAGCGTCATCCTTTCAGTAGTTTGAAATCCAGAGTTCTGCCTGTCCAGTCCCCACCGGCTGAGTCTTCACATTCACATGTCACCGAACCACCGCAGTATTACTGTAGTATACGACAGCTCTTTGGCCGACAACAGCGAGTGCGGGCCCAGAAATGATAAAAGTCCGGGGCCGTTGGCGGGTCTGACATGGTCTTATCGATGCGGACGGTCTTCCGGTCGCATGCTTCAGGGTAGGCCTTCTCTTGCTAACCCCCAGCCAATCGTAGGGTTTTTTAGGTGGCTTGTTGAACGAATGCACCTTAAAAATTCCACAAATATGAAATCGGATGCGGTATGGAGGCGTTTCCACAAAGGACTCTGCTCTGTGATTAAATCTCGGTTATGCAAAGCGGTTAGGTTTTGCGGGTACGTAAGTGACGGGGATTGCACTGCCACAAAAGAAACGAGCATCTATAGCTTCAACGCTCCCACGAGAACCAGAACCGGGGTTGAACGGATCATCTACAGCATCCACAATCACGCGGAACGCCGTTGGCGGCTCGTCAGCACGGCCGGGCTTCTCGGTAGAGCCCAGGAGGAATGCCAGCATTCGTATGCATCGTCATTCAACCCCACATGATCATCACGGCTATGCAACAGCGTTTCAACTTGACTAGGCAGCCCATGCCGCTCATGCCGCTCATAGCTTCCGGGAGTACCCTGGGATCCTGTGCGCCCCATCTGTCGTGTCTTGGACATGGAATAGAGAGTAAGGTAGAATCGCTATAGACTATAGCCATTGACTTTCTTATTTTCGAGACGCCGAAATATGAATATGGGAGGGCGCATCAAAAAGTTCCCCCATCTCATAATTAGCTAGATTGCAAAATACATTCAACGCTCCATTTTAGCGGGTATTTTGTTCAACATGACGTGGCACGACCGCTTTTCAAGTCCATAAAGAAAGACCAACAAGGACTTTAGTTATGAAATGTTATGATGTTGGTACCTATATTTCCAGCATTTGACGTCGATCACGCAGTGAGACACTAATCAGACTCTGGTCTTGAGGCGATGGTGGCTGGGATAGCGTCCCCTGCTTCACCTATGACAACGAACCCGAAGGAGGCCGGGGCGCCTAGTTCGGTTAAGACCAAGCCCGATTCATGCGCCCGCGTCACAGTAGGTCACAATAGGGGGTGAAGGACCCACGCTCGGAAGCCTGATTGGGACAGCAGAGTGATGATTTGGTCGGCAACGTAGGACGGACGACGTGGCGGGCCAGGTGGATAATGTGGGGCATACCCCTACACCGACGCCAGCTGGCTTATCATGGGATGCCTCGGAGGGTTGCGAGGCGTCTTCACGGATGGCTATAGTATTGCGTTGGGCTTTGTATGGTTTGCTAACTGGTCTTTGTGAGGCAGAAATTCAATCATGCCGGGGACAACCAGATACATGTAGTAATTAATCATGTCTTCAATTCTGGAAACGACAGGCCTTTTTTCCCAGGTGTTCGCGCTAGTCAGTTCAATTAGCGGTGAATGCCCAGCCATTCTGCCAACTGGCCCACGCAGCACACCATGGGGTGGATGGAATTAGTCATGGGCCAGCGCCCAATTTTCACTTGCCTCACTTTTTGGCTCCCAATATCTGATTTTTTTCGACCGTCTCTATTTTGGCTTAAGTTATGAAAATTACTCCCGCCCCGAACAGTTATCCACCAGATCTAGCTGCAGTTCAAGGCCCCATCGGTATTCTACACCATCGTCCAGGGACCGGCCGTTCCCTTCCTACTAGAATACCGAACGCCTACTGCTACAGATAGAAGTCATGGCCCTACATGATGCCGACGGTATGGCTGCTCCCCGCTCATGCTTTGCAAACCACCATCCCTGACCTTTTGTAGACCATGCTGCCTTTTGGGCTCACGACGTGGTCATGAGAGCCAAGACGGAGGCCTATCGAAAGAGAGTGGTCAAGTCATTAAGCAGCAAGCTGTTGAAGAAAGAAACAGAGCATCCGTGGTCGAAACCTGAGACCACTGTCGATTGGAGAATTCGCATATTCGAAATCGCCGGCAACCGAGGTGATGTGCCTGAAAGGCGGCTCCAGTTCGACAGTCCAAGGGACATGTTGATGTACTGGGAAGATACGCTCAAGGACGGCTCTGATAAGACGACGAACCGCCGGGTTATCGTCTTGGAAGACCTTAACCCCCGGTTGGCAGAGCTGCTGGGAGTCCTGCTTGACATACCCCCCGAGTTTTTCTTGTCTCACTGTGATAATCAAGCTGAATTGAGTGTGGTCAATGCCGCAGGCGCAAAACAAGGAAGCTCAACATACTGGAAGGTGCCCGTTCCACAACGACGATCGATCCCTCGCGACTTCAATGGGCCGTATGGAAAGTACAACATCAGATCAGGGACCTTCAGTCGAGGTGAACAGTCCATTAACAAAGATACAAAGTCTGTAAAGGTATACAGCTATGTGTCTTACTGGGGCGTGCCGTATGGTGATGACTCATGGACGGGTAGGTGCTTGCTGAATCTGGTGTGACATGCCTCACTAACAGGGTAAACAGATGTAATTCTGGTTGATTCCAAGAAGCTTTATATGCATGAGGCTTCATCTTCAACAGGTCCCAAAACTGAAATATGCCTCGACAACTGGATACCTATTCGTGACGTTTGCCACGAAGTCATTCTCGGTTCCACGAGAAGGAACCAACCGTATGGACGCTCGCTGTTCGGGGCTATTTCGGATATGCACAGTAGTTCACTGCCTATAGTCTCTGAAGATGCCTTTTCAGGGACTATATTTGCTCGAAATTACATCTACAGCGTTTGGGAGGAGCACGTCTTCCGGATGGAGGGACAATTGTATGAGGTTGTTTTTAAAGACCCGCGGCGATCTACGGGCTATGGGGCAACCGATTCATCCTCAAATTTGACAGATCTCAGAGATGAGAACAGCAAAGTGGTTCGTCATTACCAGAAACTGATGGAGAAACGACGATCTATTCACGAAACGAGAAAATTTCTCCGAGACGTCATGTGGAAATTCCATTGTGACGATGCCGAGCTCGTGGCTTTGGAAAGAAACAAATTTCTCCGCAGGAGCATGATGCAGGAATCCAGACAATGGAGAATGCTCGACAAAAAGATTGAATACATGCATGCAGCCGTTGAGGATCAGATGAAGGTCTACTCGCAACGGGCCACGATGGAAGAGGCCTTTGCAACAAAGGTACAAGCTCATGAATCGAGCATACAGACGGCAGCAGCAAACAGAACAGCCCGGATTTCTGGGCAGCTGATCAAGATTGCTGTAATTATCGCGCCCTGTATGTTTGTTGCGGTGATATTTTCGATGATTGGTAAGTTTGCTTTTGGCGAGCCTCTGTTCTTCATCTACTGGGGTGTTTCGATTGTCTTATCCTGTGCGCTGCTGGCATGGGTTCTATACACCGACATTGTCGTCACGATGAAAGAAACACACAATCCGGTGAAGAGTAAGAAGAGCAAACCAGTGGTGAATGAAGGGTTAGAGACGGATGAGCCCTTAAAGGCAAAGTCTAAATTCTCCCTTTTCAGGTTTAAGCAACACAGTCCGTCTTTAAGCGAGGACAATGTGGTATGAAGTTTATATTATATTTTTTTTTAGAATGAGATTAGCGGCCATGAGATCCTTTCCTTTATACCCTCGACAAATATATCATGATCAAAATAGATAGCTCCCGAAATAGAAATTGATAGAGCATTGCCAGTTTTCAATACAAATATGTTCATACTGGCTAAACCAGACAATAAACCCAGGAACACCTTGATAGCATAGCTGCTCTTTTGATACAGACCGTGGTATTAATAATACGACCCCATGCTGTGTAACTAATTTTACTCTTAGTATTATGGCTGTAAATTTTAGTAAATATTTATATGAACAGTGAAAATTGTTTCGTCACTGGTTGTATCTGCCTTTGACCTTCCTGATCTGGGCACACGCTCCCAGGGAAAACCAGTTGGACTCACTACCGTCTTTCTTTAACTAAAGAGCAATACTAGTAACAGAACTAATAAGCATATAAATGCCATTCATTAACTAGCATCAACTCTATATTACACAAAAGATTGAAATGCACTGTTCTTGGAGCATGAATAACCAGAAATATCATCCACAGTTATTTTGATGCATTGTAACCTGAACCTAACGCGTGTGAGTTGACTACTGACAAACCCATTCCAAAAATGGATCAGGCCCATTTTTCTCCGTTGAATAAAGATTAGATAACAGCCCCCCCTGGACTAACTCAAACCGGGATGATCCTGTATTTTCTAGTTCGGCTGCTTTTCCGATGGTGCTTGATGGAGCAAGCAATATGTTTCGGCCCCTGCCGAGGCTACTGGGGCCACAGCTTTCTTAAAACTAACAAGCTCTCACCTGCCAAGTTTTGAAATCTTCCAGTCACATGGATTTCCGACTATCGTTCGATTAGGGTTGGCTTGGCGTTCGGAAACGTTTTCGCCCGCAGAGCAGAGGATCGTCCACAAGGTGCCAGAATTAGAAAATTAGATGTGTGTAGTCTATTAAATTGTGACTACGAACCCGATACAAAGCCTTGCATAATTCCAAGCTTAACCCGGTGTTTCCCAACCAAGTATCCTCGACAACACCTTCGACCCTTGTGTGCAAGTACCTCAACTCTAGTCACGATGCATCCTATGGCAGGGTAGTAGAGACATGCCAGCTCTACCAGGAAACTGGCTTATCCGATGCGGCGGAGGCATGGGGGCAATGTGGGCATATTTTCTCGCTATTTCTGGGTCCTGCTCTGTACGAATTCAGGTATATTATCAGTCCAACCCCCACCATCCCCAGGGACGAACAAAAGAAGAAGATTTTGTGGGATGTGTGAGGCAATTATTGGCTATACGATGGTCACAGCACCGATCCCACCAGATCAAGCGTGATAGGCTGGCCAAGATCTTGGCGACGGGGTGGCCTTCGTATGAATCGCCAATCCCAGATTCCTTGTTCTGGTGGGTGGAAACATTGCAATAATGAGAAATTCAAGTTTGTGAATCAAGAAACCAAGTTTACAGGCTGTCAATGTTAATACCAAATAAGAAGAATAAAAATATCTTGGATGGTGAGTCGTCTAATCATGTTGACTTGCACAAACCTAACCAAGAGGACTGCACGAGTAAAAGTCCTCGCATAAGCTACAAACGCCAGGCTGACAGGCCATTACCCTAAGCTCTTTTGGATCTCCGATCTGAGCAAGGTGTGGCGCTGTTAGTACATTCGGCTGCCGCTTGCATTAAGCTTGTTTGCAACTCTGATCTGATTACGGCGGCCGCTCTCGATTTGTAATGCCCTCCACATCTTGTTTTACCAGACCAGAACTAATCAGAGTGATGAATTTGATAACCTAATTGAGGGAATGGGGCTTTCAAGAAGAGAGTGGGGGCAATCAAAGATATAAAGGCTCAAAAAGATCGCATAATGATCGCCATCTGTACCATGATTATACCTTCCTGATCAGCGGCAGCCTCTATCACTTATTATACCCTGACCTTTCACCATGGATCCAGCAACAAAAGCCCAAACTGCCGTAGAAGAGACAAAGTGTCCACCTGAAGCCTTTGTCAAAACCCTTGACGGAGAAGATGACATCCAGGACGTCCAGGAAATCCCCCCTCCCGACATTCCCTGGAAGTACAAATGGGTTGCTCTGGCGTGTATCGTCATCCTCCCCATGGGCGAGAAGTGGTCCAGTGCCGCGCTTGGTCCACTCAAGAGTACGCTTCGCAACGAGCTGGGGATCACTAACACTCAATTTGGAATTATCTCCAGCGCAGACTCATTCATCAACAGCATCCTGCCCATCGCTGGAGGCCTCATTTTGGATTGGTTCGGACCCAACCCGGTCACAATCTGTTGCACGTTCATCGTCTTCCTCGGTACTGTTGTCGGGGCCATCGGTGTCCAAGTGGGTATTTGGAGGGTGCTGGCAGCGGGCAACATTGTTACTGGACTTGGCGTTGCCATACTCGATTCTGCAACACACAAGGTCTGCATATTGAACTCTTCCAATGTGAAGCGAAACTAAATTAAATGTACAGATGTTCTACCATTGGTTTGGCGCGCGCGACTTTGCCTTTATTTTCGGTCTTGAGGGCGCTGTATCCAACGCCATCGGGATGGCGGGTGGGATGAGTGCCGTCCCCATACGCGATGGCACAGGCTGGTACGGATGGACGTTTTGGATCCCCGCCTGTTTTTGTTTCGTCTCTCTTCTTATCAACCTGTTCTATGTCTTTTTTGAGCAGCGTGTTGTCCCTAAGAAGTACAGGTTCTCTTCCGGCCGGGCCAGCGCCAACAAGAAAAAGTCGTCGAACCATGATAGCTTCCGCTGGAACGTCCTCTTCGCTCTTCCCTGGCAATTTCTCATGCTCCCAGCCACCCAGATAATCCAAAACGGCGGTGCTGGCGGAATTGACGTCAGCATGGCCGACATCATAGCCATGAAAGGTTACACTGATGCAGTAGCCGGCTACCTCTCCACAGGACGCAAAGTGATTCGGATTATCCTCAGCCCAATAATAGGTTGGGCAATCGACAGGTATGGCCACCGCTTCCACTACGTTGCCTTCGCTCCCATCCTATTCATCGTCTCGTGCGTCCTGCTTGGGTTCACGGACGTCCACCCCATTGTAGCCCTGGTATTCTCCAGTCTTGCCGATACGATCAACGCGCTTCCGCTGCAGATTTGTTTCCCGCTGCTTGTGAGGGATCAGAACAAGCTTGGAACGGCGTATGGTGTATGGCGCGCCTTCAACAATGCAAATTCAACCATAGTAAGCCTTCGACTCTTCCTTACCCATTAGAGAACGAAGGCCGAAGCTAACTACTCCAAAGACGGACGTTGTATATGGCCTGCTGCAGGATGGAACAAAAGACCTGGGATATTCCAAGGTCTTACTCATGGCTATTGGAATCAAGTCGTGGGGGTTTGTCCTTGGACTCATATACATCATTATCGATTTAAAGTACATCGGCAAGGCCCTCACCATGACGAGCAAGAGGCGAGAGGCAAAAGAAGCCGACATCATCGACCCAAATTCAGATCCCCTGACGAGACGAACTCCCGTAAAGTGGTTTACTATTGTCACATTGTGCCTCTTGGTCGCGGTGGTTGCGACTGCATGGACGCTCTTCATCCGATACATTATATGAATCAAGATGGGACTTTGGTGTGATACTGCAGAATATGAAGTATCTGTCTCATCCAGATTCATGGCGCTGGTAGCGTGGAGCAGTAGGTAGCGTAATCTTAGACTAGGCTATCGTATTTAGTACAAAGAATGTCGAGGGATTCTGCACACAGAACTGCTCACCTTCTTTGGAATGATGCTCAAAGTTTATATTTATTCATTAAATATCAGTGTTGCTGCTCTTTGGTTTGTGTAGAAGCTAATTTATATTGGCTCCGATGCGTTCACGTCTCTTGGAAGGGTATATGCTGGTGATCCAGTAGATACGGTTTAATCAACGTGCATGATTGCAGTAAGCCGCCCTCTGAACTACGATCATAACTGTCTAAAAGGTCAGTAGTTACTTACAGTCCACTCCCTTAGTTCCTCTGGAGTGTCACGTATGAGGCGTTCCATGGAACAATCCTCGTTATGAACACATCTGTCATCCAACGGTGTCAAGACCTCGGTCGTGAAACTTTGTCTCATACGGACAAAGCGCTCCCTATCAAAGGACGTCTGTTCTTTTGACTCCACATCCCAGCCGCATTCAAAATACATATCTCGAATTTTCAGCTGTGCCATTCTGTGATCATGTCTTGCCTGCCATCCACCCAGATTAGATTGACTGACTCTATCTTTTGGGCACCAGTCCTGATCAGGAGAAAAGTCGGCTCTGCCAGGGTAGCTTATAATCTGAAGCTTGCGATACCTCTCAGTCCAGGCACCCAATATTTCGGTCGGGAGTTTAGCAGGCGCATGATCAAATCCACGGGTGCCCGGTTCTGCGTCGAACGATTTCCATTCTCTTAAGAGGCCTTTAATTGTCTATTAATATCTTTTTCCAGGCTTCAAACGTTCGAATAATATTCACTCACATGTCTCAGTATCGTAAATCCATGTAATTCCATAAATATTTTGTTCGGATAGTCGAATGCATGTTCCCGGGATCAAATATTCATCATCCATTGGATCATCATCCATTTGTCGCAAAAACTCATAGTAACCAACATCAGGCTCGTCCCTTGTAGTAAAACTTATAGGGAAAGTGCTAGGCATAATTTCAAGGTCGTGCAGGATTTCAAAGCCAGTATCATCTGGCTCTGCATTCGATACGTCTATATACGGGAGCCGGGCCATCAGCCCCACGGCTTCAGGAGAGAATCCCGCCTCCAATGCGACAGCGGCGTTGGCTTCAAACCCGTTTATGCCGCGAACAGGGTCTGGGAAACGTAACATTGACCTTGGAACTATACATAGTTGAACGAGAACAGTATAAAAGTCGGTCAGAGCTTTGAAAAGGTCCGTGTGGCGATTCATATTCCCTTTTGAATCGTTTGTTCGATGACATAGAACGAGAAAACCCTTGTGGTTGGAAAACAGCGTGAGTAGAATGGCCAGGAAGAAGGAACAACCCATCACGATGAGGAAGAAAATGAACGCGTTATAAAATGACCTTAAATATGGGGCTATTGGTTTCATTGGTTGGGGATCCCGGGCTTGTTGGCCAGTATCACGTCAGCCCTGATTAGCAGCCATAATCTGGCACAGGAGCCTTGCCTGCAGTTCTCGATTATTCTTGCGAGTCCAATGCGAGGCCGACTGGATACTCTGCCCTTGGACCATAATTAGAGATGCAGTCTATAACGTTGGCAAAATTGTGGCAGCAGCGTGTATGATTTGGAGTAGTCGGCTGACAAATAAAATATTTTCAGGGTATGTCTCTATATCGCGCGAACAGAACCAGGGTAAGTATTTTAAAACTGGTAACAAGTTATTGTTTTATAGTAAAAATGCAGAAGAATGTTTTCATAAGGGTTATCACTCCTAGTACCACCAATATTGCACCCATTGTCTCTGTGGATGTGCGTGAAAATGCCTCTTCAAGTGACCCTGATAACCGCTCGGTATCCTAGCGCCCGCATTGTCACCCGAGTCCAACTTAATAGTGGTGGATTTTGTGGGTCAAGTGACTTTATTAACGAATGACAGCCTAGATCATGTAGTTTTAGAATTATCCGTGGCCTTCCTTGTCATAGCCGGCACAGAATCCGAATATCTCGGCACCGTGGGGAACCTTTGGTCAACTAGATAATGCTGCAATTCTTCAAGCTCTTCAGCGCAATCCTATTTTTTGCACTTGCAAAGTCATAAGGCGAATATCACACTCGTTACGATAATGTACACCTGAAGCGGAGAGCTAGTGGATATCAGGTCGGTAAACTAACGGCAGAGCTCAGTGTCTTCTTAGAGTGAGGTCTCTCTCCAAGTCCAGTAGAAGATAAAGAGAGGCTATGATTTGGAGTGGGAATTTGCCCCAGAGCCCAATTTTGGCGCGACTGGTAACAGCAGTACGCTTCACTCTGCTATTGCTTACCCTAATCTAATTAACTAAGGATCTCGGTGTTGGATGATCCGTGTGTTGCGGTGGGATACGCGTAAAAGTATCGTCAAGTTTGACCCACCTTATAGAAATGCTTGAACGAACAACATAAATCATATGAAGTCGAAACACTCGAAAAGTGGTTAGAAAACAAGAAGGAGGATTCGTATAAAAACGTTTTGCGTAAAAATTAGTCCTGACCGAAGACAATTATTACTGTGTCCTTGAAAAGAGGCACTAGTTATTCTTTCTCAGTGCGAACTCGGGTGGATATCAACCCAAACACGCCCCTGTCTACAGCCAAAGTTTATGTTGTCTCAGGTTGTCAGCTTCCGTGTTTACTTCAACTAGCTAGTCTCCGTGTAGGCGATATCACATAGGCCCAATTTGAGACTCAGAAGCGGATCAATAACGTGTGGCCCTTTGATGCCAAGCTTACTTACAATGGAATGTTGCATTCTCGGCCCCCAAGACTGTATGAAAGATGATTTTGACTTTTGGATGTTGAAAACTTTGGCACTCTCATTTCCACCTCGCGAAGCCGAATTGCATCAGGGGAAAGCTGTATAACGAGTGTTATATGCAAATCTAGGTCCAATACTTTGTCACATTCCCTTGCATTTATGAACTCTGAATATGTATATAAGTGAAGTCCGTCGAATATTTATCCCATATTTTTCACTGCGCCAACTCGCAAGACAATCAATCTATCTACCACATCTTACTACCTTTTTAAATATAAAAAATGTTTTTCTAATATATTCTGGCAAGTATGGCCTTGGCCACTACTATTTCGGCTCAGACATTGCGAATCCCTTCTGGCGTTGGAACAGTTACTTCTCTTCCCACTCCCAGCACTATTTCGGGTTCTGAGGATATGGGAAACCGAGAATATGATCGCGGTCGTGCCTGTGACACTGATGAGGATACTGGCGACGAAAATGCCGTCTTTATCCTAAGAGATGGTGCCACTCTGAGCAATGTCATCATCGGAGCCAATCAGCTTGAAGGCATTCATTGCGAAGGCTCGTGTACGCTTAGAAATGTTTGGTTCCGGGATGTTTGCGAGGATAAGAATTATAGAATATCTTTCCATTATAACATGCCAATCACTGACCTGGTCCAGATGCCATCTCCATTTTGGGTACTGGCGATACCCTCATTGAGGGGGGTGGCGCACAGGAAGCCTCGGATAAAGTGGTGCAGCATAACGGTCGCGGAACCGTCACCATAACTGATTTCACTGTGGTCAATGCCGGGAAACTGTACAGAGCATGTGGAGACTGCTCCAACAATGGAGGCCCCCGCAATGTTGTTATCCAGGGTGTCAAAGCACGTGGTGTTTCTGAGCTCGTTGGGATCAATTCCAATTACGGTGACACTTCCAGCATCGAGGGCTCCTGTGGCTCCAGTATCAAAAAGGTCTGCCAGGAGTACAAAGGAGTGGAGAAGGGTAGTGGCAGCAGCAGCAAAGTCACTGGCACTGTAAACTGTCTGGGTCAGTCCACCTTTTCCGCCTGCTAAATTATTTGGTCCATAGTGATCACAAGAATGTATATATATAGAACTTGGACTCCCGATACTTATCAACGACTTAAATTTATGCGTATAGAGATCTTTTCATTTCACTAACATGACGTGGAAACTGTCTCGGTACCAAGCCATAAATGCAGTAATAATAAAAATTCATAACGTCTACCTATATACCATAACCCCGAACACAAATAGGGCCACATTTCTTGTACAACCCGGTTGGCAATAACATTGAAAATTCATCACATATCCGTAGATCCAATGTCTCTGTACGTGTCGTCAATACTAAAACGACATGTCATTCTCATTTCTTCCTACCGAAAGTATCCAAATAAATAGCTGACGTCCATATGATAAAATTAACGATTATGCTAAATATGTACCTCAAGACTCAGTAATGTTCCTTCACAATAGAATTAAATTAATCATCAATATGTCAAATAACGAACATATGTTTTATCCGTCACTCATTTCGCTCTACAACAAGAATACCTGAACGGCGCCAAGAGCGAGAACGGTGACCAGGTAGACATGGGCATTGGAAGCTCCAGCTGTCACGGGCTGACTGGCTGCGGTTGCAGAAGGAGGTGTGTATGTGTAAGAGGTATGGGAGGCAGCGGAACAAGCCTCGCCGATACATCCGCCAGTGGGAGCTGCAACGCCGATGGGTCTAATGCTGGTTGAGTTGGAGCTGTGTTGGCCTGCAGCATTGTGGTTGCCCTCATAAGGAGCTCCACTGCCCTCACTAGGCGACTTTGGTCCACTAGTCTGCGCAACAATTGCCGAGTGGAGTGTAGTGGTGCCCTTTGCAACCACAGCTTCTCCGGATGGCCTAGAGTTGGGACCCTCGCCTCCAAGCACATCGCCTTCGTAGTTGGAAAGGGCAGTTTGAGTACCGTAAGCCACGGTGGTTGACCACGACGAAATCTCCGTAGTGACAGAATTGAGGGGGCAATTTGTCACAGATGGAGGACACTTGGTGATGGTATAAACTTTTGTCGTGTATAGTGTCTTGACCTCGCCGTTTACCGGGTAGTTGTGGGCAGCTGAGTCGGTAATCTTCGGCCCATACCCATTAGTAGTAGAAGGCTTGGTGGCCTCCTCTATGGGGCAAACTGTTGTATAAATAGGGACTACTTCTGTTGTCACATATTGACTATTGGCGGGGCAGTTCTTGACTTCCGGAGGACACTTGGTGACTGTGTAGATGTGGGTTGTATAAACAGTGCTGGTAGTCAGGCTGACTGGCTTTGTGGTTTCCGCGCTAGTCACACCATGGCTAGTTGTTGGCAGAGTAGCAAATCCTCCACCTCGGGTAGTCGGGGAGGCAGAGGTTGTGTTCCAGTAGCGAGTGGAGTGTGAGCCAGGGGTGCGAACAGAGGCCGATGGAGAGTTGACGTAGCTGCTGCTAGAGGTATAAGCAGAGGACGTTTGAGAAGTGAGATAGCTGGTCTCAGAAGTATAAGGTGTTGTAGTCGCAGAGTCAGAGGGAGTAGGCACAGTTGTCGTGTTCGACCCATAACTATGGGAGTAGGATGAAGGGGTCGAGGTGCTCGAATCCGATGTGTACAGGGACGTTGAACCAACCGAGCCACTGCTAGTTCCTTGCGCCGAAGTCTCAGAAGTAGTTGTAATCGTGCCATTGTGCGGACCGGGTGTCTGATATGTTGTGGTCTTGGCAGTGGTTGTGGCCTTGGTGGTGCTGGTAGGCTTGGTAGTGGTCGTGGTCTCAGCAGTGCTAGTGGTCGTGGTAGTAGTAGTGGACTCTGTGGTGGTCTGTGCCTTTGTTGATGTGCTGCTTGTGGAGGTGCTTGTCGTGGTGGTGGCGATGGTACTGCTGGTGGTAGTAGGGGTGGGAGCGATGATGGTGCCATAGTCCACAATGTTCTGCACCTTCTCATTAAAGTCCAGTCCAGTGAGCAGATCGATATTAAGTGCACCACGAGTGAAGTCCCACAGCGAGATACCACCAAATGAAGATCGGCCCTGGAGCTGCTTGACGAGCGTTTGGATCACAGTGGCATCAACATAGCCAGTGCCGGCAGCAATGGAGCTGGCAGGCACACCGACATAGATCTTGGCACCCGAGCTTTGGGTGCCCGAGAGGAATTCTTCCCACGCGGCATAGTTCGAGTTACCAAGTGGGCTACTCACACTACCGGTAGCCGAAATCAGATCGCAGTCAGGGTTGTTGTAGAACTGGATAAAAAGAGCGTCAAACTTGGCGTATTTGATCATATCCTTCATGTAAAAGTATTCGGATCCCATAGCACACTGAGGAGCACCAGTAATGACCAAAGATGAGTCGAGTTCGCGGAACCGGTTGATCATTGCAGTGTAAGGGGCGTTATCTAAAGGTTTTGATGTTAGTCAAGCTTAGATAATATCCGTTTCAACAGCCTTACCCAGCATAGTCTCGATATCAAAGTCAAAGCCGTCAACATGAGTAGTCCATGAGGCACTATCGAAAGGGCGAGGTCCAGTGTAGTCGGGCTGCTTGGGGCCAAAGGCAGCGTAAAGCCAGTCGGCAAAAGCCCTGCCATTGTCCTCGGTGGAAACGGTATAATTGGTAGCGGAGGTGAAATCACCGCCAATGCTAAGCAAGACCTTGACACCTCGCTCTTGGCAGTACGGGATGCCCTCCATCATCAAATAACAGTTCTTCCAGAGGTTGGACCTTTGTTGGTTGTCTCCCGAGCCGTAGTAAAAGTAATCACCCGGACAATGGCCGGCAAAGTTGGTTCCTGGCCATCCCGAGGCCTCGTTTTCGGGAGATGAGGTGACAAACGCAATCGTGATGTATTCAGGATTGTTGTCGCAATAAGATTGCATGGAGTCGCTTCCTAGCTGGCCCTGCATTTTGTTAGTTGATGCGTCTTAACTGAGTCATCTCATGTCTTTGCTTACCCAGTATCCATTCAGTCCACCAAACGAGCCGACTGGAACGGATGCGGTGCTAGAAATGGCGGTGGTAGAAGGGACGCTAAGTCCAACTGATACGGCTGGTGCCATGGTGAATAAGCGATTGTGGTGGGAGAGGGGAAAGACTGTGGGTTGGCCGAAGCCGGTGAACGAATGTGATTGATAGCGATATCAAAGAAAGGACGCAAAACAAATGTTTGCAGTGAGGCCGATGGCCAAGTTGCCTGTTCAGACGGCACTGTCAAGAACGATACTTGATACAGAAAAGGAGAGGGAGAGAGAACAGGAACCGGCTAGTATGTGTGGCAGCGGCTCAGTAAGGTTTTAACATCGCAACGCCTTTGTTCTAGCCAGGCACGAACTATCCAAATCAGAGCGGGCATTTCCCTTCCGGGGCATCTGCCTAGATGTGGGTAACAGCCCATCTGGAGACAACGATCAAAGATGGACAGGGCATCACATTGTCACGGCCAAGCCAATTTCCCATCTGGGTCGCCGATTCCCAAGACCACTGCATGCAAGAGGGGGTGAACCGGCCGGTAGTAGTGCATGTATGTACAGGAACAGGCTTAGCGTCAGGATCGGGTGGGTGGGCATTGGCGAGGAGAGGCCAATGATCTAGGGGCCACAGGTTGGCGCCGGGGGGACATTTAGTGTGGATATGACGCAGGAATATCACTCATGCCTGAATGGCAGCTCAACTTCAGCATCACGTGGAGCGCCTGGCTTCATGGTGAATAAGATCAAAGAGACGGTCTTACAGCATGCTGACCTGCAAGTTTACAGTATTTTGCCTTACAACCGAGAATCGTCCTTCTGGCAGGTACGCAAGCATTGGAATTTGCGCAGTCGAATAGGCCAACGCTGGAGATAAGGTGCTTAAAATTTCGGGAAACGGCAAGTCGGGCCCGAAGCCGACGGTGGGGAGTGGAAAGTGGGCAAGATGAAGTGAAGTGAGATTTAACGTCAAAAGCCTTCTCCAAGGCACCACGAGCAACAGGGCTGCTGGTGAGAGAGTCACGGCCTACCTGTTCTGCCAATAGTCTTTACTGTGCCGCAAGGATGCATTCGCGGTTAGATGTTCGGGGAGACATCTGCAGGAACCATCATTGTCTGCACCGCCTGCTTCGAATGCGTGATGTTGGCTGGGGGCATGTTGCTGGGCATGTTAAATAACACACCGAATTGGCGGCGGTTGCAAGGGTGGTGCTGTTGGCTGGTGGTGGGTCTCGGTGCATTGAGAAGCGGTGCTGGCCCAATGGGATGGTCTATTACCGTAGGATGTCGGCCGAGAGTAGTATGCTTCCCGAATCTCCGTTGTGATAGGCTCTGGCAGCGGTGCCCCGTCGTGAACAGCACCAGTGTTGATCCGGCGTGATCCGGCGTGATCCAGCCGAGTCAATGTTGCTCGCACCCTTGGCTCTGATCATTTTTTTTCTCAGCCTTGAAGGCCAATCTCGACAGGCCACTCCCGTCCACGCAGCTCTCTGATTCGTGCGTCGAGCCCTCGTGGCCCATCTCGCATCCATGTTTCCATGTGAGCGCTTAAAGCCAACCCCAATGAGGATATTGCCGATCCGGGGTCCAACCCTGCCCGACAGCCTTCAGCACAGAATGTGAGATAGCGTTCTCGGCCCAATACCAATGTCAATGCCTGCCAATTCCAATGCCAATACCCTGGTTCCTTTCTTTTTTTTTCTTTAACGGCCTTCTTTCTCCTTGTTAGTTCTTAATTCACGTCTTCTCCCCTCATGTTCTGCACTAGCCTCACCTGTCAATCGGTAGCAGGCCCAAGCTGGTTAGCCTTGTAGAAAACTCTGGCGCGCACCACGGCTGCCATCATCGTCATGAAAACGCCAAAAGTTCCGCTTCCATCGCCACAGCTAGACCAGATTTAAATTTACAGAGAATAGGGGGCTAACAGGATCGGCCGTCTATGGAATCACGGCTGCAGCATTTTTGCCAAGCCCAGCTAAACACCAACATGCACCGCATCACAGCAACCAACAGAACCTCATCTTATCCCCAATCCAGCTCACTTGTCCCTCTTTAGCCTAAGTGCTTTCCCTAAAAGGCCTAACAGTCCGCGCTCGTGCCACCCGAGACCCCTGCCAAGACGCGCCCCCTCCTTGATGCCAAGCAACACCAACCAACACTGGCCGAGCATGAGACAATTTGATTTGCCTCAATGCCCCTCTGTCCTCTTCTCCGTCTAAATCCCAGGCTTAGTGCAATCTCAGAAATCGCTCCACCAAAGTTCGCGTCCAAGAATTCAGCTTGCGAGCGCCTCCTGCGTCACCTCCCGGACGCCTCCGTTGCCCGCTCGGACGCTGGTTGGTCATATCGAGGCCCCCATAATTGTTCCCATCGTCAGCCAGTTGCGACGCTGCCTCCAAAGTGGCGCCCAGCCCAGCAAGCGCCATTCCCGGCCCCAACACGCCACAGCCAGCCCCTCTTCCACTACACGATGCAACCTTCCATCCTGACAAGGCTCGGTGAGAGAGGTGTCAAATTGGTCTTTTACCCGGCGGCCGTCTCACGCGCGACATTGCATCCAATAAATTTGACCGAATAGGCAGGCCAGCGCTTTTGGTCTAGATTCGCCCTGTGCTGTGGGCTGACGGATTGCTCAATCATCTTCATTCTTGTCATTTGTCAGACTTCTCATCCCAAGGGACAGCCGGTTCGACGTCGCAAATGATGATGCAGTTCAGCACAGACCAATACGGCTTTGTGAAGACTGATGTTCTGAATTCCAAGTTTCAAGCCAGCCCTACAGAGCTCCAATGGCCCAACCTTCCCCATATCCTCAGCCCATGTCCCGGTAGAAATGGGCCGTTCCAGACTGCCCCGGCAGAAACAAAATTGCCCACCTTTAATGTCACCGTAATAGTGGCCCGTGTCAAACTTCTCTAACTGGAGGCTGTTCTTGAGCAAGATTCAACTGAAACAACCTGGAGAGGCAACAAGTGAGGTTTGAATCAGCATGTGTCATTCCTGAAACTCAGCTTTGATTCTGCACACAAATTACAGAAACTTGTTAATCCAAATTATTTCCCCGTGTATGTTATAATATTAGCTTCTTATAATGCCTGTCGCATTTTTTATCTTGTACCCAAGACAACATGGGAATAATTGCATCAATACTCAAGAAGCTACCCTACAACGGCCTTGGGTGAAAATAACACAACTACAATTTCTCCTCTTCCAAGAGTTGGAATCTAATAATCCAAGGTCAAATAAAGCTGCTGGTATCGAGGGCATTTAAATGTACATATTCTATTGCCCCCCTGCCCACTGTACTGATCCCGCGTCCCCAAACGTCCCTTGAGCAAAAGCAACACCACGTGGCTCGCACAGTCCCTAAGTAGGAAAACCAATCCACCCATAAGCATATCAAAGAAGATTAATGTCATTGAAAAAAAAAAAACATTACTATAATTAAAGGTGATGCAGGTGGCCTGGAAACGTTAAAACTGGTCATGTCTACTTTTCTGGGCATGGATGCGTCAATCCGTAAGGAATCTTCGCGTCCATGAAGCCCCGTGAAACACCAAATGAAAGATCGCATCGTGATAGAGTTTAAAGACTTCTATTGCTTGGCGGAATTCTCAAAATACACTGACCCAATACTATCAAATGTATCTAGACAGAAATTATAGTCAGCGCTGGCAAGCGGCTTGGTCTTTGCCTTTGTCTGAATCAGACAGCGCCGCAAACGCATTTTGACCCAACAGCAATCCAGCTAAATTTGGTCTTTCTACCGGTTCCACCACCATTTACACCCCAGATTCCAACAGTAAAGTGTGTCTTCGTTATGGCCGGAGTGGATCGGTCTTGGAGGAGATACACTCTCTGGCCTTCGTAGCCACTTGTCTTCTCCAAGTGGGCGGTGATGACGACCTCAGGGGGCTCTGCAAAGGGTTTGAGAATTCAAATACTGTTCCAGAACCATCCGACTTCCTTTGAACCTCGCCATGGCCAGATTCAATACGTCGATTCCCTAGATATCCATGTTTTAGTGTCTTTTGTCCCCATATTTGAACATTTGGGAAAGGCCTTACTGTAGCTCGCAGTAGTGGACATGATGTAAATATGCTCAGCTGTTGATCTAGGAAAGTTTATGGAATAGTTGGTTTGAGTAAGTGAATATTTGAATTGCTTGAAGTGTTTGGAGAACAATTGAGGAACGACCGACAGACGAATTTATACCCCTGTTATTGACAATTGTTTCCATGTTGAACAGAAGTTTTGTCAGCATGGATGCTTTCAAATCACGTGTGTTTCATAGTCGGTCCGAAGCTGGGTGAGGTGAAATCATATTCTACTTATCGTCACAACTCAACACATTATTTCCCAATGTACAGTTAACGCGATCCGTGAGTTTTTACCTTAGAAATAGAAATTGCGGGGTATGTGTAAATCTGAGCCTGATAAATAAATGAGACCGGATTGGGCTTGGGCTCCTGGATTACAACTCCTGATATCCGTTCCGTACTGCCAGCTTGCGTAGATACCAGCAAGTAAAGAGATCCTTATGATATGAATATAGCAAATAAAGGGACTATAGAGCCTCCAACTAGGCTTGGGGTATCTTTGGCATGTCGCAAAGCTGGATTTGAGGCAAAGGTATGATCAACGCTGCTTTGACTTGTTACGCGAGTGACAGTGACGAAAAAAGACACATGACCATATGTCAAGAGCGGTGGTGATTAGAGAAGACATATGATTATTTATGACGACACTATTGGCATTTGAAGTTATATGACAGAATCGATACCAGCTGACAGGTACTCGCCATCAAAGTTGTACGCCCGTAAGACTTTGTAGTGAGTTTCTATAACATAGAAATACTGCTTCCTGGATCAAACATAATCTGCTAACAAAGTTGAATGGAATAAGGAGACAAAATGACAAATTGCAAAAAGAATGATTCACTGCTATTCTTATAATTCGTTGCTAAGGCCTAATTTCTTCTTAGCCATTTAAGCATTACCATGATCAACCAAACCACCCACATGACCCGGGTAAAAGCAAGGTGACCTCGAGTGGCATCATTGACTTCCTATTGCTGTTAACAATGCAATGTACCTTTGTGTAGATCCGGTGATTGTTGGGACTCAGACTAGTTCATAGCTCAAATTAGATGGGAGAGGATGTGCCTTTAATTTGATGTTCTATGATTTGTTAGCCCCCCCTGAGTGCGTAGTGGCGATGAGATGGAGGTCACAATTTACGTATCAATGCCTTTTCAATCTACAAATCGCGACCAAAACCAGTGCATTCCATCTATTTCAGCATCTAATTGTTGCATTGGTAAGTAGAAAAGATTTTCACACATCTGGCTTTGGTTAATACCTTTGCACTGATATTTACTATTGTCAAATCCTAGAGGAAAATATAACTTGGATTTCTAGAAGTCCGGTTTCAACAGAGGTATGTACTGTCTATCGTATTCTTATGACATCGGGCTTTCATTAAACAAAATTCACTGAATGTTCTCCATACTATCGATCTCATAACAAGCAAAGATTAGTATCGGTGTCGGTGGTCGCAGCTCTGTATTGAAAATGATGATTCTCGACACTATGCGATTGAGGTTTTGGAAGCTTCCATAGCAAAATCATTACTGGCCAACGAGCGCTTTAAAAGCCTTGGGCTTGAGAACTAATTCGATCGATTGTCCAGGCTATGCGAGCATTTGACTCACCCTACTGGGCCATGACAGTATTCTTTGGCATTTATTGTACTCGGAAGATCTCCTATATACTACTGGAACCTCCATTCGCTCACCTTGACGCTGGAATATACCGATATCAAGGAGCAATTGGCTTCTGGGCCCAAGCAGTGTTGGCAAAGTAGTACGCGTGAACCTTGCCGCCGCGAAGCTCCTTGCGCAGATGGGCAGCGTACAGAGTGGTCTCTTCTTTGGACCAGCCTATCTGGTCGGCCATGAAACCGATGGTTCCTTCGATGTCATTTTCAATCGCGGCTTTGGTGAAGCGGCCCATTTCCTTGAGCTTGGGGTCCTTGGGCCAGTGAGATGTCGGGAGCTGGTAGCGATTCAAACTCATGTCAGCTTTGGGCGGGCCTCGCAAGATTGACATGAAAACAAGATGGAAGCAGAAGAAGGGGCGATCTCACCTTGAAGAGCTTTTCCTCGATGTTGACGAAGCCTGCCTCCTCGAGCGATTTGTGTTGCAGCCTATCGCGGACCACAGCGAACGAGGCAGTGGAGCCCAGCTTCTTCGCACCTTCGCGGAAGACGATGCCCCATTGGGCCGAGGCCGACTTCTCGGTGACAGTGTCGTCGTCGGACTCGAAGAAGCCGTTGCACTCGAATGACTCAATCCAGCCGCCAGGCTTCAGGGCCTTGTAGGCCTGCTTGTACAGGGCGGTCCAATCCGTCACGCAGCCAATGAGCCATCTCATGTGCACGTAGTCGAGGGACTCGTCAGGGAATGTCCATTCCTCCCTGAAGTCGTCGATCTGGCTGCAGGCGTGGGAGTTGGGGGTCAGTTGCTGTTGCCCAATGCAGTTCAAATCATGGGAGAGGTGCGTGCCGGGCACTTACAACTTCACGTTTGGGGGAACCCATGTCGGCTGGATGGGGGAGAGGTCGGTGCCGATGACCTCGGCGTTGGGGTACTGGTCGCCGAAATCGCTGTGCGCGAGTGATTTAGCCTGTGTTGCTGTGTCTCAAGAGCTGGTTTGGATTGGGGGAAGAGCGTGTTAGCGTACATTGCCCAGACACCAGTGCCGGTTCCGATGTCAACAACTTTCTATTGCATCACTTGTCAGCCGCGGCTCGCGCACCTTGAGGCCAGCTTCTCCATACCTCGATATCCTCCGAGATGGGAGCGTAGTGGAGCTTGCCATCCTGCGCCAGCGTGAACACGTGGTGCCTAAGGGAACCCCGCCTGTTTAGTATTCTTGCCCAGCGGCCCGGTCCTAGCGTGGGAACTTGGTTTTCACTCACTGAATGTCCAGTGTCTCATTTTGCAAGTCGTCGTTGGCGCCCCTTTCACATTTCGCTCAGCTGCTGTCATTCGGCCATCCTGAATTCAACTTACCAGTAATGATTTTCTCCACGGTCGCTGTGGTAGGTTCGTCCATTGAGAGTTCGGTACCTCAGGATACTGGACGAGATGGATGCCGTGGAACTGGCCGCATCGTCGCCAAGCGCCGAGTCGGCATCGTCCTAATTCAACGTGAACCATCAGCGCTGCGACATGGCTTGAAAATGGCCTCGTGTTGAGGCTTGAGATTTCCCAGATGGCGCAACCACCTACATCATCGAGTGGTTCCTGAGTCCAATGCTCACCCGGTTGAAGCTCACCCTCGCCAGGTGCTGGCTGTGCAGGAGCCTCTGGTTCCGACAGGGGTGGTGGTGCTGACATCTCGGCAAACTCAGAAATCGCGTAAGGTAGAAACCAAACCCAGATGCTTGGAATGCAACAGAGAGAAAGGGGAAGTTGGGACGGAGCGCACAATTAAGTGAGGGGACCACTGAGCCCGAAAAAGAGGGGATCGTGCAAGCGTGGGTTGGGTTCGCCATCCCTGCTATCTATCTCGTGACCCGTACAAATCCACAGAGCTGCAAATATTGGCTGACCAGCCAATTAATTACGCGTGTTGCTCGGTTGGGGAACTCGACCCCTGCAAGCCAATCAGTGATTGAAACGATTCCCACATTAGTTGGTGACTGGCCTACCCACCAACTGTTGGTGAGACTCAATCATGCGTCTCATAGGTCATGATTGCATGAGGGAGCAGCTGTTACGGCTCAGTCCGAGCGCTATCTATTTCTTTTCCAGCCGTGCTATTTTTATCGCCAGGAATTTTAAGACATGGCTGAATTGGCTTGCCATGATTGGACTTGGGGCTGGACAGTTTGATTTGGAGAATCGCCCGTCTCGGGACTGCTTACTTCATGTATTCCAGCAGAGGAATCATGAGCGAGTGTATCTAACTAAACCTCATAACAAAATCTGAATAATTTCTCTCCTTGACCTCGTCGCACAGTTTCCGGTATCCTGGGGCTGGCCCGTTGTATCTTGTCATCGATCTCTTCTGCTTGTGCGCCACATTCTTATTTACTCCCGTCATCCATGAGTCGACTTCGTTTGCCAGCAAGCCCTTTCCACACTCATGTACATGTGCAGTCCACTCATTCATCCCCTTCTCGGTGGCTTCAACAAATGTGACGTTATTATCCCGCGCGAAATGAATAAAGTCTGCGACCCAATCCACAGCATATTCAATCGACCTGGATGAATTTAAACGTTAGCGGAATAGCAAGACGATGGATTAGAGCCGCACCTCGGTATGTTTCCAAACATTTGATGTGGGCCCATGATCATAAACATATTGGGAAAGTCTTGTACAGTCAAGCCTAAAAATGTTCTGATACCGTTGGTCCACACATCTTTCAGCTTTGTTCCGTTGAGTCCCTGGAAGTCAACCGCATTAAAGGATCCGGTTACGGCATCAAACCCTGTTGCATAAATCAAAATGTCCACTTCGTATAGATTTTCCTCCGTTTTCACACCCGTCTCAGTAATAAGAGTGATCGGGTCTTCTCTAACGTCGACCAGTTTCACGTTTGGTTGGTTATAGACCTCAAAGTATCCGCTTTCTAATGGCACTCTTCTTGTGCCAAAGCCGTGGTTTTTGGGAATCAGCTTCTCTGCCACTGCTGGATCGTTGACCCTTTGCCGGATTTTGGCGGCATGGAAGTCGCTGTAGAGCTTGTTGGCATCTCGGTCGGTGTAAATGTCGGATGAAATGCTCAAGACTTTGGCGAATCCTGGGAGCGCATACAGTTTCTCCCAGTGAGCTTGGCGCTCTTCCTCTGTCATTGAGAAGACGCTCTTCTGATCGGCGACGTGAATGAAGCAGGAATATGATTCGAGACACTGGCGAAATATTTCGGGATAGCTTTTTCGGATTTCATTCATTTCTTCAGGGCTTATCTTCCGATTGCGTAGCGGGGCCGTCCAATTGGGCGTTCGTTGAAATACAGTTAGATGTCCAACCTTGTCGGAAATGGCTTGTATGGTCTGAATCGCCGTCGCGCCAGTCCCAATAATTCCAACTCTCTTTCCCTCAAGTCCCGAAGAGTCCTCTGGCCACCTAGCAGTATGCCAGGCATCCCCTTTAAAGTTCCTGACGCCGGGTATGTTGGGGAGCGTGGGCTCATTCAATATTCCCATCGCCGTGACGAGGAAGCGGGATTTGTAGCTAACGTTGTTTTCATCTATCAACAGCCACGAAGAGCTATCTTGTTGAAAGTGAGCCGATTTCACCCGCGTGTTGAATTGCATATCCTTCTTCAGATCAAACTTTTGAGTCAAGAATTGAATATACTTCAGAGTTTCTGGCTGAGGGGCGAAATGTTCAGTCCAGTTCCATTCATCAAGCACTTCTTGTGAGAAGGAAAAAATATACGAATAGCTTTCCGAGTCGAATCTAGCTCCCGGATACCTATTCCTGCTTGATATTCAGACGATGGTCTTCCAAACGGTCCCTACTGAAGCTTACCAAAACCAGGTTCCACCTTCAGCCGACCCAGCCTCCAATACTCGTGCTCTTAGCCCAAGCTGGCGCATCCGGTGTAAGCTAAAAACACCACTGAGCCCGGCACCAACAATTAGTACGTCGTAGTCCAGCTCGCTGTTACAAGACCGGAAGCGGCCATTGTCGCTATCGGTGGCAGAAGGCATTGTGAAGATGCTGTAGCTGTGAAGTAAATGCTGAGGCTGCTTTGATTTCTGTACGGCACTGTACTAGGTGGCCATTTGGGTTAATATTTGCACGATTGAGCTTCGGCCGGACCCTCGTTCAGTCATCGCACTCCAACTGTACTCGCCCCGCAGATGACATGTGTCAAGTGCCCTCGGAATCAATCAAGTGCGGAGGCGGGGATTGCATTTCCCGTTATACTCAAAGAGGATAACCATGGGGTTGCCGAGGTAGGCGGGGTAGCATGGATGGATTGTCGGCGCAACTACCGCCGGGATTGGCGAAATGGAGTGCGTGTGAGTTTGCGACCCCAGCCCAAAAATGGAAAATGAAAAAAATTGCTTTAGTTCTATTTTCTTTTTATTTGATAGAGATTCTATAGACCCTCGGATTTCCAGTGACTCTCAAGGTCTCGCAGAAATGCCCACTTCAGCTTCTTTCCCAGTCCTTTTGCCTTCCAGTCATTTAAGCTCTGCGGGAAATGTGGCACGCCATCTCGTACGGTAGAATCGTGAGAAATTATGATGAAAATATTCTCTTGGCAGTCAAGTTCTTGGAGATGATGGGTGGTCTCTTTAGCCAAGTCCAAGTCCAAGCCGAATGTCAGGTCGTACAAGCTGTCGTTGGGCAGCCTTCCACGAGACTGTTGCAATCGGGCGAAAGCATCCCCAGGACACAAGGTAGTATCCTCGGTCGGATGGCACGGATGAGGAGTGATGGTGTCCGGAAGTGGAAGATGTTTGGATGGTCGAAAAATGCCCGCGTAGTGACAGACATCTCCGCCCAGCAGGACAAAAGTATCAGGGCTTTCAGTTGTCCTAGCCAAGCCGCACAGATGCCCCACGGCGTGCCCGG
The DNA here is from genome assembly GCA_020623665.1 of Calonectria multiphialidica. Classification (NCBI taxonomy): domain Eukaryota; kingdom Fungi; phylum Ascomycota; class Sordariomycetes; order Hypocreales; family Nectriaceae; genus Calonectria; species Calonectria multiphialidica. The sequence continues at coordinate 86,665 of JAHVYC010000014.1, forward strand.
GGCTGTCGAGAAGATAGAAAGAACCATCTCCAAAGTAGTCATATGCGGAAAATCTCCCAATCTTTAAAGATTGGGATCCTTCAAAGGCTATTTCACGAAGATTGCGGCCTCTAGTCAATCGTTAACACTCTCTGCCATGCATTTGAGTTCGTAGATGACTTACTCATAATCGCTCTCCAGAATGTTAGATTTGGGATCCTTAGGGGCCCCTGGAAGCATTGCACGCTTGAATCCCGGGCCAACAACCAAATCAGTCGTGCTTGGAAACGTTGAAGGGTCTCCAATGTGATCCCAATGCCAATGGCTAAAGAATTAATCATAAGAGTGGGGTTTAAGAATTCATTGGCAAACTGACCTCCAAATTACAGCCTCAATGCTTTGCAAGGCTATGCCATGTTTCTGCAAGATGTCGGCAACATTTGCTTTCACTTCTATGTCATATTTAGTGGAGGGGAGATACTCCACTATAGACGGTGCATAATTCCCAAAATCCTTTCGAATGCCTAGATCAAACACTAGCTTTCTACCAGTGTGATGCTCTATAAGAAACGAAAAAGAAGGTGATGTTTTGAATGTATCCAATCCAGGAACTGGAGGGGCCATGAACCGTTTAATAATTGCCGGCCCAAAGTTTACTGGGTTGATTAATTTGACGGCCGATAAGGCTGATCCATTGGGTATTACAATTTCCGGGACAGCCTGCATGATGAATTGTGCTTGTAGGATAGAATCTTAGTTTGTTGATTGCCAAGTTATACAGATGATAGATTGTATAATGGAAAGATAAAAAGGCAGCAAATACCAGTGATGATGTTAAAGTGGGGGGATGTAAATGAAGCAAAGTTGTCCACATGCCCACCTTCACCGATATACCTCACAAGGTCCATTGGAGACCTTGTAATCTTTTAGCGCTTTGAAGCATCCTTTCCAGGATTACGTTAGGCGAGTGGTTCAATTGGCCCTCACAGACCACCCCTGTTTCATAGTGGTCATAGTCGCCGGTAATCATCTCGGCTACCTTTTTTTAGTAAAGCGTCATAAGGTCAAACTCTGCTAAGCGAAACAGAACACCTGATTGCAGCATGCAGTCAGTGGTATCCTGCGTTACACCCATGATGAAATGAATTGTGTTTGGTCATTAATCTAGATCCTGGGGTACACCGATCAACCCCGGATTCTTTTCCCCATGGGGTGGTACATTGGGTTGCATAAAGACTGGGTCCCGTCCTTTTTGGCAGTGTCGAGTCCGGTGAACTTGGGCAAGTCCTCTCTTCATCATCCATAATGGCGGAATCTGAAAAAGACATTTCTGTGAGACTCGCCGAGAATGCAACTGATGCGGGCTCTGTCAAGGCTGCCCAAACTATTGATACAACTTCAAAAGATGAAGCGCTGAGAGTTTTGCAAGCTTACCAAGGCGATGGCGCGTGGTCTGATGAAGAAGAGAACAAATTACGCCGCAAGGTTGACTGGAGGCTAATGCCAGTTCTCTGTGCAACATACGGCCTGCAATACTATGATAAAGCCATGCTTTCACAGGCGGTAAGTGTCGAGAATACGGTTAAAGCCAAGTTTTTTCTTGATTCATCTAACCTTTGAAGGCGCTATTCGGTCTAAGAACAGATCTCGACCTCATGGTAGGAGATCGTTATTCTTTCTCAGCTTCGATCTTCTACCTGGGCTTTATTGCTGGAGCGTATCCGGCCATGATGCTTGCGCAGCGATTTCCCATCGAAAGAGTTGCATCGGCTATTGTGACCCTCTGGGGTGTTTGCCTCATCTTGACGACCGCCTGTCAAGGTTATAAAACATTGTATACCCAGCGCTTCTTCCTCGGCTTCTTGGAAAGTGGAATTAGCCCTATGTTTATGCTTATTGTGGTAAGTGCTGTACGCGCCTCGTATCTTTAACGAATACTTAGCATTTCAGGGGAGTTTCTACAAGAAGAATGAACAAGCCATGCGCATGGGGTAAGAAAGCCCAGGTGGACATCCCAAAAGGATTCTCGTTAACCGAATTTCAGCATTTGGTACAGCTGTACTGGCTACGTTTCCATCTTCTCTCCATTGATCAACTATGCCTTTGGTCTTATAAATGGAGGGGTCTCTTCTTGGAGATACATGTACTACTTTTCTGGAGGCATCACTATTCTTTGGGGAATCATCTTGCTCTTTGTCTTACCACCGGATCCCATACGCGCCAAGGGGTTTGACGAGAGGGAAAGGTACATCCTCGTCGCCCGGTTGAGGACGAACAACTCTGGAGTTCGAAACACACATCTCAAGGTCTCCCAAATTTGGGAGCTCTTGCTGGACCTAAAATTCTGGGCTGTGTTTTCTGTTGGGTTTTTATCGATGATCGCCAACGGGCCTATCTCCACATTTGCTCCTATAATCATCAATGGGTTCGGTTTCAGCACCCTGCACTCGCTTCTTTTATCGATCCCGTCGGGCGTCTACGCCGGCACCCTTCAACTTATCATGCCTTACCTAGCCTACCGATACACAGGTCTCAGATCGTACCTGATTGCTATAGCTCAATTAGGAACAACGCTGGCAGCTTTGCTGCTTTGGCTACTTCCACAGTCTGCGCGCGGTGCCCTACTCTTTGCCGTCTACATCTTACCCTCAGTGGGCGGCGGGTATGCTGTGCTCATGGGCCTGCAGATTGCAAACACGGCTGGTTACACCAAACGATCGGTTGCTTCTTCTGGCCTCTATATCGGTTATTGTCTAGGTGAGTATACATAATCTGGATCACATGTGGTATGTAACGTAACTTACGCGCTCGTGCAGGCAACTTTGTGGGGCCTTTGGTCTTCAAAAAAGAAGACGCCCCGCGCTATGTTCCAGGCTTTATTGTGGTAGTGGTTACATCAATAGCAGCTGGGGTCCTTGCGATTGTGTACCGAATTCTGTGTTCTTGGACAAATCGTCAGCGCGATCAAGCCGGAGTCATGGAAGGGTTCGATCACGCATACGATGATGACTTGACAGATAAAAAGGTAAGTCACCCACCGAAATACTATGTTGTTTAGACATTGCAGCTAATCGAGCTAGAATTTGCAATTTCGATACACGCTTTAGTAGCCAATATAGTGGCAGTTAGTGAAGATGATTAGGTTATTATAGCTCTCTACTAGCCTGTGTATAGCTGATAGCTCAGTTTACAGCTCGTTCCAAGAGCTTAATAAATTTTCTCACTACTTTTGTCGACTTCATAGGCTGAGGAGATTTTTTACACGCTTAGCGCCACATTCATGTCGAAATAGATGCGAATTAATTACCATCTTCTTCATATATTTACAAAAGTTTTAAGAGTAAATTCACTAGCCCGTGAGTATAATATACAAATTTAAATTAGCCAATTACAAAATTTTCAACCATTCTTCTTTACAACAGTTTAGCCGAACACTTGGCACGGCGCTAGTCTTTTCATAGAATATTTGGGCAATTAATTGCTGCGTGTACCGTTTTTTATTTTCTTTCAAGTCTGGGCATAATTTCACGCTTCCAGATTGAGAATTCTCACTTCGTATTTCTCAAATTGTGAGGTCTCGAATTTCGTTATTGTCACATGGATTCACTGACTACCGAGATGAATCCGCAGTGATAAGCGTCCCTATTTCCCCTCATCAGTCACCACGGCGCTAACCACTTTAACCGATCTGCGTATGCACTTCCCCGCAATCCTCGCCTATTGACACACGGAGTATTGCTGTTGCCGGATGGTCCGGTTCTCGGCTTCTTGATCTTTCCCTGTCTTCGCATTTCGGTAAACCACTTGTGAGTCAAAAGTGAAGAATCTATGCTCTGAGATAATTTTGCCGGCAATGACAGAGCTCGTCGGTAACTGGCGCCATTTTACAGCCCGCCAACCAAAGAGGAAGCGCGCTGAGTTGGTGTGCTTCTACTGCCATTCCAAGAAGATTAAGTGCGATTTGCAGGTACCATCACCCCCAGTTCACCGTTTGGCACTGCAAGACTGTTGACGTGTTATTTGCTAGAGTCGCACAACCCGGGGTTACCCGAGATGTTCAAACTGTGACGGACAGGACCGAGACTGTCAAATTCGGCCGTCCAAGCGAGGCAAACCACGTCGGAGAGGGCACAGCGTACATCAGAATGATGCTGAAACCGACGCGGCCGGTACTCCTGGTACGAGATATCTGGTCGATACGTGGTAGCTGTCAACAGCTAATCTTTTCGTGGAGATGCAAGTGATCATGCTGAGCTACTCGTTGGTGACCCTGGAGACTCTGTCTCTCAAGATCGGGGTCAAGAAAATCAAGATTTCTTCCAAACATCATCTTCACTCGATGGTTTTCACATAAGATCGGCACCTGCTGAATCTCCATCACAGAGCTGCCCAAAGCCTCTCCTTTCACATCAAAGTCAAGCAAGCACTTCGCCGACTGAGGGAGCAGGGCGGAGCTATGACGGTGACGTCGACACTGGGTTTCTCCAGGTGTACGGGCCTGAAAACAGATTTGATGCAGAGCAGCAGGAGTTTGTGGCCAGTCTCGATATGAGGCAGCAAGCATCTGAGCCATGGCAGCGAGGGCTCCTGCAGAGTTTCTCCGAGACATACTTTGAGTACTGTTACTCTTGGTGCCCAATTCTGGATCGTCAAACACTGGCGGGAGACCTAGAAAGATCGCCTATGCTTACAAATGCGCTTGCGTTAGCAGCCAGCCATATTCAACCACCACTTGTCCGACATCAGGGACCTGAAGCTTGCTATGAAAAGGCTCGCAAGATGTTCTATAATGATGAAGAGCCCGATGCATTGGCAGCGCTCAAGTCCATCGCGCTGTTCTACTGGTGGGCACCACGTCCGCCTTCAACAGCACATCGCCATTCTTCCTGGTGGTGGACATCAGTTATTATTAGGCACGCACAGCAAATGAATATACATCGCGAACAAGCAGAAAGCCTATCTAGACGTGGATTAGGCCCGAGCCTCCGAAGGCGTTTGTGGTGGACAGTTTTCGTGAGTGTAGACCGCCAACTACTCCCGTTATGCATGCTGACCACGAAAAATCCATTCGAAGGCTCGAGAGCGGCTTACTTCTTTGTGCCAAAGCAAGCCTTGTATTATAGACCCAGAAGACATCAGCATCCAAGAGACACAGACTTCAGATTTCCCAAGCGATCCAAAGTCTCAAAAAAAGGGCCTGATCTTCATTCATTGGGTCCGGTTATGCGGTACAATTGGCAAAATCTCGAAAGTGCTCTCACGATCCACGAACACCAAACTACAGCCGTTCCCTGCCGCCTTGAGACAAGAGCTTGTTGACTGGATTCAAACCCTGCCGTTGGAACTTCAACTGCCAATTCACTCAAGCAGCACAGAATCCTTTGACCGAGATGTACATCAGCTCCATCTCCCCTATCTAACCACCATTATCATCTTGCACCTCCAGAGATCAGCTTCGGACCTACCTCAAGCACTTCCCCCAGCACTTCTAGCTGCGTCATGTATCACACGAATACTACGAGATGTACTTTCGCGTGGAAATGCGCGGTTTTTAATGCCAATTACTTGCTGGTACTGCGGTACTGCATTTATTGCTCTCCTACAAGCAAGTCGCATCAGCCAAGTCGCAAAAGAAGCCGAGGAAGGCCTTGAGATCCTCGAGCAGGCTGTTGGTCAATTACAACAAATGTGGGCATCAGCAAATGTCATACGGCAGGGTTTTGAAAGACTCCGCAAGTTGCCCCGCGACAGGGCGCAACCCACCAGACCCAGTGTTTTGAGCCAGGTACCCGAGGTCTCTTTTGGGCTGGGCGACTGCAATGAGATTGCCGGCGATGTATGTGGAGAGTTTGACTGGAAACTTCTCTTCCCGTTCGTGACTCCATCTACAAGCCAAATTGCACAATTTCTGTTGGCGGATAGAGTGCCTGGTTCTTCCGGGTCAGCATTTCCTTCTCCAGTGAATGTAGTATTCCGGGAAGAGTTGTTCAGCAACTATCATGAATTACTAGAACCATTTTTGGATTATTCGATGGATTTGTCGACCATGAATTTTGAGTCGATGTAAAGTATGGATTCAAGGCAATTGCTAGATGTTTATCATTTTAACTTAAAAAGAGTATACCTTTGGGGAAAGACTGTGCCGTTGGGCTATTTAAAAGCAGTCCACAAGATGAATATTTCAACATGACATAGGGTTGCGCCGCAAAGCCTTGTACCCTGACCTTTCAGGTTGCATTATGTTTGAGACGCATCAATTTTGCGCCTGTCGCTTGTAACAGATTATTTCATCAAATTAGGCACACAAATCAATTTTTTCAATCTTAAATTTGCATATATCATATTGTCGCAGTAAATCTAAGTACTGAGCGATTCTGCCTTTTCCACATACCAGGAAAGATCGCTTTCTGGATCCATCTCAAAAGCAGTGAATCCATTCCCCATAAATCTAAATGGATTAGTAGTGTTATAGGTGATTTCAAAATCCTCAGCTCGAATATCGCCCAGCATACGGTTAAAAAGATGGGCACTCCCGCCGAACAATGCTGTGACTCGACCGTCAACTGTGCCCTTCTTATACCAGCTTTTACAGCCACCACTCCAAACTAGCGTTTTGTGAACTTGGTCGCAATACCTAATGAAGGCATCCACCTTTTCTTTCTTCGGCACAACGTACTGAATATCTTCAGTCGCCATCTTTTTAATCCACTTGACAAAGTAGTCGCCCGTCCAATTTAGAGATTCCACCAATGACCCATGACCTCCGAGGCAGTTAGGACCCATCATCATGAAATAGTTGGGAATTGATGGGACAGCCACCGAGAGGTAGGATTCGGGATCGTCTTTCCACTTTTCTTGAAGGTCTAACCCATTCAAACCAACAATCGAATAGCGTGGTCTAAATGACACGTCAAATCCAGTGGCGCAAATAACTATCAGATGTCAGTTTGCTGAAGCTTCCTTCAATGGTAACGAAAAGAAAACTAGGGGAGGATTGGCCAATTCTGGAAAGCCTTGCAATGAAGATTTTGGTGTTGACTTACTGACGTCACATTCATACACTTCACCGTCAGCCGTGCACACGCCTGTCTCCGTCACTCGCGTGATTGGACTATCAGTAAGATGACAGTTGGGCTTTGCGAATGACTCAAGATACCCGGGCCCAGGTGTGATGCGTCGACATCCTAATTCCCATTTTGGGATCAACTTTTGACACAAGACCGGGTCATGGTTTAACTTTTCAGCCATTTGTTGTGCCGCCATCTTCATGCCTGCTTCGTTGTTTTCACCCTTCCGGAAAATGTAGAAGGACTTGTTAGTTCTGGAAATTATTCCCTTGCGGTGCTGCAAATGGTATTCGGGGTTCTGGAAACGGATCTTGTCTTCTGCCGAATACTTCGGGTTGGGGTCATCGTCGTCTCTTCCAAGATGTTTGGATGGTGGCGCTCGGTAATATACCCAAGCTGGCCCTCGGACAAAGTTTTTGACATCCGTTCCTGGAAGCTTGGCCATTTGAGGGACGATCTGAATACCAGAAGAACCATTTCCAATCACTGCTATCCGCTTGTTGGAGTAATCATAGCTGTGGTCCCAACTAGCTGAGTGAGTCGTATGACCCTTGAATTCATCTAGGCCTGGGATATTGGGCCATGATTCATGGCTATGGCATTTCATCAGCATCAAGTCACGGAAGGGTTGAATTGAACTCACACGAGAACTCCTTGAGCAGATATCAGGACATGACAATACTCGTCTCTTTGTTTGCCTTCGTTTTCCACTGTCACTTTCCACTGCCCCTGAGTCTCTTGCCATATGGCGCCGATAACTCTAGTATTGAGTTGAAGGTCGCGATCAAGATTCCATTTCTTAACTGTTGCTTTCATGTACGCCAAGATATCCTCTCCGCTGGCGTAGAATCTCTCCCAGTTCGGGTTTGGGTCAAAGGGGAATGCCTAGACATAGTTAATAAGATAATAAGCCGCAAAGTAAATTAGGTAGAGATATTCTTACATAGATATGCGCCGGAACATCACACTGGACACCCGGATAGTTATTTGCCAACCACGTGCCTCCAATATCGTTTCTAGCTTCAAAGATTGTATGCTCCACAATGTTTTGCATCTCTGGAAACCGATGCTGGAACTTGTGTGCCATCAATAGACCGGAAAACCCAGCACCTATAGTTATGACTTTGATCTTACGAGGAGTGTAAGCAAAGTTGGGACTGAGCTCAAAGGGGTCTTGGACGGTGTCATTGACTGCCTCATTGCTACTATTTCGGAAGCTCTCCCTATTCGTGGCCATTTCTGGAAGCTCAGTGGCGGGTGTGGGAGACAGCTCTTCCGCTCTGGGCAGGGCAGACGTCTGGGTTGCCGGTGGCTCAACAGGCACCGTCATAGCTGCATGCATAAATGAGAAGCGGAATATGAACCGAGGTTTTGCAGAATAAATGTAGTACAAGACCGGTCAAGGTGCCTTGGGAAGAAGATGAAATAAAGACTTCACAGTTTATGGGCACGGTGAGTTTTGTAGATGCAAGTTATAAATTGTTATTCCCGGAAAATATGGAATGGTGGTAGATGCAACGCCTGATCGCACCATAAAATCACATTAATTTGCGCTGCAGCAATTCGGCAAATGCATCAGTCAACTGCTTACCGGATGGCTGCCCGATCGCGCGCCTGGCAATCTCGGCACTGGAGACTTCTAAAACGGTCAAAAGGGAACAATGCCGTCCAATCGTGAGTGATGTCGGTTATCCTAAATTGGCTTTGCCGATCGCCAGCAATCATCCGGTTCGCTAATTTAGTTGCGGGGGTTGAATGCGGGGTTGAACAGCAGCCCGGCGGGACCAAAGTCTCAGGAGTGACGATATCAACTGTGAGGTAACAATGAATTAGTATTCGCCTTTAATTTGTCCTATCGTCTGGATTGAGTTTATTATTTTGAATACCCATACCACTCCAATACTACTGTACCCGAAGACTACTATTTCCTTGCAGACTGACAATGGAGCGATACACGTACAACGGCCCCATAGACCATACAGCCGGCACCAAAATAGAAGCCGTAAATGGAAAGTCAGTTGTTATCACAGGTGGTGCCAATGGTATGGGAGAGGCATTCGTACGGGATTTTGTCGCCGCGGGAGGTTATGTTACCTTTGCCGATGTCAATGAAGCCCGAGGCCGGTCCATAGAGTCAGAGCTTAACGCCAAGGGCACCAGATGCACTTTTGTGAAGTGCGATGTTCGAAATTGGGATGATCAGAAGGTTGTCTTCGAAACTGCCAAGGCTAGTAGCCCTAGCAAGAGCGTCGATATTGTCATAGCCAACGCAGGGATCAGTCGAAGTTCCGGCGATAGCCTCTGGACACTGGACGGTAAGTTGTTTTTCTGCTCTTGCAAGCTTACATTGCAAATAATATGTTGTATTTTTGCACATCGGCTTCTAACTAGCTTCTCTCAGATCCCGACAATGAACCCGTCAAACCTGACCTAAACATTGTTCGAGTCAACATGGATGGTACATTTTACACATGGAAGCTCGCTGTGCATTATTTTCGCAAGCAGCCGGTGAGCGAAGATCGTGATCGGTGTTTCATCATTACTGGAAGCATGGTGGCTTGGATTGATTCACCTGTGAGTCTATGCATGCAAACCAATTAATAAGGCCGAGTACTGATACCAAAGGTGGCAGGGAAATTGGGAATATACCGCAACCAAGTATGGCCTGAGGGGCTTCATGAGGACAGTACGACGTTCATCTCACGAGCAAAACATTCGAATCAACTATGTAGCACCATGCTGGATCAAAAGTGCTATTCGGACAGCAGAGTACGAGAAGTGGCTTCTTGACCGAGGCATCGAATTTGGAGAGCAGAAGGATGTAGCCAGTTGTATGCTGAGAATTGCTACAGACAAGACAATAAATGGTCAGTATATAGGAGGTGTTGGCCGCATACATACCTAACTGACACCAACTAGGTCGTTCCTTGATGATCACACCTCGCTCAGTAGTCAAAGAGGGATTCGCGGACATAGACAGAGAAGACTATAAAGATTGTCCAGAAGATGAATACTTCAAGAAGGTCCAAGAATCTCAATTAGTAATTATAGAAGATAAGTGGCTGGACGATTACAAGGTTCGAGTCTACAAGGACTAGGCGAGACGCCACCATGAAGTCAACACCAATCTAAGTAGATCCGAGTTCTGGCGTCAATAAGAAATTCCTTTAGCCTTAAAAAGTACATGCGTAAGCAGAAGCAGCCTTGATCTTATGCTATGGTCGCATTTATGTCCTAATTAACCGCCGGTTTAATAGCATGCTGACGGCCTTACCAATTCTGGTGCCTGTGGGGGTCAAACGGGAGGGCCCGAAAGGGGCTCAGCGCTGTGCTTACAGGGCCGTAAAACATGGGTGGACTCATTTTCGTACGGGATGTCGGCGGTTTAGGCGGAAGTCGGAGTGGGCTGAATGGCTTCAAGCCTGAACCAACACACGCGCCTTTGCCTTTGCAGACTAGTGCTTATCTAGCGTAATCAGTTCTCGATCCACCCCTGGAACTAGTCAAGCAGTCGAAGAGTACAAAATCTTGGGGTAGCTCGGCGGTTTCGTGCCGGCCTAATCAATAATTCTCTCGTTTTCAAATCAAGTACGACTCCTCAAGATGCGATTCCTTTCTGATGACCGCAAGGTCGAATCCAACAGGCCACGCATGCAAGTTATTTGTGCCGGTCTGTCCCGATGTGCAACGTCTTCCCTTCAAGCGGCTCTGGAGTCAGATATCATTGGACTTGATCCTTGTATGCATATGGCACACATTGCGCCTCATGCAGACCGTGAGCTGTTGGTCATCGCTGCCCTCAAAGAAGAGGACGCCGAGAAGCGACAAAAGATTCTCCACCAAATATTTGATGGGTATGCGGCAACCTCTGATTTTCCTGGATGGGCTTTTACAGGGGACTTGATGGACATGTACCCAGACGCCTTGGTCATTCTGAATCAGCGAGAAAGCTCCAGCGCTTGGGTGAAGAGCATCGGGGATAATCTACACTACTTCGGCACTCTTTCATATTATCTGCCAACTTTTCTATGGAAAACTGACCGCCTTCACTACTGGATTCATCGAGTATGCTACCAAGCCATGGATCGCCGATTTGGACCCGTTTATCTATACTCGGACAGGTTTTATGACCTCCACAACCAATGGGTTCGCGAAGAAGCGACAAAACGCGGGAGAAAGGTCCTTGAATGGCGTCCTTCGGATGGTTGGGAGCCGATCTGCAAGGCTCTGGGCAAAGAGGTTCCCCGCGATGGGCGATCTTTTCCTCGCAAGAATGAGGCTGCCGAGATGAATTTCGTGAAACGCATTCTTATCGTCAGAGGGTTAGTATCATGGGCCTTACTAGGGGGGGCAGTGTGGTCCAGTTGGAAATACGGACCGGAAGTCTTCCGTAGCTTGATGTCAAGGCTATAATGCAGCGAGGAGGCAATGACTTTATAGAGGAAGGATCACTAATGATTTCAAGGCACGCAATAATAACATTGAGTTATTTTTTAAATTTTAGTACTCTCAAATAATTCTAACAATTGATGAAACCCTCAGTTCAGTTTTGGTCCGATTCTTTCTTCTATCAAAGCCTGCCACATTGGCCAGAAATTGGTTGGCCGTGCTCCTCATGTACGTGGAGGCCGCGACAATTTGAGCTGGGTTGCATTCAATCCAGATACTCAAGCTGCTCTACCCTTTCTCATACTAATGACTCAAGATTTTCATAAACCCCAACGTGTTCCTTAAGAGTTCTGCATGCGATATCTACTTCAGGATTTCGATTGACTCCAAATGTTCAAGAGTCAAAGGCCAGTTTCCTCACATGCCTCGGGCTAAGATTGGTGCATTTAATTCTTGCAGTGATGCCCAAGATGCAAGTCTTAATCAGAAGGCATCGCGATAGGCGCTGCAACTAATTACAGGTGTCGGTCAGCATCTCGCTCCAATATTTGGGAACTCTGATGGTTCACTAACTTGGCAAGGGTTGGGAATGAATTGGTCATCCTTTATTCAAAAAAGGGGGGGTCGATGTTAAAGACGCAGTAAACATCAGATTCGCCGTCTGGAAGTGCTCCTAGACTCGTCAGTTGGGCAAGAAAGTTGGCGCTTCAGAGTGGCATCGCTGTTTGACGTTTGTGATGGTGGAACTTGCTCTGGCCGACTGGCTCGTACTAGATCTGGATAGGTCTTCTCCAAGATGTGGCCGAGCTTACAGTTTTCAACATCGTTCATGGCCTTTTCAAATGATGGGTTGATGACAAAATCAGACATGTCCGGTGTCAGCTGTAGAACTGCTCCTGGGTCGGCCAAAGGGCTTTGTATCTCGAATGCTTGGAGGAATTTTGAGTAGACGTCACCCAAGTCATACTGCGTCCAAGAGTTTATCAGATGGACACGCATTTGTGGCCTTCAAAAAACATGGTTAGCAGTTACCCCTAGACAAACGGAATTGTCCTTTCGGAAATGTATACCAGATTACTGAGTCGATGGTCCCTGGGTGTTCTTGCATGAATTGCGTGGGTATCGGGCGCCGCCAAGGGGGCATCTTTTCGTAATTCTCCAGAGTTGGAGAGACGAGGAACTAGGCTCAGTCAGTATTTAACGTGCAAGATTACTCGATACCCCAGGAAGACTTGCCGTAAAATACTTATAATCAGCCCAGAACATGAGGATGTACTCCAGCGAAGACTTAAAGAGCGATCGCCAAGGACCAGACGTTTGATAGGCGCAGTAAGCTATTGCCCGACGCATCCTCTGCATTTCGGACAGCCCGGAAATTCCCTTGTTTGTACATTCAGTCCAATCGGGTACCTCGCGCCCATATAGCAAGTTCTCCAGGATGTCCGGAAAGAGATTCCGGGAGACAGCACAAATATTGACTTTGTCTGAATGATATGGTTAGTAATACGGCAGTGAGCATCTCAAGAGGGTTTGTACGTGCCAACTGTCAGGTTCAGTGCCCCTGAGTTGACGACAAAACAGTCCAGCAGTAGCTGTAGTCCACATGTAGTGTAACCTCGCATGGACTTCCAAATCATGATGGATTCCAGGAGTTGGTTGGTGTGGATGCTCTGAAGAACGCTTCTTCTGGTGCACATTATTTTCGAAAGCTCAAAATACATCGACTTTTTGGCAAATTCCTGCTTCCCAACTTCGCGGACCAGTTCCAAATGCCGCTGAGCTTCTTCCCCGTGGGAGGGCATCGCCTTGGAGTGTACGCCATCGGCCTCCCCAGGTTTGGGAGGCGAGAGCCATTGTGACAGGTCCCAGTCGACGCAAGCGGAACCACCGGCTTCAAGTCTATCCTTTACTGTCCCTACAATAGTCTCCATTCCCGATCGATATCCGGAGATTTTGGAGCGAAGGGCTGCATTATCCTCAAGGAGAGAGCTGATCAACGCCCCTCTATCTCCACTCGATAATAGGGCCAGGCGGTGCTCTAGTTGGGCTGTTTCCTGTTTCTGCTGCTGTCTGATGCGTCTCTGGTTGATCTTGTCTGTTAATCTCTTTTTGGCGAGCTGCTTCTGAGACAACCTGTCTTTCCAGCTGGAGTTGGACGACATTCTAGTGAGCGATGCAGGCTAGGCCCGACAGCACCCAACCGCGCTCCGGGGATAGCTGACCGCGGTTGGATCCGAGGAATACGAATATTATTCGTATTTTGCAGACGTGCAGAGCGCCTGATGCGCCGGCCTCCGTCAAGGGGTACAAGGTAAGATGGATTCGTCCCTTGTTGTCAGTGACGCCAGGATATCGAGAGTGCCGCAACGTGATCGAGGCGGTCTCCGGAGAGTGTTTTGTCAGAGGTCCAAGTCGATGAATAATTACAAGATCCCAAGGAGTTGTCGGTGTTGCCCATAATCTGCCCGAGCCTGGGTTTTACTATTCAGACTGTCGGCCCCAGCTCGTGGTCAGGTGACCCACTAACCAACGCGTTAATCAACTCCACGAGTCGTTAAAAACGATGTCGTTAGACTCCAGTCAAAGCTTAAGTGGAGGCTTGAGCCCATAACTAACCCGGGAACGGAAATTTCGGTGGACCCGAAATCCCGTCACTGAGACGCCAGCATTCGTATTCGAGTTGCCAATGATGGAATTTGGCAGGCAAAGCTTTTATTAGAGATCGCTCAGACCCATCTGTATCTTTTCAATACACAGCGCGCCTTTATTTTATCTCAATGTTTTTTTTTTCCTATTCCAGTCGCTCCAACGCACCAGCCACTTAGCACTGGTTTGAAACTCGCATTTCCAATCAAGTTGTGAGGCGCAGTCCATGAACCCAACCCTGGTCACGTTTCATAGCAATCCACCGATCATTCAATCAAGTTCTGTGCACATGCTCCGTCCTAACTGCATAATCACTATCTTAATCCGGAACCACATGTGTTCTCGGGTTATCTGTAAAGACGGGGTCTGCCGGCGTGGTATCTGGGACAAATAAATCCGCTTCAAACCCCCAATGAACTGGCTCTGTGAGCCATGGTGAAACACTGGTGGGTGGAACGTTGCCCTTGTGAGTGAGGTCATGCATCTCTTGGCCTCCCGCCAACATCTCGGGCGCATTCAATTCCCAATTGGCGCACGGCGAGAAGTCAAAATTTAGCGCATTTCCTAAGCCTTGTGGCCCACTTGGTTCGGCATGATTGCTATTGATGACGCCCTGATTCAATAATGGTTCGGCCTCACCACCGCTGACTGATGTGTAACTGCGACTAGACAGCGGATGGCAGAACAGCCCATCCGGATACACCAGGTCGAAATATTTTCCGAGGTCTGGATATGCTTCCCCGAAGGACTTGTGCATACAGTAGTTGCCAAAGTTGAAGATGCCGTTGTGGAAGTCCTCGTCGAGTTCGAGTCCCTCATCACCAGGCTTTAGTCGAATCTGCGACGAGCCATATTTTCCAGGGAACTCTAGTAATTCAAAGTGTGCGACCAATTCTGGCATTAATTCTTCGAGCTGATAATTACGCCAGTTTCTTACCAGATCTTGTCTTATTAGTGGCCTGCAAAAGTTTGTCAGATCAGGGTTGCAGCCCGGCAGGGGGCTGTCTTACCAGCTAATGAAGTCGATGACTCCTGGATGCTCAAGTTCAAACTGAGGTTTAGTTGGCCACATCCATATGGGAACTTTTCTGAGGTTTTCCTCGGTCGGAAATATAAGAAACTGGCAGGGCGACATCCAAATTTAGCCATGGGACTGGGGCACTCGATCAACCAAGGCAGCATCACCCACCGTGAAATATGTATATAGGCACCAGAATTGAGAGAAAAATTCCGGTGTGCCCCTGAATATATCCCTGTATTGTCTGAGACACTCGTAGGCAATGTACGCGGCGGCTCGACGCTGTTGTGTCATGATGGGTTGGCGGGCCAGCAAATCATTGACAGATTTGAGAGATTCGGCATGGGGAACGGGTCCATCATTGTAGAGACAGTGGAGGAGAGAGTGATAAAAGTTCGGAGAGGCAACTGCCAGTTGGACCTGTTCTAATACAGAAACACAGCGACAGCGTTAGGGTTTGTAGGCAGATCAAGTAGCTGGGCAACATTTCTCACCCACGGTGATGGAGAGTGGCTCCCTGTCGGCTCCGAGCTGCGAAAGGAGAAATTCGAATCCCATGCCCTGGCCATGGGCCATCTTCCATGTCATAATGGACTCAATGAGATCATTGATGGAGCAATCTGCGTTCGTCCCGCCACGCCTGTGTTGGAGTATAAGGGCCAGCTGGAATATGACGGAGACTTGCGCCTTGGTAAATTCTCGTCGTTCCGGTGGCCTGATATGCGCTCGTTCGCCATTTGCGCATGATAGAGGGTTGGTTGTAGAGTCGTCGTTGGTTGTGCCGGGGTCGGACTGGAACTCGCGCCGGGGCGACGGCAAAAAGCCTGGGGAAGAAGAATTAAGAGATGTGTCTTGGACGAAATCGAGACAGTCCTGGCTCCAGTTCACAAGATTCTCGATCTTGGACTGACAGTGGTCGTAAATGTCGCGGAGCCGGTTGTTCTCGGCCACCAGACGCTGCAACAAGCTGCAGTCGTCCTGCTCGAGCAGTTCGGTGAAGCGCCGGCGCAGTTCCTCTTGTGTTCGTCTCGAATCGATCCGGGATTTTCTCTGGTGCTTTCTGTCAATCAATCTCTTCTTGTCGAGCTGGTCCGATGTGAGCTTCGTCTTCCAGCTCGTCATTTTCCCATGAAACGTCGTGGATAGTGTCGTGTCTCGTCCGTTGGCTGGCTCGGTCAGATCGGCAGCGAGCAGACGCGCTTTAAAACAGTGCCTCTTCAGAGGCCTGGAAGTGGGTGCCCCCCTGGTCCACAGTGGGTCAGAGTACGCTAAACCCATTTTCATTTATTTTAGCATCCCCTAGCGCGGGGTGTCTGTTGTGCTTGCTAGGATACGTGCTAGGATTAGCCGGCTGCGGTTGATTACGTGTCCACTCTCAGTAATCAGGCCAATTATGTCACATAGACCTACCTTAGGCCATGATGTCAACTTAATCTGATGGCCTCAATGCAATTATACCAACTCTTGATACCGCATAGTCATGTGTGCTTGCATAGGTAAGAGCAATTGGCCGCTGGGAGCCGAAAAATATGAAATGTGTCTTGAAACCGTATGTGCCTGGAACAAAAACCACTTGTTCAAGTATATGCATTGCAATCCATCCAAGTAGCATCGTCTAAAGCTACCCTAAGAAAACTTGAACCCTTGCTCGTCGAGGACGCTGCGCATACGTCCCCGTCCGTCCAATTCCCCAGATCCTACAAAATTGGCCAACTGGACTGTCCATGGGTCCCTTCCACCCTTCCCGTGTCGCACGTAATGCGCCTTCAATGTTTGTTCATACATGACAGTTCCCTTGTGACGTTGTTGGCCATCCCATACTTCCCGATGCAGTAACGAATGCATTGGGAGTCGCGGTTTAGCTGCATTCACATGAGTTGGATCAGCTTTACCAACGGCCATACCAAACAGGCCTACAACGCGCTCGGGGAGATTCAAGTAATTTGTAAGCTCGCGCGCATTGTTACGTGCAGCACCAACATAGCACATTCCAAGCCCCAGTGATTCAGCAGCCACAGCGGCATTCTGTGCTGCTATTGCTGCATCTAGCGTTGCCATGATGAAGAGATCAATACGTTCCAGGCCCTCGCCCCCTCCAGGGCGGCCATGTTGCGCTGATGCATCCGCAATGCGACCAAGATCGATACAAAACAAGAGGAATAATGGAGCCTGACGGATAAACTCCTGGTCTCCAGCAAGTGTGGCGACGTGACTCTTCCTTTCTGGGTCTGCAATTGCCACAACGCTCCATGTCTGTAGCATTGAACCTGTTGATGCACTTTGTGCCGCAGAAATAAGTGTTTCTAGCGTCCCATCAGGAAGCTTTTCGTTGGGTAAAAAATAGCGAACTGAGATGTGGCTGAGCAGAAGCGACACTGTTGGGGACCATGGGAGATTTTTAGTCTCCTCGGATAGCCCCTCGGCATAGCGCTGACATAGGAGAGAGCTTTGGTCCTGCTCCCTAACTGAGCCCATAGTTGATGCTGATGCGAGAGTATGCGAGCCTGGAAAGAATTGTTCAAGGCAGCGAGCCGTGAGAAAAGCTATGTTCACACCAAGATTTATATCATATCAAAGATCGAGCAAGGGCTTTCTTAACACCAGTTGTCTTTGTAATCAATATGCCCCCACGTAGGCACAAGACCTGAGGTTACCTTGAATGAATTGGCCAAGAAGATGCAATTCACACTGCCATGGTCCCAGTTGCTTATCAAGCATACCAATTGACCGCGAGATTTCAGTCGTTGTGACACTGGAGGCGGTGTTCTGTTGATCCCTGCGTGAGCTAAAACTCGCAATTCCATATCATTGGTCAAAATGGAGGACAGGCACTGACTTCATATACTGCCATTATGCCCTAAATAGCCTAGCTTGCTGGGTCTTTCGGAAGAATTTGCAATAGAGAGTAGACACGACGACTCGGGGCATAGTGCTGAAGTTGCAATCACGATCCGCTTCTCATCCACCTTGATCGACTGCCTCTTCTTATCCACTGTAAAATCCTGGCAAGGCTTGAAAATCACCCCTTTATTTATGATCACAAATCATTTGCCAATACGTCTCAGGATTCATGAAATGAAGGCAGCTGAGCTTTTGCTAGCCGTAATAATACCATGTACAGCTCAGTGCTGGTGGCACACTACGATTGGTACCGAATTATGAAGCATACAATTACCTGATTAGCTATTCATACCCAACCAATTCTGCTCACCACAAACTCGAACGAGATACGAAAATTTGAGAGGTTACTTTTGGTTTATAAAGAGTGGACTAGATGAGAACATCAAATTAAATACATGATTTCTCATTTCAAGCATGTAATCTGCAATGGCGACTGACTCTCTTCACCATTTGGTCCCTTTTTCCTCCGGCTCCACACAATGATTAACTCATCTAAGATTCTCTGCACCTCCCCATAACCTAAATGACATTTCATCTGATCCAGCACATCCCGGACAAGTAAAATGTCAGCATCGGAGCTAACAGAATAACCAAATATCAACATTGGCCAAGCTGATAGATAGCAACGACTCCATGATTCTAACATATTTGGGCAACGTAGAATAGACATTGCATTGTCAACCTTCCAGCCAGAACTTTCAAGCCGCCGTCTCTCTGAATCTTTCGTCTCCAAGGGGGGGCCATCTTTTATAGTTATGGTATCAGTCTCAGCTCGTTGGAGAAAAGATTCCGCTATTATGTCCAAGAGTATCGATGCTGCAAGAATGTATAATGTGATGTTCTCGGTATAAAAGGTTCTAGCTTGACCTGGAACTGGTTGCATCCCAGCGCCATGAAGGACGGTGCTTTCCCAGGATTCCATATCCTTCCTTAGCCGCGGAAGAGCATCGGAGATAGACTTTTTGGGCAGCAGCTTCAGTCTAATAATATCCAGAATCAGACGATATAGAGATATTGGAAGGCACAAAACAGGACTTGAATCCATGGATGTCGCTCCTATCACCGATATATCGCCAAGGTTTTTCTCCGTGCGAGCGAGAAATTCTGAATCGATGTAGAAATTTGGTGCAAATGGATTTCGCACGGAGAGCAAAAATGCTTGATATAACACACTTTCCATCATCATACGGTTCAATGGGCGTACCATGAATATGGAAGAGGACCCATTATCGTAGCGTAATTTCAGCAAATTCATTGCACCAGAGACATGATTTCGTGGGTCTACTGCAGTATCAATGCTCCACATCTGTTTATGTGGTCGACGAGTTAGTATTTGAGCAATTCAAGGCCCAAGAAAAGTTTCACCACATACATCATGTACATACAGCCATACTACCGCAGTTATCAGTGTATCGGCGGGTGAATTAGAGGGCGATTGTAGCTTTGCTATTTCCTGGTTCACTTCCTTCACAGCCTGTGAATAGTACACGAGGGCAGATTGTTTATATCGGCTGTCGTTGGAGAGGATATGCTTATTTGAAGCGCAGCTTGCCAAGACTGCATATCTAACGCTGCGGTAACCTTTTATTATACTCAAAAGCTGCGACCGATACTCTAGGAGGTGTTTTTGGTTCCACGTTGGGAGTATCAGGGCAGAGAGGAAATAACTGAGGAGATGGTTAATAAGCTCCAGTTCAAACCTCAACTCAATGACGAAAGAGTCGGGTATCAGGGGCGGTATAAACGTTTGTTCAGCAGTTCGACTAATCCGATTTTTCACGTGCTCTACATCGTGTGACGCAACAGGGTCTTGGTTGCAATATGGAGATGGCAGAGATTTGACTGGATAACTTCTATGCCGTCGGTCACATAGTTCATTTAATGTTGGCCATATGCACCGACGACTTCGGATAGAGCAGTTGGAGCAGGATGGCCTCTCCTCTCCACATTTGACTCTACGTTTTCTGCCTGTTACATGATTAGTAGGGGCCGCTGCAAGGACGAGGATACTTGCAAGTCAAGCAACCAGTCTTGGTTCTAACTGTGGCATTGGTCATTTTGGGCCAGCAGTGGCGTCCGTTTGGGGAGGGCACGTATTTGAACCGTTGACAGTAAGATTGTGAGCGAACTGATGACATTCCCTGCGAGCACCGCAGGGCCTCTTGAGTTTATTCATGGCCCGCCTTTATTAGTGGGTCTACAAGCCTCCCATCCAATAGTAACTCTTCTACCTAGCCCAGATGAGTGCAGGCCCCATGTTTACTTACTAATTGCGAAATCTTGGCTGTGGTGACTCGGAAAATTTCAGAATGGTACAACGGATATGCATCTCTCAAACCAGCAAGCAGTCAATTTTACACGTAAATCTGTAAAGATAAATGCTTTTATCCCATTGCATATCCTTAATCTGCAAAGGAAACCAGACACTGAGCCGATTTGAATATGAGGCTATTGGCAACGGGCGGAGCCTGGTCAGTACCACAACAGTTAAGACAGCAAGAGGATGCCGTGCAACTCGAAAAGTGATTCCGAATTATGGGTATCCATTATCTACAAGGTAATGACTTATAGGGGGCTGAGTTCGTAACGCAAACAGAACCGGACGCACAAGAGAGGCCTCCCAGGTGGTTTCTTACGGCGCAATTATTAATCGATCCTTTGCTCCCTGAAGTGTGAAAACTTCAAAGGATATTTAAGTGATGATAGTTGGCGCATTGAACATTGTAACAGGGATAATTTGGGAACGGTGGTATTCATATCTTGCAGATAGCATATATATTAATGCACACTTTTATGCGCGCTTTCTCAAATTGCAGACCAGTCCCTTCTGTCGTGGGAACCAGCTTCCGGTCACCTCCCAATCTCGCTTAGGATCCACTAGTGAAATCTCATAGCGACGGATAAGAGTAGGGACGAGCTTGTACACCTCCAAGAGTGCAAGATTGCGTCCAATACAAATTCGAGAGCCACCGCCAAAGGTGAGATCACTTGCGTTGAAGAGTCTCATTCGCTCCTTGTATGCCACATCGGTCTCGCCCTCATTCTGCAGCCATCGCTCTGGTCGGTACTCATCCGCATCGGGTCCCCAGATATCCTTGTTTCGGCCAGCGACGTACGGGTTAATACCAACAGCAGCACCAGGGGGGATGAATTTGCCATCAGGTAGCTTCAATCCTGTCTCGGGAACGTATCGCTCAAGCAACATGCACACACCAGGGTGCATACGCATAGCCTCGCGGATAACAGCCTCCAGGTCTGTTGAGATTTTATGTTAGCATCCATGGCTGTTTACGTCTACTAGTACTGGGCTTCACTCACAGGGAAGGGCTCTGGCGGAGCTGAATGAAGCAATGTCGGCGAGATCCGCCGCCAAAATCTCCTCCTCAAGCTTCTTGTAGGCAGCGGGGTTGTGAAGAGCGTACCAGAAGATGGCACGAATGGTAATGGCAGTGGTGTCGGCTCCGGCGAGAAGGTTAACAAGCAGGTAGCCCATAATAACACCATCGTTGACAAGCTCTGGGTGGGTATCCTTGGACTCAATAAAGTGCTGAAGGAAATCAGGAACCTTGGGGTCAAAGTTGGTGTCTTTGCCTTGGAGACGAGAGATGAGATGCTCCAGAGAGATACGTGTCACATTTCCCAGGTTGGGGGGGCCGATACGCATCACGGGGTTCTTGTCAAGAAGAAAGTCCAGGAAGGGCATCTGACCAACTGCGGCGAAGCTAGGGAAAATATGTTAGCGCAAGGTAGGCCAAGGACGCAATCGGGGGAGCATCATACTAATCAAGTGCCTTATCGGCAATCCCAATTGTACCATCGAAATCATATCCTTTGTCCATGTATCCGAACCTCTTGCTGAAGGAAGCAGCTCCATTAGTGTCCCAGGAGTCTAGACTGGTTAGCATTTGCAACGTTCGCAGAGAAAGGCATCTCTGGGTATAACTCACAGAAACCGATCCACTCGCCGAGGTCGCACTCTTTAGAACTTGTGTCCATGAAACGCTTTTCAAGGTGACCGCAAAAGTCGTTGATGATGGTGTCAAATAGCGGCTCAAGGCCAATGACACTACTTTGGGAGTAGTACTTGACAATAGGTCGCTTCATGCGGGCATGTTCGGCTTGATCAGTGGTACTGAACAAGTGGTAGGTGATTTTGCCATTGACGACTGCACTGTTGTTGTGATAAAACTCGGTCTATATGTGGTCGATAGGTCAGTGCTGTGCTTGGATGGATGTTTTTTGCGGAGCGCAATGGGTGTCTTACCTTTTGCCACTTGCCGTCTGTACCGTAAAGGGTCTTGATGAGTTCAGGCACATCCAAGTCAAGAGTGTTGGGTCCGATTCGGACGACTGGGCCATATTTCTCATGCAACTTCTTGATCTTGAGATGATAGCTACCGGTCCTCACGACAGAGAGTCGCCATAGATTGGTCCATCCTGCTCAGGAGAGTGACTTGTTAGCGTCAAAGCGCCTGCATTCGTCCAGACACATCTCGTGGGTTCAACGTACCAGCCAATGTAGGTCCAGGATACTGTCGCAGAGGGGATGTGATATACGAAATGATCCACCAACAAACGAGACTAACGACAGGGACAACCACCAGTGTAATTCCCAGAGATTTCCAATCGGGCCTCTCCAAGAGGCCCGTGACGAGAACGCCTTGGGAAGACATGTTGTGAAGAGCCCTCGAATGGAGTAGGCTCAAGGGGCTTGTGAATTAACCACTAGCTTATGAGTATTAAGGAGGAGAGTACATAAGGAGGGTGCGCTGAGCAATTTAAATGCTAAAACCTTTTCTCCCTGAAAATGTAACACCTCCACCAGACTAGCACATATACCCAAGGGTACGCTGTGGCGTCTCAGTCTTGTATCGCGCGAATCCTGAGCCAACAGGAACAATGGTGCCACTGCACCGCTAGCCAGAGCCACCTTCTTGTTGCACCCTTGTCCTGTCTGTCCGAATAAGATGATTTCTGGGACCGTATCAGAGAGGTCGACGGATGAATGGATAAACTAAAAGGCTTCACGAACCCGGAGCCTGTCACCTAGACATACCACCAACCCGCATCTACCGCCGTACTGGATGCGGACGGCGGACTGGCGTACTGACACCGCCGACGGATCCTGCTGTTACATCGTGGGAATATTCCGAGTCGGGCGCTCTCCTATCATAACCCCTCCTTTAGTAACTATGGTCTCCCCGTCCCCCACAGCAACTGCTCGCTTGAGTCCAGGGCATGAGCCATGCGACAGTCCAACTGACGGCCCGGGCTCCGGTTACATCGATGGCACTTAGCGGCTCGCCTAAGGGGAAATGCGCCAGCAACCCCTTGTCGGCGTTAACAAATTTCGTGGCGGACGAAACTCTAAATCAGTCCATTGGCGATCGGCCAACGGCATCAGCATTTTATTTCCACGTATTTACAAAGTTTCAATAGTGAGACGTTGATTCTTCAATTAACTCGGCCACTAGACACTAGTATAGTCGCACCATTGAGGAGTAACCCGCCGAGCCAACTGCTCTTCCCATTTACGCCTGTTGGCTGGCTATTTGACGCGTACATAAGGCCCGTGTCCAATAAGCGCGCAAAGAGAAAAGAGAAACCAGACTCCAACCAGAGCCCCACCAGCCGGCAGAGACAGTAGGATCTGAAGGCACGGGCCGTGTAGAAATGGCTGATGCTATTTCTGGTGGAGAGCCCTTGGACACGATGCTACTTAGCCGAACGAGTACTCACCAATAGGAGCCCGCCTATACATACCGATAACGTCCTTGATATTCCAGTGGGTCCAGTTGCAAGATCATCAAGATTTGGAACAGCGGCATCCTGCAGGAGCACATTACTGCGGGCCCGGGGAACCAACATCCATATCCCCCCAGCCCCCTGCCCCAGACGCGTATGGGGGCCGGAAAACTCCATCAACGGTGACGAATTCTCCTTTGCTCATTCGCATTAGATGCGCACGACGGATGGACCAAGCCATCCTTTCCTATAGTTCCTATTTTCCGCTAAAACATCGTGCCTGACAGTTGATGCCATTGTGGAGTCGTTCCTGAATGCTGCATGTCCGTATTTAGGACATGTAGCCTACTTGGGACATGCCGACGAACGTCCTTCCCTGCCACCGTTGCCAAGGAGAACGAGAGCAGCTATAGCCCGACAAACTGGGAAGCAGGGTAACATAAGGCCGAGTTTGAAACTGTCACGGCCAATACCCACTAATCTTCAGGAAAACACAACTTCTTGACCCTTCCTTCTCCGGCAGTTGACATTGTCCGAAAATTAACAAATTATTCGGATTATACCATCGCCCCGAGGATAGACGATCCTCAACGATGATGAAAAATCATCACGAGCCGCTCTCAAGCCCGCTCTTACTCCCTACCACGTATGCGTCGGATCCAGTTTTCAGATTCAAGGTCCGAAACCGAGGGGTTTTCTAATGAGCTTCACGGTAGACGATAGACAGACTGGGGCGATGCCTCCTCCACTTCTCCACCAAACCCTGGCATCCTGGATCTGATGCCTCCCGTCGTCCTTGAACGTCCCCAGGTACGGAGGACACTTCCCGGGTTCGGCATTGAGTAGTCCAGACCCACATCCTCGCGTGCTCCAGTGCCAGTGGACAAGGATCCAAGTACCCGGTCGAGGATTGGAAGGTCCGCCGTTAGAAACCGGTACATTAGGTACGACGCCAAACAAGGCTCGACTTTTGTCGATCGCCCAGGATTGGAGACACCGGCGCTACTGTAGTATGCACATCCGCTAGCGCGGCCGTCAAGCCTGATCCTTGGCCGCAAGTGGGGATGCGAGGTTCTGTCTGCCGAGACTAGACGCTGCAAGAAGGCATCGGCGAATTTCAGTTGCTCATTACGCAACCGAGCTCCTTTAGAAAGGGATCCTATGGGGTTACAGCGACGGTAAATGGTCGCAGCCGGGCGCCAATCTGGCAGAAAAAAAGGTTGATCTCTGGACCCTACGACGTAGAGTTCGGCGCCCAGTTTCGTCTCTCAGAATGCTTCCTGGACTTTTGTGAATGTTACCATGGGTTCCGTATCAGATATTTCATCGTCGTATATAGTGATCCTTTAAACGCCGACGCGAGCGCTGGGTTGACTCTCCTTTGCAGCTCCGAGTTTTGGGAAACACGACTTTGAACTTTTTCGCCGGCGCCTCGCGACCGACTTCCGGGACTCTTCGACCAGTTTTTTTTTGACTCGAAAACAACCCAAATCAAAAAGAAACCGGATGGCGGCTGGAGGGGATGGGCCGTGGGCCGTGGCGGTGATGTGGTCGCTGGCCGCAGTGGTCTTCATCTTTGTTCTCCTCCGAACATACACCCGAGTCATTGTGGTGTCATCGTTTGGAATTGACGACCATGTCTACAACCTAGCGTTTGTGAGTGGCTTCTGTTTCTTTCATGCGTATGCATAGGGGGCTCTTTTCCCCTTTTGGCTAACTTGTGTGCGTGTGTGTGTGTCGCAGGTGTTTCTATTATTTTACACCATCTTCATCACTGTGTCTTCCTCATTCGGCTTTGGACAAACAACATCAGCGATCGAAAACCCCGACGACCTAAGCGATGCGATCCTCTTTGAGGCCATTGGCCAGACATTTGCCGTTCTCGGAATGGCCATCGCGAAGTGGTCTCTGGGACTGTTCCTGCTGCGCATCGTCAAGGCGCAATGGCACAAGATCGCGATTTGGGTATCCATGGCCTGCCTGATGGGCGCTTCCATCTCGACATGCTTTGTCTTCTGGCTGCAGTGCACGCCGCCAAAGTATCTATGGGACCGCCGAATTCCGGGAGGGTACTGCCACATCAACTCAACACCAGTATCAATGTTACTTTGCAGTATGAAGGCCTTTCAAGTTGCGAGTTGAGCAGCTCCCGCTGACGACACACAGTTCTATGCGTTTTTGTTGATTTCTTCTTTGCCCTTTTCCCCTGGCTGTTCATTTGGGGGTTGCAGATGAATACCAGAGAAAAGATTGTCATTCTCGTCAGTCTGAGCCTGGGTGTCATGTACGTCAAACCTTGCTCCGGCCTTGTCAGTATGGGTTTTTGCTGATTATTTTCTACAGTGCTGGTGCGTGTGGCATCAAGAGAACCATTGAAGTGCCTGCCCTGTCAAGCAAAGACTACTTGAGTATGTGTTGCACATCCCTCGTTTTGACTCTTCCTAATCTTGTTTTGTGCTCAACAGAGGACACGGTGGGCCTTATCGTATGGTCTTCGGCAGAGATCGCCGTCACCATGATCTGCATCGGAATCCCAGTCTGCCGGCCCCTCTACAAACGATATCTCGAAAAGTGGACATCGCGCGACGGCAGCAAATACCAGGAACAGAACAAGAACAACTCGTACCCGCTCAAGACGTACGGAGGAAGCGTGCGCCCGGGAAATGGCACGCACGGCTCGACGGACCCTTCGCTGGGAGACTCGGGCATGTACAAGGACAAGAAGGTCGGGCCATTCAGCAAGGCCTACGCGGTTGGGGGCGGCCGAGTTCGCGGAGATGATCAGAGCGACGAATCTATCTTGGGGCCCGATTTCCGACGTAGCCAACAGGTTGCCTACAACGATGTGCATCATCAAGGGAAGTCGATCAATGTTACGGCCGAGTACTGCGTGACAACATCACGTCTGGACGTGTGATGCGCCGTCTAGTTAATAGTTCATAGAATACATCCCAAAACGCGCGACAGCGCCAGCGAATTTGCTTTTTCAAGAAAGCTCTAACTGCATTAGCCAATTGCATTCCGTAAATAGAGTCGCGTCCTAGAGACGTTCAACGCGTCCCGGTGTGGGGCGAAAACAGCGCCTTCTCGTGACGAATCAGGCGAAATTATTCCATTTCACATCAATAATTTGAACAAAACACGTGGGATGGGGAATCATTGTTGTCAGCCATGGCTTGTAGGCCCAAACAAAAATGAATAGGATATATGTTTAAGCGCGGTCAACTCGCCAAGTTCTCAACCCTGCTGCAACACACCGGGGTTTTCGTTTGGATCATGGAATGCGCGGAACCCGCAGTTCGTGCGTACCACTTGCCGAAGCATCTATAGATTTCCCCTGTCGCCAAGGTTTCCACTCAATTTGAGTTTCTCTCCTCGCTTAGTTTGGAGTAGATGCAAGACATAAAAAACTCACGTCGATCAGGTCCTACCCTAGACATCAAATTGAATCCTCAGCGATGCTTGCCTGCGTTCGAATTATTGCAGACTAAATATTGAAATAGCCTATGTGTTCAGGATACTTATTTAAGGAGATATATCTGCTACATGTTTCTGATGTCAATGAATTTATGACGTCATTTAAAGTTGATACTCACAGTTCAGATATTGGAAATTGTTATCCGAGAAATTGGCACACGCAGGCACATGCATCCAATTCTGGGGAAGATCCGCAGCCATGATATCAATTACAATAGAACATAAATCAGCCTAAATTAGCCTAACTACCTTTTTATATTATTAATAAATGACCCGACCTCAAAGAGGGGAAACACCACATTTGGCATTTGCAGCAGTCGTCTCGGTAGGTATTGGGCATTGGTGGGGTAGCCTCGGCTTTACCTAATGAGGCTTAGTGAATTGCCGAGGGGCTCGACACAACAAACAGCAAACTGGCATGTGGTGGTTTGAAGGCCCGAATCATTTCTGACCTGTTTTGCCAGATTTCTATCAATTTTGAGGCTTTGACCTTTCCGATAACTCATAATTCTTTCTATTGTAGCGCATCTAGGTCTCTTAATTGACGAAGAAAGTAAATATGGAGACCAAGAACAAAATCCCAGCCTATGTCCTTGGTGTTGGATTAACCCAGTTCATTAAACCAAGAGGCCTACGCGACTACCCGGAGATGGGCTATGAAGCCGGAATCAAGGCTCTTCTAGATGCCCAAGTCAATTATGATGACGTCCAAATGGGTGTCGCATGCTTTTGTTACGGGGACTCGACTTGTGGTCAGCGCGTCTTCTACCAATTTGGGATGACGTCCATCCCAATCTTGAACACCTCAAATGCCTGCGCAACAGGCTCCAGCGGACTATACATCGCTCGTACCCTTATTCAAAATGGAGGTGCAGATTGTGTTATGGTTGTGGGGTTTGAGAAGATGAAACCAGGGAGCATCACCAGCGTATGGGATGACAGACCGCGACCGACTGAGCTGAGTGCAAAAATGATGGATGAGGTTAATGGAATCCAACCGGGACCTCTTAACCCTCAGTACTTTGGAAATGCAGGAAGAGAGTACATGGATAAGTGAGTCCCGTTTTGCCTTGGTGAAAAAGAAGCTCTCAGTATACTAATCCAATCCTTCTGATCCAGATACGGGGCGACAGCAGCAGACTTTGCAGAAATTGGCCGTATTAGTCACGAGCATTCACAGCGAAATCCTTACGCCCAGTTTCGAGAGAATTATACCCTTGAGGAGATTCTCAATTCCAGAATGATTTTCCCACCACTGACAAAACTGCAGTGCAGTCCCACTAGTGACGGCGCAGGGGCTGCAATCGTCGTTTCCGAAAAGTTCCTCAAAGCTAGACCCCATCTGAGGCACCAGGCCATACTTATGGCAGGACAACAGCTCCAAACCGATTCCCCAAATCTTTTCTCTGGAAGCGCAATCGATCTGGTTGGTTATGACATGACCAAACGTGCTGCGCAGGCCGCGATGCACGAAGCCGGAATCACCCCCGCAGACATCAAACTATGCGAACTTCACGATTGCTTCTCTGCAAATGAACTCATCCTTCTGGAGAGTTTGGGATTTTGCAATGTTGGGAAAGCCCATGAAATGGTGCGCAACGGCGACATCACATACGGCGGCAAGATGGTCATCAACCCATCTGGCGGTTTGATTTCCAAAGGACATCCCCTTGGGGCCACCGGGCTTGCGCAATGCGCGGAACTTGTGTGGCAACTAAGGGGCTGGGCGAACAACCGTCTGGTGAAGGATATTGATGTTGCCCTGCAGCATAATTTAGGCCTTGGTGGTGCCACCGTTGTCACAGTATATAAGAGAGCAGATGGCAAGAAGAATGCCGAGGTCAGTAGCGAAGAGATGGCTAAATCAAGCTGGCTCGGATACAACCCAGCTGTTGAGGCCAGGGGTGTCAAGGAGGCAGAAGCTGCAAAGGTCAGAAGCAGGACATGCAAAAATGAATGGGCCCTTTCCGACACACAGAAGAAGTTGAATTCCCGACTATGACGCTGATTTTGATGCGAGTTGGATTATTTTAGTTTGGTATTGCTTATTTATAATGATTAGCCAAATGTTCCCTGATGAAAAGCTAGCGTACTGCAAGATGTGGATGGCGTCCCCGACCTATGTGCACAAGATTTGCGGTGCAATTTACGTGAGCCAGTGCTGATTCATTCTGTATTGACGCCATTGTTTACCATGCAAAAATATAGCCAAGTGCTCGGATTTTAAAACTCATCAATATTCATCAAGAGGATACGGGGGATATTTCTCCCAGTCGTCTTCAGTGGTCTCTGCCAGTTTGAAACTTGCTTCCAGCATCATTCTCTCCCCACCAGAATGCTTCGGGACGCCAATAACGATGGCGCAGACAGAGTAGGCAACTTTGCAATTAGGGTGATTGCCGTACTGTTGAAAGTTAGCGCCATTGAACTTGGAGGATGGATCAAACTTACGGTTGGATAGGCGAATGAGGCTTGTTTATTTTCAAGGTCAGGCTCGTTTAACCACACAAGATCTTCAAAAGAAACCTCTTCAAGGTGCCAGGCGTCCTTAAGCATTGCCTCCCAACCATCCAAATCTTCGATACAGTACTCCAGTTCCTCCAGGTTGAATTTTTTGCCGATTTTGAAGGACTTAGGCATTCCCCACAAGGGGGAAGTTGCAAGGACAGGTCGCAAACACACACCACAACCGAGGCGCTGAAATGATTGCCAAACGGTCATGTCAATACCTTTCAAGGAATCCGTCAAGCAACCCTGGGAGGAAGTGTGGGGATAGGAATGAGTAGTGTAGAAACCAAGATAGCCACCTTCGAGAAAAATATGTCAGCATTTAAAGAGTTGTGGAATAGTTGCCAAGAAGGAGAACCGAATGTGACCTTACCATCTGGAAGAAATGTATCGTCATTTATGAGTGCTTGGATATGCTGATAGAGAGGTGTTTGAGCAATATTGAGCCCACTGAGCTCACTAGACAGCTGACCGTTACCGCGAGTTACGTAGAGATTGTAGGCCAGAGTGATGCGACGTCCAGAACGCACCGGGAGCACTTCATGTTCGCAGTCACTATAAAATGCAGCCCATTGAAGTTGCGGTCCGTTGGAGTCTGTGCCTGATGCCCAGTCAAACGACATGACTTGGCCATGATGGCGGACCTCCAGGGCCCCACCATCATGTTCCACAGGGAGACATACTACCAGGGATCCGAACTGAGAGCGAGAGCGAGGGGTATCAACGTGCGAACGAAAGTGGCCGGATGGTCCCGTGTACACCTTGGTTGGGTCAGTTTATTGCTGAAATGGACATTGATGAGTGGGAGTGCAGACATTGAGCATGTATAACTCAGCTTTGATGGCCCTCGATTTCTTTGAATTGGGATTTGGTAGCAGCAGCTGGGATATTGTGTCAATGATGCCAACTCTATACGGGCAGAAGTTGGTGGTAAAACTGGAAGGTTCAAGTTTCAATGCCTTGCGGTAGCTCTCATCATAGACGTGCTTGCTTCCAATACCGAAAGTTGCAGGTTTCATGTCGGCAAGCAAATGTTCGAGGTTGCTGGAGGTGGACTCCCCAGATGGTATCGTGAGCTTGCAACGACTGGCAGGGGCCGAGGCGTCTTGCGGATCCCATCGTAGCGTGATGGGTGGGTGGGGACTTGTTGATGGAAGAGTGAGCGAGCTGGAGCATTTGCTGGAGGCGGAGGCTGGCCGTGAGGAGATAGTTTCATTTGCAAACGACAAATCCTCCCCGATGTTGGATTCACGCACGATCGGAACGGTGCCGCCGCACGCGAAAAGAGAACTTTTGTAATTTGACTCCAGCCAGGACTGAAGGTGGTTGAGCGAATCATTGGCATCTTTCTGGGAACCGTCATCGGTATGGGTTTCTGCTTCGGTATCTTCTGTTGCAGTATCTCCTAGATCTTCACTTTCGAATTCTTCATCATTGAGAGAATGGCCAACGGGATGTTGAGGCGGTAGTTTGGAAGATAAGGATGGTGAGTCTCTATGTTGCTCAAGGACGTGTTGCGACATCTCTTGGGGCATTGCAATGCTGGAGGCAAATTTTTCTTCGTGGCGAGGCTCCATCACCAGTTTGTTTATTTGTTGTCTGTGTATGAAGGAGCGCATCTCGCGTGAAGAAATCCTTAAGCGGAGTAGTCGGGGCTGTAGCCTGGGGTGGGTCTGGGATTAGGCATAAAGTGGCTGATTGTGAACCAATGGCGTTGCTACACCGCTGCTTCTTACAAAAGTGTGCGATATGAATAATTATAAGGGCATCTCGAGGTTGTGCTACCTAGTAGTAAAGTTAGTTGTACGGTGAGGGGCCGTGTTCTTGACACCAATGGTTGTATCTGGAAAACGGTTATACTATCAATGTGTTCCTAGGTTTGCTACCTGGTTGGGCTCATAGCTGATTTTATCCCATATCATGAACAATGGTGTGATATGCATTGAGCTATAGATATGAACCGTGGCTTGACTGTTCACCGGCGCACGGTGTGTATGACTACGTAACATTATGATAATCCTGCTTTCCAGGCCAATTACTTCCGCGTGGACTCGATGTGATCTGAGGCGACTTGAGACTTACTGGCGGTTGGCTCCAATTCATTGGCTGCCGCCTCCATCTCCATATTCTTCTCTATCACTGGAGCAACTTCGTCGCCAAACTTGGCTGCAATCTCTTCCAGCGAGAGGAAACGGGTTTCTGGCAGCCAGATGTAGTACACAGTGCCAGCGAACAGGTTGCAGGCAATGAAAACAAAGTAAAACTTCCACGAGATGGCATCAAACGCATATGATGCTGCATAGTTCAGCCAGATGGCGGTGATGGATTGGGTGAAGACGGCGAACCCAACACCAACACCTCGAAGGTCAAGCGGGAAGATCTCGGCCACGAGAACCCAGTTGACACTGTTAAAGTAAAAAGAGAATCCAAAGGCAAACAGGAAGACAAAGGCGATGCCTGCGCGTCCAAGTGCCAAGTTCTGACTGTCGTCGTCAAACGCCTTCGAGAGCCCTGTTAATACAGCAAGGAAAACTGCAAGAACGAAGCTGCCAGGGATGACGGTCCCGCGTCGTGTCCAATGGTCAGCCACGAGGAAAACGTTGAGGATCTGACCGATTACAGCCATAAATCCATAGAAACCACCGAGTAAAAGGACCGTCTTTCCACTGTACCCAAGAGACTCGTACATGATGGATTGGTATGTTTGGATGATGTTGGATCCAGAGAGCTTCATCATTTGGACTGTGAGGCAGACCAGCAAGGTACGACGGATATACTTGCGGGTGAAGAGAACCATAAAGTTGGACATCTTTTTCCTTTGAGCCTCGAGCTGAATTTGCTGGCACATCTCTGAAAACTCCTTCTCGATCACCTCGTCGCCTCGGTGCCCATGAAGATAGTACATTACTTGCTTGGCTTCTTCGTGTCTCTCCTTCATGGCCACTACAAAGTTTTGATCAGCTTCTGGACTATAAGTTGGGAGTCTCTGGAAATTACTTACACCAACGGGGCGAGTAGGGTAAAAACAGTGTCAAGATGCCTAGCAAAAGTGCGGGTGGTGCTTGCATGGCCAAGGGAATCCGCCATTGCAGGTCGCCATGGGCAAATGACCCACCATAACCAATCCAATTTGCAGCGAAGAACCCAAGAGTATTCAGGAGCCCTTTGAGACCGACGAGGAACCCGCGGTTCTCAGGAGCTGACAGCTCGGCGAGGTATACGGGAGCTGTGGGGTACAGCATACCAATCGAGAAGCCTGAGAGTGCGCGGCCGACGATCATCATGGCAGGGTTTTGCGCGGCAGCTTGGAGCACAGCGCCCACGACACTGAAACATGAGCCGATGAATAGAGTCCATCGCCGAGACATGTTATCCATGGTCCAGGACGAGGCAGCGCTACCAAGCGCGTACCCGGCATAATAGCCGGAAATGATGCCACCCTTGAGGGCCACATTGTCCATGGCCGGGCCATACATGTAGAGTTTGAATGTCTTCTGAGCAATCGTGGAAGAAATGATGCCGGTGTCGATACCGTTGACGAACCTAGCCAGATCCAAGTATTAGCAATGGGAAATCTCATCGTGAACATTTTGATTGGCTCGGCTTGGCTTACCCAGCGAGGCTGATGGCCATGGAGATCATAATGGACCTAGGCGAATTGCCGCGGTGCCCCGCAACCCGATTCGTCATGGTGCTTGTTGTTCTACTCTGTGTAGACGGGAAATTTGGAACTTGATTGATAGAGTTTGGGAGAGGACGGCGTCTGCGCTGGTAGATATGCGCTTCAATTGCCAGGAGGATCCTGGAGGTGATCGTGGCCGTGGAGGGGTGCGGTGTTGCAGGTACTTGTAGCGCATCACCTTGCTGAGGAAAGACATTGTGGTGCTTTCATTGCCGGATATAGATCCGAAGCAAGCCACACTGCATCTGGACCCTTGGATAAGCTTAGATTGGCGATGATTCATGTCACTGGACGGCCGCCACTGGACTAGATTCCAAACCGGGCCTGGAGAAGCCAAGTCTCGTCCGGTTTACGGCCGCGCTGCTCCGCGCTGCTCCGCGATCAGGCCATGAGTGTAGCGACACGGATATGCATGGTCTTTTCCGTTGGCTTCTTTGTTGGGTACGCGACTCCAATTGATGCGCGATGGTAGCATTTTCACCAGGTGACCACACTTCCCCGCATCGAATCCTTCGTGTGACTTTTCCCGGGGGGTTTAGGGCGCTGCGGGCTGACTGCTCTGTTCCATCCATAGCCGCCCAGTACAAGCCTGGTCCGTTGCCCCAGGCGGTCACTAAGCAAACTGTTATGGAGTAGTCTACCGGATGGATGGACATGGACTGATGGCCGCTTTGTCTTATCCGTCTCCACCCCCGCAATCCACTCCCAAAACTCCCCCATGGGGTTCTGTGGGGATTCTGAGCGTTCGCAGGCCTTGAAGGTCACGCCTAACTGGGGCTTTTCCGCGTGCGGGGATTGACCCAGAATCACTGTAGAGCAGGTCTCTGCCTCGGAATTACCTTGATCTTGTTTCTAGGTGTTAGATCGAGAAGCTGTCGATGAGGTACTGCAGGTTTCATCATAGTTCGCCCCTCAAAGTGATGGATGCCAAGATCGTAGTGGAAGTTGCCTGGGAATGCGAACAGTAAATTTAACAGGGAATAATATTGGGTTGTCTGCGATGGGATATGTGACCGCCTGGTTATAAATGTGTAGCTATTGGCCAAGGTGTAACAAAGCGCTGCCGTATTTGATCGGACCTTTTGCTTTTTCTTTTTTAATGCCAAGGCCTACGATCTTCTAATCTCTATCTAGCTTCGTTACTATACCTGCCATGGCCAACTGTCTGCCCATTATACTATTTTATTCTGTTAATCCCTCTGCAATTGTCAATAGCGGATATGAACGGACTCCTGTGTCGGGAATTTCCTCTTTCAGCCGACTTCAACGCTTCGATATGCGGATATGTTCTGTTGATCCCATCTCACGTCCTAATGATTTAAGATAGACGGATACATTCATAGAAATTCCCCAAGACTTCTTTCCGCTTACAAATCTGGGTGATGTGGCGGGAACTATCTGCAAGACACAGCTGGAAGTGCACCAGACTGGAACACACGGAGGAAAATACGCCACCAGCTCTTACGCTCTCATCAATCGCGCGACCGGGGTGAGCCAGCTATCCAGGCGTGGCATATGATCATATGTGATGTAGTTGGGTGTAGCTCATTGGAACAATGTGATTAGGTGATTTAAAAGAAAAAGAAAATCCCAATAGGAACTGTCTGATAAAACGGTCCTTGACAAAGGTGCCTAAAATATTGAGCTAAGAGTCATAAAAACGAAGAAATATACCGAGGTTCTGGTGTTGCGACCAGCAACCCCTATCACTCAGACCGGTGTTGCAGCCGGGCTAACTGACCCTCTGACCATCCCCACGTTTCCCAGATTCGAATCCATGTCGCCCTAACATACCAGTTCAAAGATTGATCCTTGGCTTCGCCATCACCTCCCAAGATACGAAGGTGCTTTAAAAATCTATATCAGAAGACTTTTTGATCCTCATACCTGATGGCATGTTTTTCTCCACGTGCTCCGCAACGGTGGCAGATCCAGCTTTCATAGCTGCCGTAAAGGTTGGATCCTGAGTTACACCAACCTTGTGAAGCATCTGAGTCTGCTCAGCAATGTTTTCAATACGCGAGTCCAAACTTTCTTTGATCTCGTTTTGCTTCTCGGCAACAGTCTGTAAGATGGCATTAGAAGCACCCTCTGCCCATTTGTTAAGCGCATCCCTCTTTGCCCGCACCTGACTGGGGTCCTTGAGAACCTGACTTAGGTCGAAAACCAACTCCATACCCTTGGAAACGTGAGCGGTATGCATATGACAGTACATGCGTGCAATCGTCTGCAAAAGGTCAAAGTAAGCCTTGATTTGCAGAGTGCTGCTGTAAATGATCTCGATGTCCATGTCCGTGAGACCAAGAATCTGCTTCTTCTTTGTGTCGTCGGCAAGGCCGGAAACGTCCTCATCAAACTTCTTGACCTTGTTTTGAACAACCATGTGAACCATGGTAGACAATGCAGCAAAGAAGCTCTTAAGCTTACTAACCTGAATTTTTAGCTGGACAAGAGTGGCAATGCAATCAATTAGAATTTCCTTGACTTTCTCCAGCGTCTGCCCTTCAACCTCAAGGCCCTTCAATCGGGTTTGAATCTCAGTCAGATCTTGCTGCACCTTCAGAGCGCTGTCAGCCGCCTTCTGGTAGTTCTGCTGCGCAGTGTCAAGGGCTCGCTGAGTGATAGCAAGCTTCTCGGTTGCTGTGTTCAGGGCTGCATTCAGGGCTGATTGGTCCGTCTTGGGCACATCGATCTCAAGTGTTTGCAGTTGAGGGGTGTTGACTGAAGTTCCCGGGAAAGACTTGGCTGTGGTCTCCAACTGGAGGACGGTTGCCTTGGCCGCTTTGACATCCTCTTGCCAGGTCTTGATGAGACTGGGGTTAGGCTTATCCGAGGCCAGGTCCGATGACTTGAGGACCTCGGCCTTGATTGATTCAATAGTCTTGATCATCTTGTCAAAGGCTTCACCAAGCTCTTCACTTGGCTTACCAGTTCCAAGCTGTGCAGATGTCTTCTGTTGTTTCACATTGGTGAGCAGCCAGGTGATTCCGTGGGCAGGCTGAGGCTTGCCGTTGTCATCCTTTGTGCTGTCCTTGAACTTGGCCCAGTCGATGCTGCTATCGGGGCCCTCTGTGAGATAGGAGTAAAGAGAGGTGAGGAAAGGGGAAATAAGAGGCGCAGCAGCATAAGCTGGGTCGGTAGGGGGAACCTGATTGCTGGCATCGAGAACGGATTTAGAACCATTCCTGGCAGCTTGGCCAGCAACTGCCCCAATCAAAGCACCGGTCATTGGAGTACCTCCGGGGGCGCTGGCAGCACCTGCGGTCGCTGCCTTTCCAAAGGCGCCAGCCATTGAGTTGACGGCAGCCGTGGGATTCGACCCATTGATCAGTGCGGGCAGAGCCTGGGCAACGATGGACGGTCCGGCTTGAGCGATTGCGTTAATCGCGCCCATAGCACAACTCTCCCATGCTAAATTTAATGTCAGTACCATTTATATGGCCAGACGGAGTGCAAATATGTATTACTTACCCGAGGGAACATCATTATTGGCTTTCTGAAAGGCGTCCTCGGCTTTGTTCAATGATTTGAGCATCGCATCAGCAGCCTTTTCAGCGGACTGAACCTCCTTGTTTTTGTAGGAGGCCTCAATCTCGGCTTGGAGCTGAAGAGAAGCATTCGCTTCAGCGTCGGCCTCGGTGGTACCGTGCTTCTGAACAGATGCGGTGTGAAACTCAGTGACGCAAAGGAGCCACGAATCAAAGGCCTTTTCGGTTTCATCAGCGAAACTGAGGCAGCTGTCAGAAAGCCGGCGCAACTGATTCAGCTTTCTGTCCAAAATACGTGTGTAACCGGGATCAGGTAGTTGTTGAGTGGCACGAACTACTTCGGTGACAATCTCAGTCAGGTCACCCGACGTCTGAGAAATCTTATCCATGTTGGTTCCTGCAATGTGGAAAGCTTTGGCACCACAATCACCGACATACACGAGGCATGCCTTTAGCGTTGGCTTCTCGGCCACTTTGAGATGCACCCAGCCACCCTTCGGCATGGCGGAACCCAGGTTGATGGCCGCAGCCTCTTGGCTGGACGAAGCAACATGACAGGCCCCAAGAAGGGATAGAGCGGTAGGAGCAGCAGAGAGGAGGTCTGCCCAGTTATACTGAAACAACATGGACTCTTTAACCTCAGTTACAAACTTGGTGCCAGCTCTGCCGCCGTATTCCTTCTTAAGGCGCTCTTGGTTGGCCTGTTCAAGCTTGGCAATGGCATCGGATTGATTAGGAGCCATAGTAAAAGAATATGGAGGAAATGTATTGGGAAGATGGTGAGAATTCTTGAACGAAGGAGACTGCGTTGAATGTGATTATGATGAGAGTTAATGATGGCCTGCATTCTAGGTGCTGGGTCATGGGCTTCTTATAGCACTGAAGAAGGTCAGATCCGAGTGTACTCAATGTTGTGATGTTGCAAATGACTCGAATACTTCCATACCAACTCTGGCTTAGCAAACCATACCAATGCAGTCGCATATTTGTTCATCACCAAGGATTGGTCTGATATACGGTTCAAAATTTAAGACATAGCTTTTCCAGATTCAGGCAAGAAGTTGTGCAACAGCCAGCCACAATTTCTGGGGTGTGTACTTATAATTGTTGTGTGATGGAAGCGAAGCTATCCCTCAGCTTCTGGGTGCGAACCGAAATCGGAGCTCCTAATTTAGGTACCGGAAAGTGATCCTTCCGGTCACTCAGGGTCTTCATTAGAACTGGTACCCTCGAATACTTCGTAAATGAAGTGGTCCACATGACAAGACATCTCCCCATTGGGTTATTGAGGCGTCCATGAGGTTACCTGAATCTTGGCCTAGACTGATTGATCAGCAATGACGCTTTGAATTTATTTGAATCTGGCTTGGCTTAGTGTGATGTCGTGTGTGACAACCTGGAATGGCGCTCAACAAGAGAAAGTCGGCCTTCCGAGGGGGTGAGAGAAGGCTGACCCTCATTCTACACGTAGCTGTTCATCCATGGCAACACACCAAAGCATTTGAGAATCGCTTTCTTTGTTTACTAAAGACAGGGATCAGTCCACGCTTATAACTAAAAAAGCCCTTCCTCCAACCTTCTCTCAATTTCCCCGTTTTATGGTATGCATATGAGCAACCCCTTCCTTGACCAACAAATATCTCCACACCAGGGAATATTACTTTTTCCTATTCCCATAGATTCACATCATGTCCGACTCAGATTCAATGATCCGTTCTTGGCGTTCTATAATGAGTTAGTAGCAGAGAAATTTCCCATCAAAGTGCGAGACAACTGATTGATGCTCTCAGATCGACATATGAACAGCTACGATAGCCTCCAGGAGAGAGCATCCAATCTTGTTGAGCGCACGCGGGCTCAAAGTGACAGACTGGAAGCTGCATCTGAGGATGTATTGAATCAGAGAGATGGCCTTATGGACATTGCTTATGAGAACCTGGCTGCTTTTGCTGAAGAGTTGCTGCAATATCAATACGGAGATGACGAGATTGGAATTTGCGGCGTCGCGTCTCTTCCACAGGTTGTATCGTGCTTCAAACAGCTAACCGAGTTCTGTGAGAAGGTGATCGATGCAGAGAACACAGAAGCCGTAGAGTCTACCCAAGAAATAGGCGAAAATGGGCAAATTCTCGCGGAAATCGAGGCACTCAAGGCACAGCTAGAAGTTGATTTTAACGGACTGGAAGATTCCATCTTCTATTGCAAGAAAAGCTTTGAGGTGGTGCAAGGAGGCCTCACGCGTGCACGCCACGAACTCTCTGATGCTGGGAGGAAACAAAGCGTGCGTTCAACTAAAGTCGCCTTCTCTGAGTTTGGTCGATTGCTAATATCCCTTGTTGCATTAGGGCTTTTTTTATGACTTGTTTGGCAGCAATGACATTGATGCTTCCGTTAGAGCTTGTCAAGAGAACGAAGAGACCCGACAAAGAATGGTGAATAGAGCCAAGTACATTTGGAACCAGCTTCAGCAGATCCAAAACGATTATTGGGCTCTCAAAAACAACGACCTGGACCTGTTTGTCGAAGATATTGAGGTCTCGACCGACGCAATGCGAGCCAACTATAGCCAAATCGGTGAGGTAAGGAGCAAGGACAACGACTGTTGGGTAGCTACCCGTGCTCTGGAATACCACGTCACGACGAACACAGAGTACACTACTCGGGATAGTGCTCTGAGACATCTGATCAAGTTGATTCATACTGTCAATGACTCGATTGATAATGACCCTGATGTCCAGGGATTTAAGGAGAGAGTTGAAAGCATGATAATCATGAAGCTTGGCGAGGAAAAGTCTCGACAGCTACATGCTGAGAAGGCATATCTGGAAGTCTCCAAGGACTTTGACTTTTGAGTGCTGGGCTGACTTCTTTTTCTGCGCTTCATTATTTCTGTATTATTTTGCTCCTTAATCCCCCCCTTTGTGCAACGGTCAAAGGGGAGAAAGAAAAAGAAAGAGAAAAGACTGTAGTTGAGTTAATTATTTCGTCTAAGCAAAGTATTTTTGATCTTGAGCTTCCCATATCGCACATTGCACACTTGAATCATAATCCTGTAGCGACCTCCCTTGTTATCGGTAGGCAAATTCAATTGTACCCTCGTCTCCGTTGTCGGGATCTCTCTTCAAATGGAATGTTACTGGATCTGGTTGGCATATTGGGCCGAGGGAGGAGTTGGGAAATCTACAGTAGCGACGATGGTGTACCTTTAGAAGTCAAAAATGAAGTCTGCGACAGGTAGCTGGCTTTCTCACAATGGCATATGCATAAAAGGGACCCCCGACGCTCGGATGTAAGGGGGAGCCGATGGTCGGCCGACGAGCCAGTCTAAAACGCCCCCTTGGGTAAACAGAGATGGCTATCACACGCACCGAGGCTGGCTGGAGTGAAACTAGTTCACTGTCAGCGCTGTGATCCCAGTTTGAAATTCAGTACTGGGGTGTTTGCAGAACCAAGAATTGATTCCGAGAGGCATGTTCAATGGCCATGAATTGGACAGATTGCTTTCCCAGGGCCCGTGACAAATGATTAGATTTAGCTTGGTTTAGAAACAAATGGATACCTTCACGCCTCAAAACATTCTGACTTCTTAGCACCGAGAGGCTGAACGAGGCAAGCCGCCTTGTGGGTATTCCCAATACCGCCCGCCGAAACCGCAGATGCGCAGCTCGTGTTGGAAAAGGATCCCCTGATAGGTTTGAGTTGCAAGATTTGTTTTTTGGTTTCAGTCATAGTGGGAATTTGTTGAAAAGCAATTAGAGATAGAATTAGAATAATTCGGACCGTATGGGGGTATCTGTACGAGATTGCTCCTGCAGTGGACATTTCTGACCCCCGCGGCTGGTGCCACTACTAACCTCCCCATTATTAGTTTCGAGCTAAGCTCATGGGCTTGTCACATATTAGGTGGCTTACTATAATACTATTGGAATTGGCATTCCGGACAGCAAGCTTGGTGACATCAAGATGTGACACCATGCAACTTGCAGTGTGCGAGAGCTCCCTGGGAGTCTGGACCTCTTTTCTTTTTTTCTCACTCCATCCACACCCGACCGGGACTCGTAGGTGCGAGTCCAAACACAAGGGTGTCTAATTGCCACATTCTTATGATGGATTTACTCCCTGGGTTCGGCATTGCCGTGGCTGGCTGACGTTCGAGTAACAGGTACCGGCAAGATACTGTCGACACCCTCCTTGCACAGTCCCCACTGAATAAGAGCCCTAGGGTAAGCGATGGGTAAAGATTAAGGGATTTTGAGAACCTGGCGTTGATATTTTGGTGTTGACATTTTCGCCCGAAGATTGCCAACTTTGTTTTTAGTCGCTGCAAATATTTGACGTGTCTGATGGCAGTGGTTCTCCATTCTATACGTCTTCTCCGTACA
This sequence comes from Calonectria multiphialidica, assembly GCA_020623665.1. Classification (NCBI taxonomy): domain Eukaryota; kingdom Fungi; phylum Ascomycota; class Sordariomycetes; order Hypocreales; family Nectriaceae; genus Calonectria; species Calonectria multiphialidica. The sequence goes on from JAHVYC010000014.1 coordinate 127,947, forward strand.
ACTCCTTCTTGATTTACCAACACAAAGTACACAATGTAAACTGTATGATTCTCCCAGCTAAATGCTAAGTCATACATCAACATGCGGTATGACCAACTGATGTCCGCTGCGCCTTGATCGGCAACATGCACCACCCCTTACATCGCCAAACATTGCTAGCACGAGACGCCGTTCTTTGACTACAAGGTTTATCTGTGATGGAATGGATCATATCGTACGATAATCACCAACCTTGAAAATTCTGGAACTGCTGCGGCGGTTTGGGTGCGCGAGCATGGGTCCGTTCTTGGCTAGCTCATATTTTATCTCGGCGCGGGTCAAGGAACATTAGAATACTTCCAGTGGCTGGAGGATTGTGAAGATAAACAGACACCCGGAAAGAGGACTGTTTCATCAAATTCCACTCAGCCGCAAATATACTGTGACTGAGACCTATGTGGCTCCCCCTTGTCGCAGGGATTCTCCTTCAAATCACCCATCTCAATGAGGTCAGGAACATCACCAAGTCCTCTTTTGTCAATCCACATGCAATGTCTCACACCTCACATAAAATGAGGCTGGCTGTAGTCCCACATGTTATCACCGCCGATCTGGGAATGGTTGAAAGCGGCCCGTGGAACTAACCATTGGTACGCTATGACGAGCGAGCCGCACTGAGAGTGGGCCTTTAGCCCGCCATCAAACGTCTTCGAGGGGGGTACGTGAAGGAGGCATAGAATTCTTTTGTCAACTGGCGTCTGGGTTCATTTCACATTTATTTTGGCATGTACTCGTCCAGAAGTTCTCCCTAGATGTGGACCATTGCAGTACACAGTTCATCCACGGGGACCCTCACCTCGCGACCAGGGGAGATTCTCAAGTTCTTCTGTTAATTCGGAAAATGGAGTGGGGATAGTATTTATGCCGTATTCGATTCTAGACGCAAAGAAGGTACATGGCATGGTTTATCTAATGTTTGTTGCCCCAGGTCCAGGAGTAAGCATATGTGATCCTGTGTGGGGCCGAACAACTTTCCAACTTGGGCCAAACCATCTAATGAACTGATACATTGTTTCAAAATAGGGATTATCGGCTAATCCTTGTTCGGCTTCTGCATGTTTCTTCGGATGTGATTCAATAGACTCTTCCCAAGGCTAGGTGGCTAGCTGATGTTATCACACTTAACGTAGCCAGGCAATTCCGAACTTCTAAATCCGGCCAATTTCAAAGCGATCTGTACTCTGTGAAGAGGGCATCTAAGAAAAGTAATTCTTGCTCAAGAGCGAAGATGCCAATCATCCCTTTCCAATGCCATCCCAGTCATCCAGCGGGGTTTCGGCAGGCAAGGGATTAGTTATTGCGGTCCAGGATGTGATTGGAGCATGGAAACACGCCTAAATGCTTCATGGCAACGCTACTGGGATATTTGGGGCTTCCATTCAGCTGTATTGTCGCAGACCTGCTTAGCCTATTTTGAACGAGGCGTTATCCACAGTATTAAGCGCGGAGTCGGGCCCAAGCCCCAAGCCACATCTTTTGCCGCTCCCCTTGTCGCGTGGCCAATCATGAGGGGCCGAAATCAACAACAACTAGCCTCGTGTGGCTTTCATAGACCTACTCCAGTCTGGCTATTTGGAAGCAACGCCTTTGATCCATACCAGCCTCCGCACAGTGCGTGCTCAAGGTACTGACTGCATCAGAAATGAAGCGATCATCACGTCCGAATGTGGGACGTCGCGACTGGTCATGGTCTGGAACCAATACCGCAGCCAGCCACAACAAATTTGCTGTCAGCGAACTCGGAGCTCAACAACCAATACGTGCTCTCATGATGGAGATATAAACTGCAACGACCTCCCCCAAAATCTGGAACCATCAACACAAACACTCGAATCAACTTGGCATAGTACAGCAATCGTTTTCTACTACAATCTTAACATCTCTCTTCGCTTTACTCAGCAAGATGCCTTTCAGCCACGTTTCCAACATCTCCAACGACCCCGCCGGCTCTAGCCGCAAGCCTGGTGATTTCATCTCATGGATCGAGGTAATTACCTCTCACTTGGATATTCAGTACACATTGAGCTAACAAGAATAGACCGTCTACACTGATGACAACTCTAAGCCCCGCAACACCCTCCAGGAGATTGGTGGCCAATCTGCCGATATCAACAAGGGGTTTGGTGGCAGGTAAGTACCTTGGGGGCTTTGAGTATCCCGTCCTTGATACCTAGGTTCTTCTTATGTGACCACAAGCGGAGATTTCTGACTCATGAATAGCTTTGTTTGGCTTCGCGCCCATCGAGCAACTTCGCCATCTGGTATGCTTAGCGATCTCTGGATTGATGTCCGTGAGGGGGCCCTCGGTCACCGCGACGATGACATGGCCAAGGGATCTGGTGGGGATTACCGCTATGTCCAGTCGTCCAGCAATGGCGATGGCAAATGGTAAGTTTTGAAATAGCTGCCTCGTAATCGGCCCAAATATTAACCCCATTCCTCTTCTTTCAGGTTCATCTCGGATGTAGCCCTCTGGCGATGTGCTGATCGCCAATCCTCACCTCCCGAGGGATGGAGCCGGATGTCTCAAGACATCAATTCCGGACGAGGCGGCGGCTTTCTGTATCTTATTTGGCAAACCAAGCAGTACGTTGGGCCATTGAGCCACTAGGAGGGCTCAAGATATTGCAAGATGTCTTGTGATTTCCATCAGCAGGAAGACAATTAAAGACTAGTGCGCTTTAATATTACTTTGGGAAAATATCTTTGGCTTTGGTAGACTATCAAGGGCATGTGCGAGTGGTATCGTTAGTGTGCAGCCTTAGTTAGTCTAATTGACAACATCAAAGTCACTAAAAGTAGCAACTGCAAGCTTCGTCTACGGCAACCACCTGACACCGACACAAGTCACATTTTCTTGGAGCATTCTTTCCCCCAAGATGTAATGCCTCTTTCTAAATATCCTTTATTACTCAGTACCCGACAACACGCTCAACTCCTTCTACCCACATAAACCTTACCTTCTGATTGGTTTATTATTCCTTGGGAAGCCAATTAACTTATTCCTATTATTCGTGGGTTTTCTTTGAGCTTGACCAGGGATCTGTGGTGGACATAGTGTAAAAGACTTGCCGTGCACTGATGGCACGCAATCCTATCCTGCGGACCAGCTTCCACCTCTTACGCGGAAAATGTTTTCAAGCGGTGCGGTCGCGTGTGATTGACTTCAAAGTCATTATTGCTAGCAATTCGCCAGACCGCATGTGCTCAGCGGTTGATCAAGATACGGGAAATCTAGTTCAATTTGGTGACGTCTTAAACCGCTTTCGATTGATTATCGGCCCCGAAAGTGGCATCAAGACATTGGCTCTCGGTCTATCCCACGCTCAATACGACGGGTTTTCACTCTCAACAATCTGGAACGACCTACGATCCGCCTACCTAGGCACTCTTGGCAAGCCCGTAGAGTCAACAGACTATCGTCGATTTATCCAGCATACTGCTGAAGTGTGTAACGAAAAGACCGACGGATTTTGGCGACAAATGTTACAGGGGTATCATCTCGGACACCCGGCCAACCGAAGCGCCCATCATGAGCCACGGCATCATGCCAACAGTCCCGTTCCAATTCAAGAATCCGGGTACAGAAAATTACGGCTCTCTTCTAAAAGCAGCGTGGGGACTTGCCTTGTCTAAGATCTCGCAATAAAGCGACGTAGTCTTTTGGAACTTCGTGTCGGGCCGATTCGCGCCCTTCGAGGGTGGACAAGCTGTAGTTGGGCCTTGCATCAATTTCGTCCCGGCGCGATTGGTGATATTTGATAGCCAGACTATATTAGAGCTTGTACAAAAGGTCCAAGAACAGCAGATTGAATGCGTCCCATACGAAGCTACCCCAACCGACAGCATCATCCAGCAAGCCGAATGACCCGCATCCTCCACCAATGTCGGGACTATTTTCAGTATCAAAATATACCTGACCCAAAGGAGCATTCTGCAGACAGTAATGCTTCCTGGAAGATAAAGGGCAGTGCAGTGTATGGTGGAGGTCTTTTGTAGTCTGGGCCTGCTGGCTGCTGGCATGGCGAACCATCATTTCGTTTCACTTATAGCCCCCAAACTCTCTCTACTGCTATGGGTGAGTCGGTTATGATGCTCTATCTGAACATCCTTCAAGCCATGAATGACGAACCCCAGAACACTATTGCCTCAGTAATGTCAAAACAGGACAAAACGGTGGGTCAATCCCAAGTGCCCCAGAAACTTGAGACACTCATTGATGACATCCCTGAAGTCCCGCATTCTATGAATTCTATTCTCGAGAAGTTGGAGACTATTTGGAAAGACTTCTTTGACTTATCACATCCTATCGGGAAAGATGCGTCATTCTTTGAGCTTGGTGGAGACTCTCAGTGCTGCTGAATTCGCAGAGCTGTGTGTCAAGGCGGGGTTCAATATGGCACTTCAGGATATGGTTGATTTCCCATCTCTTCGGCTCCAGACTTTGTGGTTAGCCAATCAAATAGGTCGACGAACGCGAAAGGTACCGCAGTTGCAATTTCGTCCTGCGAGTGAGCTGAGTTAATGGATGTTAGTATTATTTCGGATGTTTAGGGTAGCAATCCTGTCGGGCTCTGTTTTTTTACCTAATACTCTAGGTTCACTTCTGTTCAATGAATAGATATGAAGCCGAGCACCTGTGTGCGCTAGCATTGAAAGAATCATATCAAAGGCTCGGATATGGGCAGCCAAAAACTACTTCTACATTTATGGCCTAGACCTGGTGGTGTAAAGGAACCTTAGCCTAGATGACAAGAATACAAAATACTACTTATTTGCCAGCTTGGTACTGTCTACATAGATTTTGTGTGGTGGCCTGCATTCTTACTAATGTATCATTGATAATCCCTTCCCTAACGAACCCAGGCTTATTGCCTCGGGTATTAGTTTAGTAGGTATCTGAGACTCATGCACGTTGAACCCCGCACCGCGTGTACCCCTCTCTTTAACAACGCGGTTCAGTCACAACTGAGTGAACGGTTCAACAGAGTGGCACAGAGATTGCCAAGCAAACTGCAGTTGTCGATTCTCTTCTTTGCGGCATACGAATTCAAGAATGATTTTTACATCAAGATATCCTGATATTGAATGTATGTCCATGTCACTGCCTAGAACATTTCATTCACTGACCCATTCTTTTTCTACAACTAGGCCCGACCAATTTGACGGTATGGGAATATGCTTTCGAGCATCCTGAATACTCACCTTTATTTAAATTTCCGATCACCGAAATTGCTGGGTTTACCAATGCTGCCAACCAAGAGCGCCTGGACTTTTTCCAGGTGAAGGCACATGCAACGCATTTATGCACAGCCTTGGTCAAAACCTACGGATTGCGAGAAGCCGACACAGTTTCACTGTTTAGCAACAATTCAATATGGTATCCGGTGGCAATGTACGCAGTGTTAAGAGCTGGTATGTTTGATACCCAGTTCATCTGCTATTTGTTCATGCATTGAAACGACGCCGTGCCAAATACGTCTGAAACCGACAGATGCTCACATTTATTCATAGGTGGCCGGGTAAATGGGGCGTCCCCGGCGTACACTGTCGGAGAAATGGCGCATGCTCTTAAAACAGCAAAGACCAAATTTATTATGACAGTTCCAAGCGCCATAGAAGTTGTATTGGCGGCTGCAAAGGAAGCTGGCATTCCAAAAGAGCATGTTTTCATGCTGGAAGGCCGACGAGAGGGTCATACTACCATCAATAATTTGTTGCGAATCGGCGAGGCCTACGGTGCCCATGCTCAAAGTCCAATGTATCGCATCCAGTCCGGCATGACAAATGATGTTTGTGGATACTTGAATTTCAGTAGTGGAACAACAGGCTTGCCGAAAGCAGTGAGTATCGAAACGCCTACCACCCATTACATACCTACAATCATCTCACAAACTATGCATCATAGGTAATGCTGTCTCATAAAAATGTCATTTCTCAATGTCTTCAGCTGAAGGCTGCGATGAGTCCCGGAAAAAAAGTCTTCCTGGCCGCATTGCCATTGTTTCACAGTAAGTACACCTAATGTATCTCTCGAACACTCCAAGATATTGACAGATAAATACTACTAGTTAGTGGATTGCTACGGTTCCTTCACTGGCCAATTGCTGGCAACGATGAGTGTGTGATGCTTCCGCGATTTACCATAGAAGAATTCCTCGATTCCATTGTAAAGAATCAAGTGACGGATCTAGTACTCGTCCCAACGATCATCATACGACTTGTCAATGACCCCATCACTTCTAAATATGACCTTACATGCCTGAAACGCATTGCGTCAGGTGCAGCTCCTTTAGGGCAGGAAATTATCCAGAAACTTCAGAATATGATGCCATGGACAGGCTTTCGACAAAGCTATGGGATGACCGAGTCCTGTTGCTGCCTTACTACTCACCCGCCCGAGTTTTTAGACTACAAATACGCCGAAAAGTCAGGGATGCTTCTGGGTTCAACAATAATCAAGATAGTTGACCCCAGTACTGGCAAAGAGCTGGGACCAAATGAGCCGGGGGAAATTCTTGCGAAGGGTCCTCAGATTGCTATGGGATACCTCTCTAACCCGGAGGAGACCGCTGAGACGTTTGGTGCTGATGGCTTTCTACGCACAGGCGATATAGGTCAACTTGATAACCAGGGTTTTATCACCATAACTGACCGAATCAAGGAAATGATCAAGGTGAAGGGACAACAGGTTGCACCAGCTGACATTGAGCATCTCCTGCTGTCTCATCCCGACGTTAAAGATTGTGCCGTCTTGGGAATCCCGGACAACTACAGTGTTGAGCGACCAAAAGCCTTTGTTGTCCTTGAACAAACTGTCAGACCTAGCGATCGTGTTGGGAAGCGTTTAATGAAGTACGTCAAGGAGAGACGTGTTCGCTACAAGTGGCTAAGAGAGATTGAGTTTATTGAAGAAATACCACGAGGACCAAGCAGCAAAATTCTGAGGAGAGTGTTGCGTGACAAGGGGAAGCAAGGAGAGTTGGGACATATTGTGAAGGACTTCCCAGAGCAGGCAAACCTCTAATATGGGCGATTAGCCAATCTCAAAGCAAACCGTAGATGCACACTGCCGGTCTCTAACCCTTTTCAATCCAGGGATTGCACTTGTCAAGTTTCTGTTTAGCAATCTATATTTACTTCACCACAGTTTATTCCGTTTAGATATTTGAGATTTTACAATTTGGTTGTGCTCTTCTTTACATTCTCCTCGCCGGTCGTTTTGTAGCCAAACATGTAAGCAGCAACCTTCCGCATTTGCACCTCTTCACTGCCCTCCGTGATTCGATAGCGTCTGAAATGTCGCCAAATGTGTTCAAACGGATAATGTCTCGAGTATCCATCACCACCATGAAATGAATTTGAATGGCACGGTCGGCAGCCTCGCAAACTAATCGGTTGGCGTAATAGTTGCACATACTAATCTTGTGACCAAGCTGTTTCTCGATGGCTATCCAGGGTGCCTTCCCGCTCGCATTCGCCTGGGCAGTAACCTTGTCCATCTCCACCGCTGTACGGAGAATAAATAGCCTTAGCATCTCGGCTTGTGTTGAGAGCTCGACAAGAGGCCATTGAATAGCCTGGTTGGATGAGAGAGACTTCCCGAATACCGTGCGTGTGTTGGAATACTCAACACTCCTATCAACACAATATCTCGCTGCACCGCAGCTTGAGGCGGCCTGGCGAATCCTATTCTCGTGGGTAAAGGTCTGCGCGATTGCCAATCCATTATCTAGGGGACCAAGAATAGCCGACTCCGGAACGCAAACATTTTCCAGGATGACGGTAGCGTGATCAGTGGGCATATTGAGGGTCCACTCATAGGAGGTGACGGTGAGACCGGGGGTTTCTCGAGGCACAAGAAACGCAGTGATGCCTTTTGCGTCTCCGGCCTTTCCAGAGGTTCGGGCAAAAACAAGACAGTGGGTTGCAGTGTGCATGCCCGTCTGCCACTTTTTATTCCCGTTGATCTCATACCCACGCTCTCCTAATGGAAGAACAATGGCCTTTGCTGCTGTATCCATATGGGTGGCATCAGAGCCGTGATGGATTTCGGTTAATCCGAACGTGACTCTAAGCTTTCCGTCAATGCTGGCAGGTATGAGTTTTTCTTTTTGATCTTTAGTTCCATAGTGATACAGCATGATGACAATGGGGTTATTCCCGACAATACTGTGTTCATTCTGCAAATCGTTGGCGAGGCTCACACCTCCTCCGTAAATGGGGTGAGAGGTGAGGTGATACCGGATCGCGCACATGTATAGATTCAGTGAATCAACACCCGAGCCGCCATATTCTTTGGGACTTGCAAATCGGTAGAACCCAGCACGGTCGGATAGCTTCTTAGCCTGGCTTAGCAAATTCTCCCAATCGTCACTCGGTAGGCCTTGGTTGTCCCATTGGGTGCGCGAGGATTCACGGCGATGATCGAAAAAGCGATTATTACCGTCCTTGTGTTGCAAAGGTAAAATAGTGGAATTGATGAATGCATCTATTCGAGACAGATAATCTTGTACTTCTGAGGGGAGTTCAAAATTCATCTTGATCAATGCAGAGTATGCTCGTCAAAAGATCGTACAAAGCAACACGGATGTGGAGCCGAGGGTATGTTTCGTAGACCTTGGTGATGGTATGAGATGGTATGAAATACAGGCATTTAATACGATGAATTAAACCATCCACTAGTCTGGCCCAATGGGGATGCAAAGTCTTGTTGCCGAGCCCTCGGGCTTTCGGCTGAATTGGTTGGTGTGCGCGAGACCCCGCATGGAATGACATAAGAACTTGTTCCACTGCGAGGCTCGTGATACAGATTTGGGACAAAAGAAGCACAGAATTCTCAAGAACTTTGCATGGAAATTGGACCCAACCACTTTGAACGTTGATGAATGTTGAAGAATCCAAAATACGATTGATTCAGTCGACCTGAGTTTGTCCTCATTGCTGATTGCTTACCGTGGCCACATTGACCCCGCTGACAACATCACGCCGTCTAACCAACCTGAACCTCGGTGAGGATTTAATACCCATTCCAGTTCATTCGGGATTCGTAGCACAGACAAAAAACGAGAGAGCAATCCGTCATCACAAGACTTACAAGCACCCCTCGTTACCTGTGCATAATGAGCCCGCATACTTCACCAAAGCCTGTTACGATACATGCTCTAAACGATGGAGCCCTGGGCGAATATTTGCTGCAATCCGGAAATGTTCCCAATCTGAAACTTCCAATCAGGACCACTAAGATAGGATACGGCCAAAGCAACCCAACATACTTCCTTGATGATGCCGGGTAAGTGCGGGGCTCCTGGTTTCAATATTGGAGATCGACTTCGGAATTGACTAGAGCGTTCTAGTGGTGCTAGACTCATCCTAAGAAAAAAGCCACCAGGAAAAACAATTAGCCCTGTCTCCCATCAAGTGGACCGGGAGTATAGAGTGCTCCAAGCGCTGGGCTCCGTGGAGGGCTTTCCTGTGCCTCGGGTATTTCATCTATGCATGGACCCTTCGGTAATCGGTACTGCTTTCTATGTGAGTAAATGATTACCGCCTTGCGGATTGAAGCTAAACCAAGAAACTAGGTAATGGAATTTGTTAAGGGCAGAATCATCACAGACACGGACCTAGCCGAGCTTTCACCACAGGACAGAAGAAAGGTGTAAGTTTTGTTTCTCTGTTATCCAAAGATAACATCGCTAATATCATATAATAGTTGGTTTTCTGCTATAGAGACTCTTGCATGGCTTCATTCCATAGATCCAGACACCATCGGGCTAGAGGACTATGGCAAAAAAACAGGGTTTTATGAGCGTCACTGCAAAACTTGGAGCCGCATTGAAGCACAGCAAGCGGCGGTGAAAGATGCTAAAACTGGCAAACCATTGGGTCGAGCGCATGAGAGCTATGACGATATAATGGATTTCGTAAAGAGGAATCTACCCGGTGATCGCTACGCCATTATCCATGGAGATTTTAAATTCGATAATTTGGTGTGGCTATATTTCTCCTCATCAATTAGATCACGGTGGTTGCTAACATACTCGAATCTAGATTCTTCACCCGACTGAGCCTAAAGTCATCGCGATACTCGATTGGGAGTTATCAACGATTGGCCATCCCCTTTTGGATCTTGTATACTTTACCAGTCCTTTCCTTGGCAACTTCATGAGAGTTGGTAAACAGTCTCTGTCCGAGTCTGATTCACCATATAAGCCTGAAAATCAGAAGGAAAGCGGAATTCCAAATCTTGAACAGGTTTTGGATCATTATGCCAAGATAGTTGGCTTTGACCTGCGCAAAGATGGGGGAGGGAAAGATTGGGAGATTGCTCAAATCTTTCAACACATTAGAGGGGGCACAATTAGTCACGGTATTCAAGCTCGAACTATCAGTGGTCAAGCCAGTAGTGAGTTTGGCCATCTGTATTTCGACAAGACGAGGGAATATTTAAACACAGCTTTACAACGTGTGAGGAGATTTGAAGAGGAAAACAGGAAAGGGTCGAAGCTCTGACGTCACTCAAAAAGATGGCGAGTGATCGGCCTAGTAGACGGCTATTTTTCTTCTGTTTACAATCAACGCAAAGAAAGCCGGCAGGGCCATTTTATCAAATCAAATGTAGAAGTTTTAAACACTCCCTGTATTTTAAATGTCGACCTCCTGTTGACAATCGATTCGTTTATCTCAACCAAGTACGCGGGTGCTGTGCTATTTACTTATAAGACCATCCCATCTCTATGTTGAGTGCTGGGTTTGGCGACTAGGTAGGCAAGACAGGCACGCCACTAAAGGTGTAGCAAGATATGTACTTCTCTACCAGATCGGGGCAGGTTTACCTGGCTCTCCAATCTTTGGTGGATATCCTGCAACAATGTAAAAAGCCCAGATGGAATACAAAGATAGGATGAAGCCAAACACATAAAAGGTGGGTTGATCAAAGAGTTCTGGAATCGCAAGCGCAAAGAACCCGAATGGGGAGAAGGTAAAAAAAGTACCAAAAATATTAACGAGACAAAACCCAAGAGATAGACCCTTTCTGGAGCCACGGCGGAGATATTCATGCGTTGGTCCAAGTGCGATGGCCACGTTTGTTAGGCACCCCCATTGCATGAAACAACCCTCACCCATGAACAGTATGAGGAATATGACGACGCAGTACATTCCTAGTTGCATCATGAAAGTGTAGCGAACCGCTGGCCAAAAACCGGGCTTGGGGCCCAAAATGGATGCATAGTTCAGTTCGCGATCCCTGGTAATGGCTCTGTGAATGCAAAATACTTCGAGCGTGGACCAAATGAAGAGTGCAGTCGAGGTAGCTCTGAGAAACCAATGATTTCCGTATCGAGGAGCGGCGCTTCCGAAAAGATAAGACCAGACCGAATCATGGGCGAGGTAGAAGAGGTGCATCCACATTGGCATGGGCCCTGCGCCTTCGCGAAGTGTGAGTCTGATTGCATAAACATATTGCATGTATCCAACAGCAAAGCTGACACCGGATGCTATTAGAAGGGGTGTATTATCAAATGTGAATCTCTCCACCAGAATTTCGTAATAATTGGTATTGTTCATTGTATCTTTGGTGAGTGGAAGCGACGCGACTTTCTGATAAAGGTCTAGTGTGGCAGTACGGTTTCTTTCTGCCACGGGGTTTCGCATTGGGGTATTTATAATCTCTAGGTACTGTGGGGTCGAACCCCAGGCGATTCAATGTGAGAAGCGAGATTTATGCAGGCTTGTGAGACTGGTATGCTAAGAAGCTATTATGTTTGGGATCACAGACATACATTGATAAGACATTATTAGTCAGTTCATGGTGGGGAATAGGAACTAACATGGTGTGATATCTGGAGCCGAGTTCCTCAGAATAGGTAGCCGAGCTAAAACGTAAGAACGATACCCTCAGCTCTTTGGCGGCCATGGTCTTTCAGTCACAGGTTCTGCAGCTGTATCGCCGGGAAAAAAAAATAGAAAATGACAGAAACACGCACGGCCTGAACCGACACTTGCCCTTAACAAACAATCCATTGCTAAAAGCCGTCATGGTCATATCTGTCTGTACCTGTATGGCGCATGAAACACATGTTTCACCTTTTTTTTTTTTTTAAAAAAAAAAAAAAAAAATTGCAATTCCGCGCTGGCTATCGTGCGATTCGCATCTTCCGGCCCTTCCGTTGCCAAGAATTGTACTTCGGTCCTTGGCTATGGAAGAGATGCCAAATTCGTTCGGTGAAGCTAATAGAATGAGCACTGACCAGCAACCGAGACTGGCAGCTCGGGACCGAGGATATTGTGGCGCCCGCTTAGAGTTCGAAGAAGAATAATGTGACGCGGAATGAGGCATTTAATATATCTTTTTGTGCGTTTACTAGTATTCTATTCCTACAAGGTTCTACTTCTAAGTCACTCACAGCGTTGTAGTACTCGGCAAGGTCAAATTGAGCTAACCAGCCGGTTCACCTCAATTTCATCCACTTTCCTTGAAACTTTGATCACTTTGATTTCCGACTGGGAAATATGTTATCCTAGAGATGTGAGATAATCCCACAGATTATGAGATACATCAATTAAAACATTCAAATTTTACCACGCCTATATATATAATCGAAAGAAGAGCACGTTTAATCCTCCTGTACAGAATCCTGGTTCACCAAGCTGCTTTTCTCTGCAATCTTGTAGCTCAACACCTGAAGCGAGGATGCCTGAAGGATCTCAAAGACTGGGACGTCCGCCTTGACCTCGCGTAGCAGCCAATTTCTAACCTCGACTGCAACCAACGAGTCAACTCCGTAAGCAGATGTTGGACTTGACGGATCAATGTCCTCTAAAGCAATCATCAAAGACTTAGAAAGCTTATTAATTACTGCGTTTAGAATCACGCCTGCGGCGTCCTCAACAGACAAGGCTTCCTTCACCAACTGCGTCAATGACGGGCCCGAATTAGCATTGCGACCGATAGTACGCGCCCGCATATTGTGCAAATGCGAGAAGACGGGATCACGGAACCAATGCGGCACATCACCTTGGCTTTGGTCAAAGTGGGCCTGGGTGCCGACACCGGTGACAATTTGGCAGCGATCTTTCGTCCGTTCCATGGCGATGTTCATCATCTCTAGAAATTCTTCTTCAATCTGCAGAAAGCCCCATCGGGCCAGGTTCCGCTCTGCTGCCCCCTCGTTCTCTGCAACATAGCCAACTGACTTTATCATTCCAAGGTCGATGACAGTAGCAGGCAGGCCGCGAGCCGTACGGTGATGAGCAAGGGCGTCTTGGAACGCGTTGGCTGCTGCATAATTTCCTTGTGAGGTGTCACCAACCATGCCGGCCGCACTGGCCAACATGATAAAGAAGTCCAGTGGTTGGTTTAGAGTAGTGCTGTGAAGGTTCCAGGATCCATGAACCTTTGGGCGGATTACCTTGGTAAACACTTCGTGTGGCATATTTGTAAAGATTCGGTCCTGTGAGCGGATGCGGATTAGTATGGCGCTCGCGTTTGATTTTATAACAGCAGCTTACCTCCAGAACCATGGCAGCTTGGATAACTCCGCGAATAGGGGGCATTCGCTGCAGTGTCTCGGTCATCTTTTCTGTCAGGTCGTTCTCATTGGTAAGGTCGCAGGCAAGAGCTTCGATTTGAACTCCAGCATCTTGAAGCTCATCAACCAACCTTGTTGCATCTTCACTTGTGGCTCCCGAACGGGATAGGATAATAAGATGCTTTGCGCCTTGAGATGCCATGCGTCGCGCAAGACTCCTACCCAGTCCACCAAACCCTCCTGCAATCAAGTAAGTGTACTCAGGGTGTAGTCGGTGTCCCGTTTTTGCTCGTGGTGCAACCTAAAGGCTATGTCAGTTTCTTAGTTACACAAGAACAATCATTTCCTATTTTCAACTTACTGGCACAATGTCATTATGTGCCGGTACAAGCACAATCTTACCCATGTGCTTTCCAGCTTGCATGTATCGGAAAGCCTCTTCGGTCTTGGAAAATGTGAATACGGTAATCGGTGAAACCTTTCCAATGTTACCGTTTCTAAGAAGTATCATGACATCCGATAATAGCTGAGCTCCCAGTGCCTTGCGTTGTCTGAAAATGACAGTCAAGTCAACGGAAGCAAATGTCACATTCCTGATGAAGGGAGCCATTCCAAGGCGGGTGTTATCTTCAATGTCCTTCTTGCCAATCTCGATGAAGCGGCCAAAAGGTGCAATGACCGACCAACTGGCCTTCAGGGCATCGCCGGAAAGACAGTTCAGAACCACATCGACGCCCTTGCCGCTGGTAACTCTTCGAATGCCGTCCACAAAAGTAAGGTTACGGCTAGAGAAGATGTGGTCCTCGTCAATACCATAGGTATTCATGATGTGTTCCTTTTTGTCTTTGGTACCCACCGTGACAAAGACTTCAGCGCCGTAGAACTTGCAGAGCATGATTGCCGCCTGACCGACGCCACCAGCAGCAGCATGGATCAAGACAGTCTCTGACCGTTTGAGGCGTGCCTGTTCAATGAGACCATAATAGGCTGTGCAATACACAATTGGGAGAGATGCAGCAACAGAAAACTCCATGTCGTCTGGAATCTGTTGGACCAGTGCGGCTGGGTTATGCACAACATTGCAATAAGCGCCCAGGGTCCAAGTACAAACTCTGTCGCCAACTTTGAGGTGAGAAACGTCCGAGCCAACTTCTGAAATAACGCCACTGCATTCACAACCAAGGAAGTCATCCACTAGCTGTCCCATGCAGACCATAATGTCGCGAAAGTTGAGGCCTACTGCGCGCACGTCAATCTTGACATAGTCAGAGGGCAGTGGCGATAAAGCCACGGGGTCATCAACAAATCGCAGAGTATCAAGTAATCCAGGGGTGGCAATCTTTAGCGTTAACGGTCGATCCGGCTGGCTAAAGGGCTCCATTTGTTTCGCGGCGGTTATAGATTTGCTTTGGCCAGCAATTCTGGCATTCAAGTCGGCTGCCTCAATACAGCGTTTGATGTGCACAAGCCCATTCTTTTCTGAGAACTCTTGATCACCGGATGTCTCGTATGCAGTTTTGCGTGTGATAGATACAAGCAAGTCAATTTGTTTCTCCAGCGACAAGGGACTGTCAGTGGACATGTCGAATGTTGTCAAACGAATTCCTTCGTGCTCAGCCCGGAGGGTTCTTGCCAGGCCATGCATCAATGCCACCTCTGGACAATTGGAGTCCCGGGATCCTCCCTCAGTCAACCACAGTAAACCTCGTGCTTGATGCAGGATGGACTTCAGAGTCTCAAAGTCTTCTGAGCGAATTTCTCTCAGAAGTGGCTGTGTTAATTCTGCAACGCAAATACACATCTTTTCAGCGGTATCATTTTCATTCAACTGGCTGAATGGCTTTGTTGTGGCCTCAACGCCAATTTCATGGAGCCGTTTCTGAAGGCCTTCAATGATGATGCGTTCCCTGCCGATTGGAGCATCTCCACTGGCAATCGTAATCGGTGGAAGAGGAGCTTCTGCAATGTCGGATTCGGTGTCAAGTGCCTCTGCAATCATGAGCCGACCGGTTTGATCGCGTGGGTTTTGGTGGTCTGGTGTGCTTGACTTGAGATCGCCGAAACCATTATTCCCAAGAATTGAGACCCAGGTTTGTTCATCCATCGTCGGGCCCCACTGCCTGAAGGACTCTTCCGACATCCACCAGCCGGGAAGATTGCCGAATGGTAGGAACACACGGTTCAGCACATGTGTAATTTCCAGCAGAAGAAGCTTTCCTCCAGTCTTCAACAACTTTCTCGCGTTGGCTATGGTCGTGTTCATGTTAGTGGTGGCATGTAAAACATTGAAGGCAATAATGACGTCAAATTTCTCGTCCTCGGCGAAGCCTTGGTCATACGGATTCTGCTCAATGTTCAACTTTCGATAGTTGATGAGACCGGCCCAGTCACTAAACTTCTGTTCGGCCTTTTCGAAAAAGCCCGACGAAATGTCTGTGTAGGTGTAGCTTGAGAACCGAGGGTAGGTACCGTTGCCGCCACCCAGCGTATTTAGGATTGGGACTGTGGCTCCTCCAGTTCCTGCACCAATCTCAAGGTACTGTAGTTCTGGGGATTTGTGAGACATGATCTTGATGTACCGCTGGAGATGAGCGTAGGAGGTGGCAATTCCCAATGAGTTGGCGTAGTAATTGTAAAGGAGTTCATCCTCGAGCATTAATGCCAACGGCTCCACCTCATTTCTGAGAATTCGAGGAAGATTACGCCCCATGAGGCAAAGAAGTTGTCCTTCATAGTCAGTTGACTCGATCTTCTCAATCAGTGTTTCCATTTTCTTCTCCATTTCGGGGGTATCAAACTGCAACCATTCTTCTGTTTGGTGCTCAATTTTACCTTGTAGTACCTGCTCACGGTGATGCTTCATGTATCGGTAGAACTTTTGATGGTGGAGTTGAATCACCTGATCGTCGGTAACAGCCTCAAGAAGCTTGTGATAGAAGTAAGATGCGACCATCTCAAGTGTCGCAATGTACTCAGAGGGCGTGTCCTCAACACCGGTTGCGGTGAGGTCGGCCTCAAGCTGTTCCTTGGACATAAAATCCAAATCAGGCTGCCATTCAACATCAAAGCATAGCTTCTTGATATGATCTGCATCACTGATATCGTCCGCTGAATTGCTTGATGTAAGCGCTGTGCAAGTAACACCCTGAATTCTGACTACGGGTGGTACTTGTGCATCCGCGTCGCGGTCCCGAACTGTAATACTGGCCTTTGCCTCCCTGAAGCCCACAAATGCCGCCTGGGAAACTGCCTTAAAAGAATGCCCCGGATTACTAGATATGTTTTTGGAGACATATAACTCTTGGATAAAGGTGGGCATGTATGGCTCTTTGACATTGGCGGCGGCATGTGTCAAGGCCGGGAAGAGGGTCTGCAAGAAGGTGTCCATAGTAGCCGGATGGACCAGATGGTCATACTCATAGTTGCAAGGCATGATACTTCTAGTGTCTGGAACTTTCAATTCACCAATCGCCTTGCCGGGACCATAACTGAGCTCGGTAATGTTGCGAAACGTGGGGCCGTACTCGAGCCCGGCCTTTGAGAGATCTTCATACACCTTGGAAGGTGCAGCAGGGGTGGTGCAAAACTCCGTTGCACTCTTAAACTCTTGTTGGTGCATCGCAAGGGATTCTCTCGCTTCCCTGCCTGCATCCACGTCGCCAGTCAGCTGCTCGTATCTTATGGACATCAGACCTCGGCAATGTTCGTTAACGCCGGATGAGGTGTGGGAAAAGACTCGAAACTCCTTCCACACATCGGAAGAAGACCTGCTACTAGAGTTGAATGGTCTGACTTCGAACATAACTTCAACACCGAGCTCGGTCTGAGGAACTACCAAGGCTCTGCTGATGAGCATTTCGGAAATAGTGTATCCAACAACTCTCTCTCGGTCCGCGGGCGGAGTCATTAGGCCTGCAGCCTCCAATGCCATGGATACATATCCAGCAGCAGGATAAATGATCGATCCCTGAACTTGGTGATCCTTGACCCAAGGCTGTTCTGAGACTCGGATAAAGTTCCTCCATCGAGGCTCTGATGGGTTCCAATCAGCTACTGGGGCACCAATAAAATCGTTGCGAGGCGAGGGCCTGAATCGGTATTGCGAACTGAGTCGGGATTCGGCCCAGAACTTCTTGGAGTGGTTCCATGGATAAGGCGGTAGGTCAACTAAGACTTGAGGCAAGTTATCAGACTTCTCTGGGTTGTTGGCCTTCTGGAGGTCCACCTGGAGACCTCGGGCCCAAAGAGCAGCGACTGCTTCAAGCGTAGTCTCGCAAGCATCCTTTTCTCTCACCAAGGCCGAGTGGTATGGTATATTTGCATTCTTCTGTAGATTTCCTGCAGCAAGAATCTGTTTTACTGGACCAGCCAGGGCAGAGTGAGGTCCTATCTCCAGAAAAATGTTGATGCCATTGTTATTACCCCGTTTCTTGAACCTACTTGTACCAGTTGACTTGGTGCTGAAGAGAAGTTGCAATCCTTCAGAGAATCTTACTGGTGACAGCATGTTGTCGACCCAGTACTTAGCACCGAGCTCAACACCAGAAGTTGAGGAACAAGTCACTGTAGATATCATGTCACAGTTTTGTCTCGATTCAGATAGCTCAAGGTCGGAGAGGGCTTCCAAATACTGATCGGCAACCTCCTGCATGTGGTGCGAATGGTAGGCTGTGCTGACTTTGAGCCTTCGGGCAAAGACATTTTCCTCTTTCAATACTGCCTCGAGTGTATCAAGGGGAGCGACATCTCCAGAAATTGTGACATTGGTGGGGCTGTTGATACAGGCCACATTAATCTTGCCCAGTGAAGCGTCGAGCTTGGAAATATGTTGGAGGGCCGCTTCCTCAGACAGCCCACAGGCCATCATTGATCCCTTTTGCTGCACTCGGGCTGATATCACTCCTCTGAAGTAGGCTACCTTCACAGCAGAATGAAATGGCAGCTTTCCTGCTGCGTACGCAGCTGCAATCTCACCACTAGAATGGCCAATGACCATTTGTGGTAATACCCCCCAGTCACTTAGCAAATCCACGAGGGCCATCTGGATAGCGGTACAAAGTGGCTGGCTTATTTCGGCCTCACCAACCCTCGAAGTTGCTTTATCTTTCAAAAGCTCTTCTGATAGGGACCACTTACATCCAAGAGACGTTAAAGCACTCTCGGCCAAAGCGATAGAGTCCCTAAAGACGTGGTATGTCTGTAGCAACTCTCGACCCATGCCCCACCACTGTGCACCCTGTCCTGTGAATACGAAGGCACTGCGGGGGGTTCGATTGGCCTGGATATCATTCATTAGCACTGGTGGTGAATCAAGTTTGATTAGGGAAGAAATGAATTCTCTTACATCTGACCGAATGGGTTTCTGGCGAGTTTGTTTCAGTTTCGTGGTCAAGTCATGGAGCGAGTCGGCGACAATGAAAAACTTCATCGGAAGGCGAGAACGTCGCTGTGTAAGCGTGTAAGACAGATTACGAAGGAAGCTTACTTCATCGACCTCCTTCCGACTTCTCAACTCATTGACATAGGCTGCTGCGCTGTCCTTGGCCGTTCCCTCCTCATGTGTAGACCACGCAAAGATGCGATGATGTTTCCTTTTTGAAGCAGGAAAGTACTCATGTTCACTCTCACCGGAAGCGTATCCAGAAGGGGTGGTCGAATTGCTGTACGGCGGTGTACCGATAGCGCCATCAAGGAGCCGTGGTCTGGGAGCAGTGCAGTGCGAAGCCTTCAAGCCACGCTCAGCCAAATAGTGGTAAGCATCGTCGAGAATAATGTGCGCATTGGTGCCACCAAAACCGAATGAGTTAATGCTTGCTCTTCTCACACCTGTGGTTGGCCACGGCATCACTTCAGTTGGTACACGAATCCTCCAACCTTCGAAGTCGATGGCATCATTTCCTTTTTCAAAATGGAGATTCGGTGGGATCAATCCCTTCTCGAGAGCCAAAAAAGTCTTGATTACGCTGGCCAGGCCACTCGCACCTTCAAGATGACCAATGTTGGTCTTGATGCTACCAACGTATAGGCGGTTGTCCTCACCGGGCTGTCTGTGCTTTCCCAGTGTTGACCCGATGGCGCCGGCCTCAATAGGATCGCCAGCAGGTGTTCCAGTTCCGTGAGCTTCAAAATAGCCGACAGAAGCTGGATCACAACCAGCGCTTTCGTACGCCGACTTGATCAGGATTTCTTGGGCCTCCCGAGATGGCAGCATGATCCCGGCGGTTCGACCATCCTGGTTTGACACGGAGCTTCTAATAACAGCTCGGATCGTGTCATTGTCACGGATTGCATCCTCCAAGGGCTTCAGGTAAATTGCCGCGATACCCTCGCCCCGGGAGTATCCATTGGCGCGGTGATCATAAGTGTGGCACTTGGCATCCGGTCCGAGAAAGTGCACGTTGGACATTGCAATCATAACGTCGGGGTTGAAAATCAAATTGGTGCCTCCAACAATGGCAGATTTGCTTTCCCTGGTCCTGAGACTTTGACAAGCCAGATGCAAAGCGACCAGACTGCTGCTGCATGCGGTGTCTACTGTGAGACTTGGCCCCTTGAGGTTGAACATGTAGCTGATACGGTTAGATAGAATGGCAGCACCATTACCAGTAGAAACATAAACTGGTGAGGTCTCCGGGTCATGCGTCAACATTTCATTATAGTCCCTGGAGAAACATCCAACATAGCAGCTGGTGTTAGATCCTGAAAGAGTTTCCATGGGAATGCCAGCATTTTCGATGGCTTCGTATGCGGACTCCATCATCATGCGCTGCTGTGGGTCCATGCCGCTGGCTTCTGCCGGAGAGATTGAGAAGAAGGAAGCATCAAAGGCAGAAATATCTTCCTCAAGGAAATGGGCGGCGCGAATGTTGAACTGCGTTGAGGTCAGTACTGTAATTCTTTTCAACTCAAGCAAGCTTCACATACTGTACCGTTCCTGTCAGGATCAGGATGGTAGAATGCATTAACATTCATGCGGCTTTTGGGGATTTCGCAGCGCCCTGATTCCTTCTTTGCGATCATATCCCAGAGCTTACTAGGAGTAGAAGAACCTCCGGGAAACTTACACGCCATACCAACAATGGCAATTGGCGGAAGAGCGTCGGCAGACATGTTGGACGGTTTGGCGTCTTGAGTGGGAAGCATTATTACTGAGAAACTAGTGGAACAGTATAAAAAGGCAATGATATGGTGTTGAAGCCGGTTGATAAAAGGACCTCAGACGTCTATGAGCATGACGCAGCCGGGTATGATCGTGATAAGTGGATTAATTGAAAATGGGACAGCTCAGTAGTCATCATGACGACTCAAAGAATGGAAATCAAAGTCCTATTTAACAGCCAACATGAGCGATATCTTGTTTGACTCTCAGAATGAACTATAGAAGTGCCCTCTCGAGAGCTGTCGTAAGTTCCCAACATATGAGACCCATGCTTGACTCAAAGCGGAAAATCGAGTGCTGACACGTCTGATCGATACTGGGCTTGGTCGGTCAACTCCATGACACAGCCTCTTGGGACGCTTTTTTACGCTCAAGCCATCGGCATGGCCAATCATACGGTGTTGAACATTTCCATTGTGCTGATAGAGTGGTGGAATGTATGAGTGGTGAGTGGTGAGTCGCCTGTTTGAGCCCAGTGAGGCTAGTGGAATGAATCCTTTCGCCTGAGGTACAGCGGTGTACTTCTCAAGTTCCTATTTAATGTGGTGGTCAATGCGACCCTTGGCAAATCCTTCCTCAACCACATACCCCTGATAACATTTTAGGGCAAACAGTAGGGGTGAAAGAAATGCATCGCCTGCTCCTCTACGAGAAGGTTTCTGATAGGTCAACACTGAGACACCAACCACTCTGTGTGCGCGTCGATGCCTGTCATCTAACATTTACAAAACTAAAATAGGAATGCTTGGAATTATACCGGCTCGAAGACAAGGTTAGTTTTCTGGTTCATACAGTTCATATTTAATCCCTGTAGCCTATTCTATTGGGCCGTGTACGATTTAAATCACCAGGATTCGAACAAGCCACCACCAGTACGATGCCTTCACAGAAGCAAAGTGACACATAAAGCCAGGGAATGACTCCGGTGCGTGAGCGACGCCAGGAAGCAGGGGCCACTTGCTGATCCGGGGCCTGAAAAGACTGGGGCAATAGCAACTGGAGGCAGACATCCCAGGGCCTACACGCCACACCCTTGTGGGACCCGTATCCGTGTGTGGGACATGTCTAGCTCAAATTCAGCCCTGCATTACGTATGTGTCGGGGAAAAGGGGCCGTCTTTCAATTGGGAACGTAACTTCTACAAAGTTCATATAGACAAAATGCAAATTGGGTGTCATTGTCATTGTCATGGGTTCAAGAACTCAATTGGGAATTATTTCACGGGTGGATGAGTTGTCAGCAATGGCTTTGGCCCTCTTATTTGTTGTCTATCATTCCATCCGGATATATATATTCAACACCGATAGATTGATAGCTTGGTGGGACGAGCCGTTCGATACGGGTTAGTTCATGTGTGTCCGCATTGTTCCAAGAATACCCACTAGGCGACCCGACATTATGGTCACTTCTTGCCCCATGTGAGATAGTCTCAGTGGCCTCCGCCTCAAACCCGTTATTTATCCGCCAGCTATTCCACAAGCTGGTATGGGTTCAAATCCTACGTGATCTAGAAAGTGCATATGGCGCCAGACATTAGATTACGGCAGTTCGGGAGATGCACACAGCCGTCCCGGCATGAACTGGCACAGCCCACCAGAGCATCCCCTCGAGTATCATGTCATTGATCGGGATGCTTCGGGACCGAAACTCTTGCCAAGATACAGGTTTACTTGGTTGCAAGCATTGAGATCCATTCTGCACCATTTCACATCTCATCAGGGGCGTAGTGACGACTAATGCCGATAATCGCATGACTATTCTTTTGACGGCAAAGCAAGTCCATTACCGGTATCCTGTAGAATAAGACCACCGTATCAATCATGTTATTGTCATCCATATTGCCGTAAACCCGTCGCATGGTGTTCAACCTTGGCGATAATACCCACAAATTCCATGTGCATTATGGCAGTCCAGTGGAAGGCAACCCGCTAGAATCCCGGTTTCGAGATGTGCAATATCCCAGCAACCGAGTACGCTTCGTCACCGACCCGAACCCGGGATACAACAAGACACATAACGTCTTTAAACCTACATCCATAAACCCATGTTCTATTTTGGTGTTGCTACTACTGGCAGAGTACGCAATTGGAATGGATTTCTTGGCAAGTTAGGCTTGCATGCTTGTAAAGTTGTATTGGGGGCTGCAAATCTGCGTCTATTTTCATTGAACATGGCCAATTTAGATGTAACTTTTTTCATACGAATTTCCTAATCCGAATTGACTCGTGAAGTCCATTTCTTTCCCGTTATGAGACTCATATCAAATCTGCTACAATAGTATTTCACAAAATACCAACTGACCGGCGACGACAAACAAAAATAAAGCCATTGATAGATTTTCTTAACTTAGCCATAATTTTCATCTTGCATAGCCAGCGAACCATTGTACGATCATATTTAGGAAGTGATCGTCGATGTTCTTCTTAGCAAGCTCCTCGATCCGCGCTACCAAAATAAACTACAGTCTGGAGAGAGTTGCATCCGTTGAGGGTCCACCAAGACAATGCAACGTGCTAGGCTCTGTATCAAAAAAAAAATGGCGTGTTCATTTTTGCGTCGTGATCTAGCCCTGAAAGAAATTCTTCATCATCATCGTGAATCCCTTATCGACAAGACAGTTTTCATCAAGTTTAGACATATGAAGGGTAAATTTGTTTCCGAAGGATCTAAGTGGAATGATAATGGTATGTTTACTTGATAGGGTCAAATGTTGCTCGAATCAGTCAAAAGGCGGCTCCCAGTTCAGGTAGCTGGAGGTATTGTACCCATCGCCACCAATACAAAGCCTTGGGCTACGAAACGGCACATCCCGTCCAATATCCATGCACCTCCAGGCGGTAGACGAAAAACTACCCACGTGGCTGGTCCAAAACTAGGACTTTGCGTAAGGCTGCTGATCCTCTGCAGCATGGCAACAGGGACCAGATGCCCTTGTCCAGCTTGCCCATTCCCAATGTAGCCTCCGGGTGGAGCACAGGATTCCTTCGATCCAGGGGTACTCTGGCACGTCGACCTGATATTATGGGGCCCTAAAGGGTACCCACTAAATCACCACCACGGCCTGGAGTTTGTTGAGCTTCACATCCTTCGGCCAGCTCCGACTTGAGACACGCGAATGATGCCCTTTAGTAGCCAGAACTCTCGACAACGTCAGTCGCGCTAGCAACGGGCGCTAATCCCTTCTAGACGCCCACGAGCCCTGTGAGACATCCTTGTACGGAGAGATATGACCGAATACCAAGCCAGAAACCAAGAAGTTGGGGAGGTTCATTCTTCTGAAAATGGAACCATCCAAATAATTGTCACTTCTAAAGTGTACTTGCATTGTTCTCAGAAAACTAAAATTCAAGACTCGATACCAGATCTCTCCCCAAAGTTTTGCCAGCAAGGCTTTCACCATGAGATTTCTTTGCTTGCATGGGATGGGCACCAGTGCCGAGGCAAGCCATCACCGCACGCCCAAGTATTAATATAGCAACTAACATGTTGACATAGATATTCGATATTCAGACTGGTATGTCAAGATAAGGAATATTTTGATGACGAGACACATATGCTGAGGATCTTCGATTAAGGGCCTCTTCAGCAGGCGTTGGGGCAGCTAAATGAATTCGAGTTCTACGAAGGTGAATGTGAAGTTCAGCCAGCCGAAGGTGAGTACATTCTTATGCCGTGGTAGCTAAGGTCTGGGCGATGACTGGGATGCCAGATTTGATTCTAACACTCTGATCAACAGGTATTAAAGCCGTATTTGAATGTGAGAGTTACAAAGCTTGGTATGATCCTGGCCTCGGGGCCGACACGCATCGCAAGTCTCTGGAGCTCTTGAGGGAGGTAATCCAAGAGGACGGCCCCTTCGACGCCTGCATGGGCTTTTCACAGGGCGCGGCTCTCCTTGCATCACTCATACTGTCGCATCAAGAGGCACATCCTTTTTCTCCTCCCTTGTTCCACCTGGCTGTCTTCATATGTGGAAGTAGTGCGCTCAAAGTTTCTGAAGATGATGGGTCATGGAGCCGAATAAATCCAAAGGACTTGGAGAAGAAAAAGAACAGAATAAAAATCCCAACCGTTCACATAATCGGATCCAAGGACCCGGCATATCAAGAGAGCCTCAATTTGCGAGACATGTGTGAGCCACGCAATAGGTTGGAGTATTTCCACGGAAGTGGTCATGAAGTTCCACGAAACGTAAATACGACAGCGGAGATGGCACGCACCGTTAGCAAAGGAATGGAGAGAGCACTAGCCGCACACTGAAACTTGTTGTATTCTTATTCGTCTCGCAAATAGCTTTTTATCTATCCAATTGATTTTACATACAATGGAGAGCCCTAGGTAAAAAATCTTTGGTTTTATTTACCATTCAATTACTACTTGCTTGCAAGATTCCCAAAAGCATTGGAAGTTAGCATGCCGGGTTTTTCAGAATGTAGCACTTGTGCGACCGCGGGTCTGCATAAGTCCCATATTTATGAATAGCTATTATGCAGTCGTCTACATAAAATCAATACTTTCTTTCTTCCCAAAAGTAGATGAAGCTCTGGTCACAATCTTATTTGTTATTCTTATTTTATTTCCTTCCTGTAAGAATGTCTATAATTTCTTCATTTTTTCTCTTCCCATTAGTATTGCCACGTAGAATAGAAGAAGATCTGATCAAGGCATTTCACAAATATTGCCCAGGCTTACCCTACACTTCCATGGCTCACCTCGCGTCTCGCTACATGACGACATTATTTCAGACATAATCGTCCAGCTCTCGCGGTTAAATTTTTACAATGGTGAAATTTAAAATTCTTTTTAGGAATGGGGAATCAAGGAAACCAATTCGGTAAAAAGATTCAGTCAAAACTTCCGACAATCTCAGCAATTGCGTTATTGAATCTACCTGGGTTTGGAATTAAATCTCAAGAGCCTCATCGATCCCCACTATTTCCCGTTTCCGTCACCAAGTGTAATCTCGCTTCCATTTTGTCTTTTTAAAGAACGAATATGGGAGAAAAACAGCAACACTGCTGTCAGAAGACTCAGTCCTGCAAATGCCACCATTGCTTTGAACTCAAGATTGAAACCCTTTCCATACACCTCTCCGAGCTGAATTAGTTGCTCCTCGGTTAGAATTGACTGGGCCAAGCTTGATGACTCTCCAATTGCCTCGATCTGAGTAGCGCTTAAAAACTTGTGCAGCTCCCTGTCCAATTCGGTCTGGATCATTGATCCACCGATCGCCAGCCCGAAACACCCTCCCAACGTGCGGCCCATATTCCCCACGCCCATGGCACCGGCAATATCTTTTTCCGGGACATGGACTTTCAGCAGGTACATCAAAGAGGGTGTCAATAAGCCGAGGCTGAGGCCTATCAGGGTCTGATAACCAAACTGGGCCGATGAAATGTGTCTGTGGACAGGGAGTGTGCTGATCAGAGTGATTCCAATGACATTTAAGCATCCCCCAACAATTGCCAGTGCTGGCGCCCAATAGCGATTCTTGCCGACCAAGATCCCGGAGCACAGAGCTGCACAAGGCGAGACGAGTGTCAACGGGAGAATTAAAATGCCGGCTCGTGTTGCGGTGGTATTGTTAACATGTTGGTACCGCTGAGGTATTTGGATGACGGGGACGTAAAAGGTGAAACCTAACCAGAGCAGACTCCTGAGAACATTCATTAGCATCTTGTACATCCTCCTTGAAGACAAACTCACAAAAATATCAGTGCCGTGACGGATCTCTTCAAGAGGTGGACAGGGAATAACCCGTCTATATCCGTTCGATAGAAGACCCAGGCTTCCCACAGCGCAAAGATAACGAGCATCACTATGCCGGTCACAAGTGTTCCTACGATGACTCCACTGCTCCATTCATATTTTTCACCGCCCTCCTGTAAAGCAAATACGAGTGGAATAGCCCAAGCCAGCGAAAGAAAGGCGCCGAGTATATCTATCGTCTTCATCGCTGCGCGGACCTCTGTTTGGGACTTCGAGTTTGGCATGAACTTTCCAAGGATGAGAAAAACGACGGCGATTCCCGGCGGACTAAACAATGTCAGCAAGTATCCCTAGATAATCACGTCCACGGAGGAATTATTGAAGTACTTTAGCCAGAATATCCACTTGTTTTGTCAGCCGAGGATGTCTGGTAAATGCAACACAGTCACTTACCCTCCAAGTTGTGTTGTCGGATATAACACCACCAAGTATTGGTCCGAGCAAGCTGGCCAGTGCAAAGACCGAGCTCAGAATTCCTGTGCAGATACCTAGTTTGTCCAATGGCACGATCTGGGCCATGACGACAAAGACTAGCGAGTACATTCCCGAGCCACCTATACCCTGAAAGGCTCGAAATATGATCCTAAGGTACTACATTGAGTCCTGTCGCGGTGTTGAATAGAATGCGAGATAACCTACAATTGAACCATAGTCTTTGAAACGGCACAGGCGATTGAGAAGGCAAAAAAGATAAAGTTGGCAGAGAGGAGGAGTCGCTTCGTTCCAAAAGTATCGCTGAGTTTGGACCAGATGAGAATGAAGGCTAAAAACTACAGTCAGTGACGTGATGGGCTTACAGACCGTCTACTGTGGGCTTACCATTGAATGTGAGGAGATAAGCAACCACAATCCAAGCTGCCTGGCTCAAGTCGTCAAGATCGTTAGCAATATGGATGAGAGAGGTGCTGACGATTGTCGTTTCCAGCGAGCAGAGAAACAGTGACAGCCATAACCTTGAAGAATTTTAGCATCTCTGCAGTCCCAGTCCTGTCTCGTTGACCTTTACCCCGATATTACCAAGCTTAGCTGGAAATTCCCAATAGCCTGAGACTGCTTTTCTGTGGAATCCGCAGCCTCAGTCGGGCTCTCACAGACCGGCGCGCTTGGATCAGTCTTTGCCTCGTCCATTTTGGACGGTTAACGGCTCGCGTGATGGTAAGGAGCAACAAAATCGGCGCCAAACTGACCAGGAAACGATACAGTGATAAGTTGGAGAATCCGTTCAGGCACTGGACAATACTGACAGATGAAACTCCAATATGGCGTCGTAAAATTTGGATAGATGGCTGCACGCCTTCAGAATAACCGGGTTCCGGACTCTTCGTTTCCCGCACCCCAAAGACAGACCACTTCCTGTCGACTCGGCCCCATAATCCCGCAATTTGCCGAATAATACTAATTTCCTCTTTCAGCCTGCGAAGGATTCTGGTATGCAACATGGGACGCGTCTACATGTCATGTCGGTTAGATAATACCAACTTAACCCATTTTTAGGACCGGCCCACATAACAAGGCCCATGATCCTGCCGTCTGCCAACAACCTTGCAAGTACCCGCAAGTCCATGTCAAGTACCTCTAGCAGTTGGGCCCTGGAGGACTTTCGGGATTCAACTGCCTTCGCCTGCCGTGAACATGCGATGCAGGCTATATCCATAGCCGGAGACAATCGGACCATTCACGCGCCACTGTCAGCTTTTTGCAACAGGTGAGCCGAGTCGGGTGTGGGTGACAGGCTATGTGAGGAAATATGAACTAGAAAGGTCTTGGAGGTTACACACTTGCTGAGTGTAGCAGCTAGCCATGTGGAGATTGCATAAGAGAGATGGGGCCGGCTGTGACTCGGATTTGTAGTTCCTCAACAAACAGAGCCCGTCTGCTCGATTCAATTCATTCGTTTTGTCTCAAATTTTGATCCAAACATGGCTGCAAGCGAGAAATCCGATAGCCCTAAGCCAATGCAGAAACTGCGGGTTGCTATTGTGGGCGCTGGTATCGGAGGACTCGTTCTTGCCCAGCTTCTCAGGAACAACCCTAAGTTTAGTGTTGCGATCTACGAGCGAGGGTCCAAAGAAGAGGGAGTTAGTTCCTTGACAGGGTTTCGAATTTTACTGTCCAAAGAGATGCTAGCAGCATTGCGGACTAAACTGCCTAGCTCTGTGGTGGAATTGTTGGAGAAGTCAGTCGGAATCCAACCACCAGGTGGACAAAGCATTGCCTTGCTGGACGAGAAAGGAGACGTCAAATTGGGGCTGACACCAAAAGACTTCCGTGACGCTAGCTCTGTGTCAAGGTGGAAGCTTAGAGCTGCACTTCTGGAAGGACTTGATGAGATAATTCACTGGCACACCGAATATCAAAGCTACGAGAATCAGGATGGCGTAGTGAAGCTAACATTCCAAGACAAAAACACTGCTGAGTGTGATGTCCTTGTTGGAGCTGACGGTGCTGGAAGCAAAGTAAGGAAGCAGCTTCTTCCGCAGTCAAAGAGAGATACCTTGGGCATTACCGTGCTCTATTTCAAGATGCCTCTCACGGCAGAAACAGAGCTCATGATGCCATATGGATCTGGATGCATGGTGAGCTATTGAAGTCCCCACCTCTTCTCATTTTTCTCTACTAATGAGCTCTAGGTCATGGCCCCGGGTAGTTCAATGGTAGTTTCGTATTACAAAGACAAATCTGAACCACATGGGCCTTATGAGCTTCAATCTGTGGATGCTCAAGGATCATATCTCATGTGTGGCTTGGGTTGCTATACGGATGACTATGTTCAAAAGGGCAAGCACCCCGATGATATGACTCCCGACGAGCTGAAATCATACTGGATGGACCGAACCAAGACTTGGAACCCGTTGTTTCGCTCGCTGATTGGTATTACCGTTCTTGAGACCGTCTACGTATCCAATGTGAAGACGCAGCATAAAATGAAACCTTGGAAGGCGACCAATATATGCATCTTGGGGGATGCAGCGCACAGGTAAGTTGCATTGCATCATTTGCACTAAACCAGGGACACGTTCGCGGCTAACATCTTCCAGTATGACTCCGTATCTTGGGAAGGGGGCTACATCGGCCATTGCAGATTCTTTGTCTCTTGCAGAACACCTTGAAAAGGTAACACCCGGAAACAAAGATGATCTTTCGCGCCACCTAGACGGCTATACCGAAGAAATGGTAAAATCCGGTTTCAAAATGGCTGGCAAGAGCAAGGCTGTGCATGATGTTGTGTTCATGGGATCGAATCCATTCAAAGCCAAGTGCCGCAATGCACTGTTGCGCACAATGGGGGCTTTTATCGGGAGCAAGGAGGGCTCAAGAATCGCCTAAACCATTATTGACTTGATCACTATAATATCTCTTTTGTTGCACTTTATTGATCCCTTTGTTTATATCTATCGATATTAATAAATATTTAATGTGGCCGATATTGATCTGAATAGCACAAATCCTTTGTATTCAGTGCACGAGACACTCACTAATAGCTGAATTCCTGGTAGTCTAACTACTCCTAAATAATAATAGTATAGATATAGATTATTCTTAGTGCCTTAAAAATAAACCAGGTATGTAACCAATGGTCCCTATTCTCTCAAAAGGTTTCACACAAAAGTTCCCTACTCTCCGTAGCTAAGTCCCTTCTGTAGAAAGTGCCGCGCTAGATTCGCAATCTTTTCTAACTGATCGATGCGCGAACCTTCATTCTGCCTTAACTTCTCCGCCGCAGGATCGAACTTGTGCCATACCTCGATATACTTTCCATCCGTGTTCCGACTCGTGCCGATCGACTCCATAGCAGACTTCATGTTATTGCGTTTGCATATTTTAACCAAATCATCTTTTCGAATGGCCATGGTAGGGTCGATCTGCTTTGTCTCATTTGTGTAAAAGACTCCAAGCCTGACGCACTCAATAATGAGAGCAGCTAGCCCTGCCGCGAGAGCAGTTGCAACGGAACTGCCTGAATGCGCTTCAAACCTCTGCAGGCCACTCTCATAAACGTCGTCGCTACCGCTCATGACAACCTGGTGACCGGGGAAGATGAAGTCTAGTTCGTGTGCATCACCGACAGTGTCTGCCATACTACCCGTTGCTTTTGCCGCTCCGATCCTGAAGCTGGTACGGTTGCTTCCGTGTGGATATGTTAGATCGGCAGACTTGCCTTGGTCACTAGCGGCACAGAACATCAGAATGCCCTTGCTGTTCAAGGCATTATGAATTGCGTCGTCGAACTCTTTCTTCTTTTCTCCTTCCGGTGGCCTGATTGTCCATGACATGGATATTATCTGAGCGCCCCTTTCTGCGGCGTACTCAATAGCCTATATGCTGTCAGAGACTGAATATGGCTTGAATGGTTCTGGATTACCTTGATCGCACTATCTGGGTTAATCTGGAGCTTGTTAGAGTTTTCTACATCAAAGGTCTGCAACTTTATGACATGAATTACGGCGCTAGGACAAATCTTGTGAATCAATCTCTCCATCAATGTTCCATGGCCAGAGGATGAGTCCCAGTACGGAGATACTCGCCAAGTGGAACCCTCTTGGTAGTAGCAAAAGCTTTTCCCTGGAAACTTCTTACCCTTGATGTCTCCAAGATCGCCATGTGTAATATCAGCTCCATCGTCAATAAGAGCAACCTCAACTGGCTCCAGAGACGGATCAGTAATCCTGTCCCTAAGGGCTGGAATCTGACGAAAATATTCGGCAAAATTGCCCATGCATTGCATCCATCTGTGAGGATCAACTGGTCGCTCTTGTCGATCCACTAGCGTGTCGACTGATTGACCTCGAATTAACATGCGACCGCCTCCATATTTCGGACGGTTTAATGTGGGCTTTGGCCTTTCCTTGGGCCATGATTCATGCAGACGTTTCTCAAATATATCGAGGTTTTTCTGAGTTCTCTGGCTCGACTCTAGACCCTGTTACAAGCAAAGATTAATACCGTATCGGGAATTGAGACTGGGACGCCCGAGGCGTACCTCTGTTTGGATCAAATTTATAACCTTCAGAGTGGGTATCATAGCAAGGCCATCATTTGCAGACCACGCTCTCAGTACCGAGTTTCTGCCACTCCAGTGAAGATTGACCTCCCGTAGACACCGGCCGACTTTAGAGAGGGAAACAGGGTCAAGATCTAGCCGCCGCCAGTCAAGAATCTCAACATTCTAATGGGAATAAGCTTTATGTTATCTGAAACGGTATTATGACTTACGAACGGCTCCAAGGACTTTTCGATTGCTTCATCGTTGTGTGGAGGACTTTTGAGGTCATCAACAATAACCTACGCGTCGAGTGAGCTACAAGGCGCGACGACTTTCTCAGAAGCCTTCCTTACCTTGATTATTTTTGTCACACCTTGCTGTTTAAACCAATCGAAAAAGAAATACATGTCCTTGAGGAGAATTAAAATCAATCTGGAGCGATAAAATTGGGCCAAACCTACATCTCTACCTGCATATCTTGGATCGGGCAGTTGTCTGTGATCATCCAGTTCAATCTGAGGAAATGCGACGTATTGGAGAATCGTGTCAAACCTTAAATGCCGAAAATGCTTTCGGAAATCATCCATGGTTAATGTCTTTGGTGGTCCAAAATCAAACCATAGTTCTTTGCCTATCAAACGTATTAGATACCCCATGCCATCAAAAATGGTGAAGAGGAGAAGGTTCCCACTTGATTTTCCATGTACATTCAAGCAGCGAGTGGCAACGTCTGGCTTTTGCGTGCGTAGGTAGAAGTGTTTGAGCAAATTACTGATCTCCTCAGCCTCAGCCTGTCTCTCACTCTCCTTCAATGTCGTGAGGGGGCTCAAAATGTCTTGCCTTGGTGCCGACATGTTGGCTGCAGCCCTGGAATAACCTGCAGAATGAGAAGAAGGAGGTGCTGGAGGGCCTGTAATCTCTTGAGACAAGTTCTCCGTGTAAGAGTAGTTTCCTTTCTCATGATCTGAACCCATCATGTACGAGGATGAAGGTGCCGTGTCTTGAGAAGGAGTATATGAGCGCGACATACTGGCACGAGGATCACCTCTTTCTCTAGGAAGTGGTGGTGGAGCCATGCTATGCCTTTCTGACCTTGAAGCAGGTTTCCTGTTATTTTGGTTGGTGCGAGACTCGCCA
Organism: Calonectria multiphialidica; assembly: GCA_020623665.1. Lineage (NCBI taxonomy): Eukaryota > Fungi > Ascomycota > Sordariomycetes > Hypocreales > Nectriaceae > Calonectria > Calonectria multiphialidica. The sequence goes on from JAHVYC010000014.1 coordinate 160,567, forward strand.
TAGTCCTCATCTTTGTCTATAACCTGACCTTGCTTCCTCTTGTACTCTTCAGTCGCTGATCCCTTTGCTTCGGACTGACGCCGAGTATACATATGGTACTGGTACGCTGAATATGTGCGGTTGGAGTAGAGTGTGACAGGAATTGGGATTTCCAAAGCTTGTCCCCCCCAGTTCAGAAGTTCTTGAACAACTCCAACTTGCCCCTTGCAGCACCGTTCATACTCGACAGCCAAATGAAGCGGTGTGCGTCCCCGATGGTCTTTAACGGTAAACATCTTGTCAGGCACAAAGCTGCACATGACCTTGACAATGGTCTGCCGCAGCTCCTCTTTGCTGAAGGGACATGTCAAAGACGTATGCAGACAGGTAACATCGCGATCAATGCCCAGGTTTGCACACTCACTCTCAAGTGGCTCCTTGAATCGCTGGCGGGTTGTATCGCTGAGATTGCGGCAAGCAGCAAAGCTGAAAGCCTCGTTCCCAGTGGATAAGGCCACAGTCAAAGGTGAGCGATTTGTTTTGTCTAATCGGCCCATTAAATGGGGCATCCTAAGCATAACTCGAGACATGAGCCATTGTAGACTGACGGCCGGCTTGCGATTGAAGTTGGAGTAAGCCAGCACATGAAGAAAGGTTTGCCCATCCCATGTCAGTTTGGTCCACTCCTCTTTCCGGTTATCCACAAAGTCCATCAGCTGTGTCGACTTTTCTTCTTTACTCGGGTGCCGGGCCGTAAGGCTCTGTGCAAAGTCGATGGCGTCTTCAACGGCTCTCTCGAATCTCTCCTTCACATAGTCCTTGTCGTCAAAGTTGCCAGGTGCGGCAGATGTCGGTACCTGTAACTCATCGTCGTTATCAATATCGCTTTCGTAACCCGCCTGGACACGAATTACGCCAGGGTCAGGGTCCATGGTCATGTTGGAGACGTGGTACGAGTCTCAAAATTGGGAGAGTTGGGGATGAAGACCTCTGCTGCCATGAACAGACGTAATAGACTTGAGAAACAAGATATTTTCTGGAGAGCAGGACACATTGCTTGTCGCTGAACTTGCTGTGACGAGAAAGGTCGCCGAAAAAAATGGCCCCCAAATACCCTTGCAGGAAGTTGCGTGGCCGGCCCATCGATTGGCTGCAGCCGCAGCAGGCTGAAGGTCAGAGGGTGGCGAGCTGAAACTTGAAGGGCAACGATCATCCAATCACCTGCTAAATTCCTGGCTAGGTTTCCATGTTTTTTGCTCTTGAGAGAGGGGTATCTCCAGTATCCTTCAGGTATCTGTACTCGACGATGCACAATATATGATGTGACAGTCTGATAGAGAAGGGGTTTGACACAGTTGCATGATCTTTTCTTCACCGTAGACTGAGTTAGCACTTTCAAAATTTTACTGTAGATTCAAAAACTACATATTTGGAATGGAAGATTCCCTTGGCAAAAGATATGACCATAAGCCTGCTTTTATACATGGGGAGCCGCTTGGCGATTTGTGTCAACCACAGATTCCAAGTCCACATAATGGGTGGTCAATAAAATCTCGATGCACCCGGGGCGCCCTCATTCAGGCTAGCAGACCTGTGCAGTTTGAAAAAGGAGCAACAGCGCACGTGGCCGGGTCAATAATCATATCGAGGGCTAGAAAATTACGCAAGGGCCAACATTGAGGAATCCACGATTGTAATATAGAATATTTATTCGTAAATTAGGCTTTCCGACCTGTTGTGATGAATTGAGAATATGGAAGTGAGGCTCAAATGAGCTGGAAAACTTTATCAATGCAATCCCAAGTACATGTACACCTCAGTGACAAACATCAGCCCTAAATGGCGACCTGCAGCACAGTAAGACTGCACTATTGTGGGACGGCGGGCTCTCAGGTATTTCTGAGATAATCGCCAAGCCCGCCAGAGCCGAGCTCAGATCAGGCTTCACATTCCTGTTAACTCAGTTCTTTTGTTTCCTCCATGCTTCGAGCTACCTCCACTACATACTTTGATCATCCAAGCTGGAGCCATTTATAGCATGGACGTCAACATGAAAGAACAGATAGGATTGGTCGACAGCGATGCAGAGTCTCCGCTGGCAACAGATATCTATGAGAACCACCGAAGCGGCGGAGATGTGACTGATGAAAAGGCAAGTGAGGACAAAGTGAGCGACAAAAGTATGAACAACCAGGAAACCAACGACAAAGAGGCGAACGACGATGAGGTGAATGACGATGAAGTTCCAGATCCGGTGGCTTCAGCCACTTCAAGCTCTACCGCCTCCACCGCGTCCGACATTGATGAAAATGAGGCAGCCGAGGAAGTTTATTCTCACCCTCCTGGTGATCTTCATCGCCCTGGATTGGAAGTGTTATCGGGAGATGAAGACCCAGAAAAGGCCAGCTATGAGTGAGTACTCGAAGGCAGGGTTTGACTATGGGTTAACATGTGGGGGGTTAGCTTGGTCGCCATTCATGGGCTGCAAAACTGGATCCGTACCGCGTGGGTGAGATACTCTCCAAGCCCAGAATACGAGTCGTGGCTCGGCATGGAGTTCGCCAATCTTCCTGGCCGCTCTGGAAGAGTCATGCTATACGGTTATGACCCAGGTGATAGGTCTGGCAAAATATGGACATCTTACGGTGTTTATCAAGAGGCTGAAGCGCTGTTGGAAGCTCTCATGGAGGTCCGAAGACCAGAAATCAAGGTTCTTCTTGACCGATCGATTCATTCGCATATGTTCCATACTAAACTTCATCAACACAGAAAAAAGGACGGCCAATTTGGTTCTTCTCTCAAGATGTTGGTGGTCTCGTTGTAAAAGCGGTACGCATCCTAGGACAGCATAAACCATATTAGCTCTGACCATTATTTTAGGCCCTTACTTTGGCTGCACGTCGCCAAAGTATATATGGTGACATTTTTAACTGTACACGATCTCTGGTAATGTTCAATGGACGAGTTATTGGAAAAGACTGCTAAACCAACGAATAGGTTTTCTTCAGCTTCCCTCACAGATATATCTCTAGGGGTTACCTGGAAGAAGCGATCTTTCGATTCTTAAATTCGATGCGCTACCAACAGTACCCTTGTAGTATGTCTGAGGCAGTAAAGAATCTTTCTCAGGTTATCGTCGAGGTAAACGATGCCTTCATCCAGACTCGGCTGCTCGCAAGGGTCAAATTGGTCAATGTGATGACTGTTCCAAAAAGGGTACGTGCAGTATCTACATCTTTCACGACTTAACTCACACTGATGACTAAACTAGGCCGCTATTTTCAGTTCATTCATGACATGCATGAACATGCTCTCTGAGGGCCAACTCACGATCGATCGCCCCCATCATCTTCTGACGTTGCAGCCACCGGGCAGGGTTCACGAGTGTTGCATTGTTCCGGAGGAGAATTGGTTAGGTAAGGATTTTACTAATATAACCAATGTGTTGTTAATCCATGATCTAGCGGGAGACTTTCCTGGTCACCTTCACTCTTCGTTGTATCGCTTGACCAACCAAATACCGCCAATCTACCCCTATTTCAAGACCGAGAATAATTATCAAACAGCATTTCTGGATCTTGAAAGCCTTCTTAAACCAAGTAGTGGAGGAGTTGTACATCTCAGATGTTCTTCCTCCAACGCCTCCAACACGGAACGAGTATCAGAGAGAGCTCTAATATTTCTTTCGGAAAGGAAGATGCAAAGATGGCCTCTGTTTTACTTCAAGTTCAATGCACAGGACATAAGATTTAACAACATATCAGCTATGCTTCAAGCATTCCTAGTTCGATTTGCCTTCAGTCGGGTAGAGGAAAATGAGAATACATTACGGCGGGTCGTCGACCGGCTCCACCTTACAAGTAGAGCAACTCCACACGATCTGTTTGATGAGTTCGAGTATTTGAGAACAGTTTCAGGTATGTCAGAGATAACGGATCTTCTTTAATACATTCTTATATATGTCTAGATTTTGAAAACAGCATATATACTCTAGCCTGTTTCGACGAATGCGATGAGTCGTCCCTGTGGTTTCTGTCCCGCTTGCAAGAGTACGTGGAGAGAACCGATAGAATTCTCAGGCTGCTTATAATTACTACTCAAGGGACATTCAAAGATGGGTTTATAGCTTCTACTTTGGCCCAGTTCCCCCCAGGTATCGTAACGACGGTCGTGTATAACCCCCCAAAGCCTCATATCTATGATTTCAACCGCGAGGCGTCACTTGCCGTTCAAGAACGACCATACCTTGTCCGAAACGATCGGTACGATTCTATTAAAGATCTTCTATTTAGATATAGATTCGACTATGATCTTTGCACTCTACTTACTGGCTGGTTTAAGGTAGCCAAATGCCCATTCACATCGGGTTCTAGGCTGTTCTGCGAGCCTCCGTCCCCGGGACTGGTTTTTGAAACCGTCTTGGGAGAAATTCCTCCGAGTCGCAGGGCTTGGGCCCAAAGACTGCTCAATTGGGTTTTGACTTCCCTCAGGCCCTTGCAAGTACAAGAACTCTGTTGGATCTCAGATGATGCATGGCTTCAAAGAAGCGGAGAGTGTGCGAATCACGAGTTGGGGGATGCGTGTGACGTATGGCAGCGTGTCGCGGACATCCTTGAGCATTTCTGTGGGCTTCTCATTATTCAGCATGGTGAGGTCCAATTCAGACAGCCTCAAACACGAGATTGGTTGCTTGTGGAAGGCAAGACAACAGATCCGGGACCATGGTATAGGCAAGGTTGTGAGGCAGAGCGACATCAAGTCGTCTTGGAGACTTCTTTAAGATATCTGCGCGGTGAAACGGATATGAATGTGATGGCTTGGGCCGATCAACTTCCCTACGCCATTGAGTTCTGGACCTACCACTACCGGTATGTCACCACGATGAAAGAGGAGGCAAATGACTTGATTCAGAATCGGCCTATACTTCAACGCTGGCTTGACGCATATAGGACCTTGCCAACCAGGTTGTTGACACCCTATCCAGAAACGTTGACACCACTTTCAGTTGCAGCCCATTTCAATCTATTGGATATTTTCCAAGATATCCTAGCCAGTTCGCCAGATGACACTCAGGCACGAGGCCAGGCATTGATTGAAGCCGCCAATACGGGCAATCTTCACATTGTTAACCTAATTTTAGAAGAGCACTCGTCCGACTTCGAATTTGACAATGAGATCCTGCACAAGGCTGTTCAAGCAGCGAGCTTCTGTGGCAATAACCAAGTATTCCAAAGAGTGGTTGATATTATACCTATGCCGCCATACCCCATACCTGATCGAAATACGACACAGCCCAAGGCCGAGCTGACTGAAGATCATGACTGCGCTCAAAGTCCTCAGAACAGAGATACCAATGAAAATGTTTTTGAAAAGGTCACTGACGATCACGAGAATCAAGACAAACCTCCAGTTTCGTCAAATGCAAAGCAGAAGCCAGAAACGCCTCACAACCCTTTCCTCTGGCTTGCTGGCCCTCTGCTGGAGGCCAGTGCACTCGGGCTGGATGATGTCATTCAGAAACTCCTCTCTGTCGGAGCAGACCCCAGCCCGCCAAAAGGCACACATCTTTTTGACATAGGTCCGCTTCACAAAGCTACCGCCAATTCCTACGTCAGCTCCATGAAGCTACTCATTGACGCCGGTGCCAACATCAACGAAACAGATTCTTCCCACAGTACGCCCTTGTGGGCTGCAGTCTCTGCTTCCACAGTATTGACGTTGCTCGACAATGGAGCTGCCATTGATGCCATTGGAGCCGACATAAAAGTCATGCCCATACAGACAATTGCCAGACGGGGAAACTTTGTGGCTCTTGAAACTATCCTAGACTATAAGGATTACAACGAGTACTTTGCAGAGGGGCCCGAAAACCATCCTGTGAATCGCGCTGCTGAGTTTAACAGACCGAAATGTCTCGACATCCTTTTACATCATAAGTTCAACCCAAATATCCCCGGTACAGATAAACAAACAGCTCTATGGTGGACAATCAAAAATCAGAGTGTTGACATGTGCCGCGTTTTGCTGGAGAATGGAGCTGACCCAGACTTGACACCTGATGGAGGGATATCCCCTCTTCATCAAACAATATTTTCGAAAAACTTAGATATGACGAGATTGCTTGTCGGGCATGGAGCTGATATCGAGAAGAAAGAGACTCCCGGCTGCGCTTGGCTGCGCACACCATGTCCGTCATACCAATATACGGGAAGATCTGATGTGCTAACATATTGTAGTGCTAGCAGCCATCGACTGGGGATATGTGGATCATATCAAATATTTCATTGATCAGGGAGCAAACCCAAATGTCCAAAGTTCAGATAATTTATGGTCTCTTTTTCTCGCCGCGGAAAATGGTCTGAACGAAGTCGTGCGGATGCTTATAGAGGCCAAGGCTGACATTAACTCGCTCTCTGACGATGAGAAGTGGACGCCAGCGCATGCGGCTCACAAATTCCCCGACACAGTTGAGCTTCTTATCGAGCTCGGTGCAGATATGAACATCAAGACTGTTAGCGACTTCACACCTCTGGATATTGCTCTTCTCAATGGCTACCAAGAGACTGTCCAAGCTATCCTCAGCAGGTCAAAAGGCAAGGTCGACTTTAATCTCAAAGGCGCCCAGGCGGCCTTAGCAAGCGCAGTTCAAGACGGCTATCACGAAGCAGTAGATACAGTCCTTGAGGCTGGTGCGGACGTGAACACTGTGGACTCTGGGTTCGAAGATAATAAAAACGAGTCCCTTACTAGCATCGCAATGAGACTGGGCGAAGAGGACATGATGCGCAAGCTGCTCGAGTTCAGGCCGGACCTGGACCTTGTAAGTGAGAAACAGAACACAGCGCTACATTGTATCAGCAACAGAACGCCCGTAGCCTCCGTACGGCTTTTTGTCAATGCGGGCGGAAGGCTCGATGTCCTGAACAAGAATAGGGAGACTCCTCTGAAGATTGCAGCCGACGCTGAAAATCAGGATGTCTTCGAGTATATCTTGTCCAAGGAGGCCGCGCGATCAGTGCTTCACATTACTCCCCTGGAACAGGTGGGGACTGTGCTGCACGCAGCTTGCTTCAATGGACAACTGGAAATGGTTCGTCTGCTGATCGAGCAGAACTTCGATCTCAACTTCGTTTGTGATGGTTTTTGGGGCACTCCCTTGATTTCGGCCTTAGTTGGACTTCCGGACGAGAGGCGGCGTCAGAAGAGGATGGATGTGATCAAGCTACTCTTGAAAGAGGGGGCAGACCCGAACAAGTCTGGAGGCTCGCATGGGTTTCCGATCAATGCAGCCTGTTTAACCAGTCCAACTGAATTTGTCCAGTTTGTACTTGATCTGGGGGTTTCCATCAACGTGAAGGACAAATGGAGTCGGAAGCCGGTTCATATGGCTTGCTATAACTCTCTTGAGGTTCTAAATCTCATCAAGGTCCCCGACTCTGATTTTATGGCAAGAGACGCCATTGGCCGAGTTCCTCTTCACTACGCTGCGAACAGCGGCCAGCCTGACCTTGAAGAAGTCTTGGTACGATCTGCACGAGTTGGCGTTGGCGTTAATGTCAAAGACAATGACGGATGGACGCCGCTTCTCTGGGCAGCACGGAGTTTGCCCTCTTGGCGCAGGGTACATCAGTCCGATCTTATGGCAACCGATGTGGTGACTCTGCTACTAGAGAAGGGTGCCGACCCAGCGATTGAGGGTTTCGGATTTTCTATGCCCTGTACACCATCTCAAATTGCATATTACCATGGGTCTGATGCGTGAGTTACATCAAGTGCCTTTTTATCCCCATTAGAATGCTAATTCACTCAGTATTGGTGACTTTATCACATCTAAACAGGGGAAAGAACCCCCCGAGACAAAAAGAAGAGGTAAACCATTGGATGGCAGATGGTGGTGTGAGTGGTGTCTGCTCCGGATTAGGGGTAGTTATTCCATCTGTGATGAGTGTTTTGAGTTAGTTCTTTGCTTCAAATGCTCTAGGTCGAGATCAGAGCTTCACCCTCAGCACTCATTCCGCGAAGAGGGAGAGGAATGGGACGAAGGAAAGCCGGAGTTAGAAAGAGAAAAAGCAAGGGATGACACGTCTCGGGAATCAAATGGTGGTGGCGCTGCGGGGCCAGACGAGAGGAGCAGTAGTGAGGAATTTGATGATGAAATTGTGGGTTAAAATGGGATTTCATACAATAAGTTATAAACTCAATCTTTCCAAAACAAAAGTTCGTCCAGGAATATGATGTAATAATGCGACTGCTCTGATGCATATCCTTGCCAAGAGTTGTTATGGTCCATTTTTTAGTATGGTATTGAGAGAGAATTTTGGACTTTTCTTAGAAAGCCAAACAAGAATGTTCATAATACATAGTAGTGTTCGCGTATCAGGTTTGTTCTAGTTTCCTAATGTGCAATGTAAACTGATGCAGAATGCATAATCCTGTGATACTAAGTTATACAAAAAGCAAATACACTATGCGCCCTCCCAAAAACTATCCATCAAATATTTAGATTCTAGTAGCCCGAAACAGGTACGAACTTAGCAGTCATAATCCACAGTCCACTTCTGGTTTTCACCACCATTGTCCTTGTAAAGAATGACTCGCGCACCGGAAAATGGGTCCGCATTTTCAAGGTCTATGACCATGTTTTCATCCATGCCACTTCTAATGGTTCTTATCTGTGTTAGCACATCGTGGTATACAAGAACCAAATTCACTTACACTGTGCCGTCACCATTATCGTACACGTTCCACTCCATGCCAGCGTCGAAAAAGCGAGAGCTGCTTGTGCAGGACAGCTGGCCGCCACTGATCACTGCGACATGTGTTAAATCAAATCACGAATTTAGGATCAGGTATAGTACATGGAGATGTCATCCAGCTTTTTGTCATGGAGTTTGCGAACCCCCTTAGATAAGTGATCCATTTTTGATTCTCTCCGCCATGATAGTTGCTGTTGCTCTAGTCAGTGCAAGATTCAAAACGTATGGATCAATCAATGGCTCAGTACTAAACAATTAGATTTCCCTCCGTGGCACCGCCTTCAAGATCAATCACGAGGTTCTGATCCATGGCACTGCGAAAGCAGAAAGGTCCTTGCGATTCCTGATTGCTGATGAGTATTCAATGCTCGCCAATTGAGAATTATGGCAAAAGTCCATACCATCTTATAATCAGTCAGCTATGTAATCTGCAGGGTATTTAATGATGATACTGACTCTTCTCTGAATTCGGGTGTCGCGATTGGCATCGAGTACCGGGCTGGCGGTCGCAAGACCCATGATAGTGGCTAGAAAGGCAAAGGGCTTCATATTATATGAGTCGGTATTCAAGTAAAATTTTGTTTGGTTATAAAGGAATTGGTTGTTGTCAAGTTAAAGATTGAATTCGTGGTCAAGTCCGGAGCAAATTGAGAGTGCACCCTCTGATAAATACTGAACACATTTTTATTAGCGTTTATTTTCCTGCCAAAGCTGTCATACTAGCCGGCCTTCTATTTTCTTACATTTCTTGCCTTGATTGAAATAAATAATGCATATTCAATGCTCCCAAATTTCAAATAATCTGAGCGTCAATCGGCACGGGTGCTGAGATGAACGTCGGCCAATAACATGCGGGCTGAGCACTGCGTCGACTAGTTTAGACTGCGGGAGAAGTACATTGAGCGCACAGAAGGAATGAACTATACTAAAACGCTAAACAGCGATGGATGGCTCAGCCTGCGCAGGGGCTTCCCACAGATCAAGATTTTTGATGATTGTAAAAGATTCATTTGTGCACCAATACAGCCGAGATGCGTGTAGTGATGAATATGGATCAGGATAAATTGTGCGTCTCTCCTTCGCAATAGACCAATCATACCAAACAAGCGAAAAGCAAGTTCCGAACATCAAGCATGGTCAATACCTAAATCGGCTAAACTTAGACTCTATCTAGGCTTTTTATCTTTTTATTAAGGAGGGGGTTAGTCATTTCCAGGACAGGACGCTACTCAAAATACCCAAGCTACATTTACTCGAGCACGCTGCGGCCATCTCGTCTGCGCCTCAGTGCAAGGACCATAATTCGACTTAATTAAGCCCCCTGAAACGTCTTGAGTATGTGGGGATACACAAAACACATTCCTCAGTCGCAGAATCCTGCGGAGTATTAGTAGAATGTCTTGTTGCCAGCTGTAATATTCGCTGCTTGTGAACATCAGTCGTCCCCTTTTCCTGAGGCGAGGCATTTTTATGAGGGTCCTAAAGTGTCAAAGATTCTCTTTCAATTAAAATTCCCGTTATTGAATAATTCGATATCACTCAGAGGAGGTTAGATAACTGTGCAGCTAATATATACTGCGCTTTCTCCAGTCAACTTCCACGTCTAGATATATTCCATTCGTCCACAGCTGCTCTCTTCCAGTCTCCTACCCAAAATAGAATTAAATAAAGCCGGGGTTAGTTCGCTATTTTTCAACAGGGACAATATTGGATCTCGAGCCACGAATCCACTCCTGTGCCCAGTCTGGCAAGCCGCGAACCAGAGTGGCACTCCAATAGCTTGACGGCATTATAACCTGGCCACTCTTCCCACTCATAATCTGCTGAACAACTCTGTCCGCAACCTCGCCTGGCTCGAGCATATCTTTGCCAAAGTTTTCATGGAAACTGCTGTTCATAGGCGTACGGACCCAAAGCGGGTGCACAATGCTAAGCGGTTCAGGTCAGCATCGTAATTCGATTGCCAAGTTCGCGGACTACAAACCTGGTACGGACATGCTTGGCGTTGTATACGTGCACCAGCTCTTGGCGAAGTCCCTCGTGTAATGCCGTTATGGCGGCCTTGCAGCAACTGTAAGAGACATTGCCAGCGATGGTGACAAAGCTAGCCAGGCTTGAAATCGTGACTATATGGCCATGGTCATTCCGAACCATGCTCGGTACGAACTCCTTGACGAGTATGAAATGAGCGAGGCAGTTGACATTAAAGATTTTGCGGTTCATTTCCTCGGTTTCAGAGAGGATAGAGGTGACAAACCCCACTCCTGCATTATTCACCAAGACTGTCGGTTCTCCCACGTCCTTGCGCAAAGCAACAGCGGCACTTTTGACAGCGTCTTGAGATGTAATATCCACGTTGTAATAAAACACGCCAGCGGGGAAGGGTGTTTCCGGAGTCGCGATGTCGAAGACGATAACCTTGATGTCGCGCTCAGCCAGTTTGCGAACGATCTGTTCACCAATCCCGCTGCTGCCTCCGGTAACTAGCACGACTTCCTTCTGCCAGTCCCACGGGCGTTTTGAAGAGAAGTTGTCGTATGCCCAGTCGTTTAACACGTTATTCAGCTTCAAAGTCAGACCACCAGCAACCAAGGTGCCCAGGAGCCGCTGGGCTATCACATTGTCGCAAAGTGCCTTCCATGGTATCAATCCATTTTGGGGATCAAACTGAATGCGTATATTCCACAGGCGGTCCATATTTTTCAATAGTGTGGATGGTTTCTTTTCTTCTCTTCGTTACTCCTCTTCTTTGTTTCTTTTTGACGGTCGGCCTTCTTTGTAAGTAGGTGAGATGTGAAGGTGAGATTCCATACGAGTTTTGTCTGCAAGTCGCTTATTCTCACGTCATCCGCAGTTTTATCCCCGTCCAATTACACCAGCCATGGCTATTTTATAATAGTGGTAATTTTCAAGCCTGATAATAACGATGATGATGCCGTAGCTACCAGCCTTGCGCAACTTCCCTCCCGCCCCCCGGGCTCTTACGCCTGGTCATTCCATTTACCCCGGCTCGCACCACTCTGATTGATGACACCATTGATTTTACAATATTCCCCGTAGAGCTCAATCATCTTTTCCATTTTTTCCGGCATCTTTTCGGACAAATCCTCCGTTTCGCCGGGGTCTTCCAAGACGTTGAACAGTTGCCATTTTTCGGGTCCGTACGGCTTTGGTATGAACAGGCCCTTCCACGGCCCCTGTCGAACCGCCCGGCGACCAAACAGCTCCCAGCCAGTCACACTGTCAGCCGAGTGGATCTCTTCTGCCTGTCCTCGTAGATAAGGCACCCATGTGGTTCCCGCCATTGGGGCCACATCTCGTCCTTGATAGGTAGTGCCCGGGTGCCTAACATGACACGCGTCAAGGATCGTCGGCATGATGTCCATGACGGTCGAGAACGAGTGGTCGATGGACCCGGCAGGGAAGAGTTTGGGGTATCTTATAACAAAGGGAACTCGAATGCCGCCTTCAGAGGTAAACATCTTGTACAGCAGGCTCGGCGCGGTGCTGGCACTGGCCCATCGCGCGCCATACCAGACGAAGCTGTCGTGGCGGCCCATGTTTTCCAAACTGTTGTTATAGTATTTGTTGCAGTAGGCCCCCATGTCTCCTCCGGAGGTGAGGGGAGCGTACTCGTATTGCGCGCCTTCCGCACCATTGTCGCTGAAGAACATGATGACAGTGTTGTCGTACTGGCCTGTCTTCTTCAGGTGTTCGATAATGCGCCCCACGTTTTGGTCGATACGATCTACCATGCCAGCATAGACTTCCATTTTGCAGGCAAAGGACTTTTTTTCCTCCTCTGTCAGTTCGTCCCAGGTCTTTGTATCCCGGCCGTCCTCTCCTTTGCTTATGACTGGGGCAGGAACCGCGTGCTCGGGCACGATTCCCATCGCTTTCAATTTGGCTACCCGCTTTAGGCGCAGTGCATCCCAGCCATCGTCGTACATGCCGCGATATTTGTCAACCACTTCAAGGGGTGCTTGAAGAGGCCAGTGTGGGGCAGTGAAAGGCAAGTAGGCAAAGAATGGCTTGTCCTCTTTGCGCTCTTCACGATCTTTGAGATAGTCTAGAAGATTTTCCGTGAAGCTGTCCGTACTGTAGAAGCCTTTGGGCAGCTCATCAGGAGCAACTGAACTGCCATCGCGATTGTACATGCGCTTCAGAATCGCGGCAAGCCTAGGAATTGTCGCCTTGTCTTCATAGTCGGGCTCCCATCCATAGTGGTTATGGCAGCCACCAAGCATGGAGAAGGAACGGTCAAAACCACGAGCATGAGGTGTTCTATCAGAAGTCATTCCCAGGTGCCATTTTCCCGACATGAGTGTCTCATATCCTAATCACGTATGAATGTCAGATATGCCATAGGCATCATAATTGTAAAGTCAGGGAAAATGCTTACCTCCATCGCGCATGACTTCCTGCAAAGTCACGACTCGGTCGTTCAAATACCCTTCGTAGCCAGGCTTGCCCTTCACCTCATCCGTGATGCGCTCGGCCATTGTTCCGATTCCAGCAATGTGGTGATCGGTCCCTGAGAGAAAGATTTAGACAATTTGGACAACTATGGAATGGAAGAGAAATTTCTGTTACCACTCAAGAGCATCGATCGTGTCGGAGAACATGCGGAAGCAACATGAAACGATGTTAGTCGCATTCCTTCTTGCGCCATCTGATCAATGTGCGGCGTCTCAATCTCGCCGCCGAAGCAGCCAATGTCCGAAAACCCGAGATCATCGGCGAGGATGATAAGAACGTTGGGGCGGGCGTTATTATCCATTTTTTACTGGAATTTGGATTGCTTTGGATGGATGGAGAATAAGAATAAGAATATTCAAGCAGGTGGGGAACACGCATTTATAACTGTCACTTGTGCTCAGTATTTCCCTTTTCATTTTCAGGATAAAAATTTAATCGTCGTTCAAGGTGTCATTTCCTTGTTTTCGGGACTCGGTTGGCGATCAGCGTGTGGGTGTTGTTTATCACATTGGCGCTGTCTTCGGGAGTCGCGAGGCTCGGGAGTCGTAAATGGATCATCGGGAATCGCTCTCAGTTTGTGTCAATGTGAAATTGGCCCCACACGGCACATTGTCGCACAGTAGGCCGATTGAAAGCACTCATCCAATTCTAAAAATGCAGAAGTTCAATTATTTCCTTTTCCTATTTCATATTTCCCGTAGGCCCAAGTGCCCATTTATGTGTTGTCACATTTAGACTACAATGAAGGTCCAGGTGCGACAGCAAACACCTACACCGCGATATCGTTGCTATATCGTCAGGCAAGCCAGGTTCTTTGGTCAGATCCCAAACCTTCGAAACTACAATCATGAAGCATATCCCCTTCAAAATTAGGCTCTAGAAGAGATGAACCAAAACCATTGCCCATGTCTCCTCCATAAAGACATAGGGCATGGAAACCTGTGAAGCCCGCTGACAGCTCTGATGCAGAGCCCGAAATCTCATCCCCAAGAAGCCCATCCAGTCCCCCGGACCTAAGCGTAGAAAATGGCTCATCTCGAATCAATTGTATGGGGCTTTGAGCCGACAGAATTGCTACAGAGTCGTCCTCGGTCCCTGTCATCGGCACCCTTGCACTTCTTTCACGAGGGTTATGGTTTGGGAATCGATCATCCTCACGCTTCCGGGCTCGGGCCAATATTGTCTCTAATGACAACGGCGAGTGCTGTTTCTGGTCGTGTCTGCTGGCTTCTTAGTGGGCTATCGAGGCGGGGGGCGCGGAGCGGCCAACAAACACCAACTTACTCTTGTCGGCAATGAGGGAGCTCTTCAACCAGGATTGCAAATGAAGATGCCTTTATTTCGGTAACAACTTCATGAAGCTGAAAAGAACAAGGTTTAGCGCAGTAAAAAAAACCAATGCAGATTGTGCATACTTACCCATGCGTCAACATATGGGATCACTTCGCTGATGGGCGTAAGGATTTCTAAATTGAGACGGAGAGCCGCCTTGATCGCGGTCTCACTATCGCGCCCTTCATCCGACACCGCATTGCCAGCAAGGTACAAAAGGGAGCGCGTATTTACAAATACACATTGTCCGATGGTCATATCAGTGACGAAAAAGCGCGTCGAGTAGCGCTGTACCGAATGTAAGCGCGTCCAAAACCGATTCAGCTCGTTTGCATGACGAGCTAATTCCTGGCGGCAAATTTTAACGAGCTCGGGGGCATTATCTTGCCATGGGGTGGTTTGTGTTGGTCCACTGCGGGAATGTGACTTGATGCCGAGGAAGTGGCCAAACAGCTCGCATGCTGCAGTGTGCAGCCAAGTATGTGTCATGGTATACACATCTGCCTCTGGTGTGAAGACTCTCAAGTACAGCGCCCTTTCCGTGTCCCCCATTTCCGGAGGTAGGTGGCTCTGGAACTCAACAAGCTGCTTCCAAAGAGCTTTCAGGGGCCCTTCTTCATTCAATAGACTTGATTCCAGCAGCTCGCTGGGTTCGGTCCTCAGCAAGGTTTGGATTTTGTCGCGCAAGTCAAGAATTCGAATGAGGTACGCTGTCACACCAACATTGTCAACATCTCTGACACGATCCGAGCTCACATTGTCTATAATATCTGTGTCGCGCTCCAGCTCGAGGTTGAAGAGTCGGTTGTTGCATGGGACGGTTTGGTGAATGCTTTCTCGGGGACACATTGACGGGTATGAAAGACCGCCCCCGCCAATCAACTTGTCCATGACGTAGGCGCACCACATCAGGCGGCGGCGGCATTCCTGGTTGGTGAATAGGACAGCCTTGGTGGAGTTGTTAAGCCCCAGGGCAAATGCTTGTCGAGATGCAAGAGACAAAATGTGCCAGGCTGCCGAGAGACGGCCCGAGGCGAAGCGGTCAAAGACCAGCAGAAGCATGATCTGCAGCTTGGGTATGGACACTGATTCCATGTCACATAAAACTTCTTTTTCAACGTCATCGACCCATCGGGATCCAGGATCGAGACTTCCTGCATCTTTTGGCTTGTTCACGATGAAGCGGGAGGCGACGCCGGTAACAACGCGAAGCAAGCTCTTGGATATTGAGCCCGTGTGCCACGCACGTAAGAACGAGCCTTTGTGGATGAAATTGTAGGGCCCAGTAGCATGTATGTACTGGAAGTAGGCATCTATATGCTGTTGCAGAATGAATTTTCGCGGGTCCAATGTAGGTGCAGCGACCTGAATCCCGGCTACTGATGCATTCCGAGGCGCGTCATTTTTTCGCGGCTGATTGGACGAAGCCGAGGGGGTATCTGTTGAGTAGACTTGCTCATACACGCATTCAAGGCTCCGTTTCTGGCACCTCTTGCATTGGGGGACGTCACCCGAGCAGCGGAGCTTGTTCGATCTGCACAGGCGACAGGCCTGCCTTGCGCGTCTCTTGGGCAGAGGCTCATCGGCTTCCAACGTGCCAGAGCCCGGAGAATTCACATCCGATTCATACACGCATCTAAACCCGAGTCGGAGGCAGTTGTTACACGTTTCAGGATTTTCATCGCATTTAACCTGAGCGCGGGCATTGATTTAGAATAGAAGTCATTGATTGGGACGCGTCAAGTGGGCGCAACCTACCCTACGGGACTTGCATGGGCGACATCCATGACTAGATCGCCCCCGTTTCTTGGACGGCGGATGCCCGGAATTCATCCCGATACCGTGTATCAATAATTTGATTTTTATTTGAATGGCAGTCAGACAATAGGAGTGATTTGCCGTGTCGGGAGTCGCGCTATCGGGGTGTCGGCATTGGTTTTTCTCAGTGGGTTTATCGGGAATCGCGAAAGAAGACATTCATGACCCACGCACAAGCACGTCATTCAGAAGCAATGCGCTGGCTGTGAACTTACTCTACCTACTGACTGGTTAGAAATCCTATGAGCATTTGCTAAACACCAATTGGATCGATGTTATTTTCTAGAGCATACACAAGCAATTTGCAGGCTCTAAATGCGTACGTAGTAATAGAGAGCTGACACATTCTGTACTACGAGGAGGCCCAGCCGATTTCGGGCTGAGCGCCACATTGTAAAGAGCTGCGCCACACATACTCGAACCGCATTGCCAAGCACGTGCTGTTGGAGAGTGGCGGTGCAACACAGCCCCGCCGTTATCGTCTCCGCCAAGGGCTAGGGCACAGCACAGGTCCATAATGTTAGTTTGCTGACCCAACAGACATCCAACAAAGCAATTTGGCGCAGTGGAAGCGCGGTATGTTATGACTCACACACGATAACAATCACAAACAATTGCTAACTCACCCAAGCCGGGCTCATAACCCGGAGGTCGCACGATCGAAACGTGCAATTGCTAGGATCACACCTTCAAGTGTACAAATTTTTTTGCGCATTTCTATGCCTAAACAGGCACGCCTACCGTTTCTCTTTTTTACCATTCAACACACCTGAAAATAATCAATGCTTTCTTTGTCTGCTTCGCCCCTCTTCTTTTCACTCTTGTCGAAAACGTCATAATTAAGTCAGCAAGAACCAGACAAATGATTGGAATACTCGCGTTAAAATATATATCTACTATGAAAGTCGTTTCTCGTTCTATGTTGCTCTATTTGCTCTCCATGATAAGCTGGTTCTCGAACCACCTTGCAAACTTGACGGTGGGAATGTCCACTGCCCGCCAAAAGACATCTGCGGCCCAGAAAACAGAAGGCACGCAAAAGAACATGCTGAGGATAAATCCAGCCACATACTGGTTCCCCTCAACTCCAGTAATGCTCCACGCCCACCGTTCCCAGCGATAACCAACCATGTGCATGACGGGTCCGTGTACAAGGTACAGGGCATATGAGATTTTGCCAAGATATTGCACAAATCCGGAATTGTAAAATGACTTCCAGAAATCAGAGTTGGAAACCGCAATGGCGAAAATGAGACAGCCGATGCTTTGCCATGGCCGGTACGGCTCCGAATTCCACCACTCCGGCACCCAGGTGGACAGGTACATGTAGCCAGGGGTAGTCTCTGCCAAAGCATCAGGGTAAGACATCAAGTACAGCCCCAGTACACTGATACAGTTCCAGTAGATGGTCTTGAACTGCCTGAGATGCTTGCTCTTCGTCTCAGCCCCAGGGCTCGAGACATGCGCCCCGCGGTAAAGGTCCCACTCCGCAAGGGCCATGCCGTAGAGGAACATGACCATTTCCCATTTCGAGTGTCGATATGAGAAAATGATGACCAAGAAAAGGGTAGCATACCGCCACTTCATCCTCAGACGAGCAGTGCTGAGCAAAATAAGGAACAAGTAAAGAGAGCATCGATACTCGATGGGAATGGTCCACAAGTGGCAATGATACGCTTCAAAGATGGTCAGCAAGCCTATTCCCGTGGACGAACGGATGTCATCAACAACGTACCATTGTGCGCGAACGGCCTATCCCAGCCATAAACGTGAACCATCCTCAGGATGGTCCAGTAGCCGTCCTCCCACTGATCCCAGGCACTTTCGTACCGCTCCGGGTGCGGCTCTATGACATAGCGAAAGTAGGTCCTGTCATTGGCAAAATCCTTGGTGCCTTCATACACGCCGAGCCGAACAAAGCAGATGACCAAGATAGTAGCAAGCGCGGTGGGGATATAAAGGCGAATGAGGCGGCGGAAAACGC
This sequence comes from Calonectria multiphialidica, assembly GCA_020623665.1. NCBI lineage: Eukaryota > Fungi > Ascomycota > Sordariomycetes > Hypocreales > Nectriaceae > Calonectria > Calonectria multiphialidica. The sequence goes on from JAHVYC010000014.1 coordinate 178,915, forward strand.
TCGAGCTCAAAGTGGTCAACAAGTCATGAGCATTCTGGCTCCGGATGAGCTTCAGGGGGCGGTAGGAGAGGGCGTATCCGGAGATGAGAAAAAAGATGGTCACGGAGACGGGGCCCTGGTACCACAAACGCAGGATGGGTATCTTTAGAAAGTCGTAATGGCTGTTGTTTCCTCCCCAGGAGAACCCGACGTCAAATGCTGTGTAAGTGTAGTGGCAAAAGAAGACAAAAACGGCTGCCAGGCCGCGCATCCCATCCAGATACGAGGTGGGGCTAAGTTTCGAGGGTTTCGGGCGCAGATGTCGGGCTTGGAGATAACTCGGGACCATAAACCAGGCAAGGCGAGTCAGGAAATGGCGGGAGAGAAAGTGCGAGACGACGACCGGAGCCGAGAGGATGTAGTTGGTCCATTTCGGGACGTCGCCAAATATCGAGCCATCCGAGTCGACAAGGTGCGGCTTTCTGAGAATGCCAATGTTCTCCTCCAGGGACTGGTCGAGAAGGCCAATCCTCTTCTCGTCCAGGATCGAAGCCTCTTCGAGAATTGAGCCCTTCATGGCCTACCGATTAGGCGCTCGCCGGGGGTGCTGACTGGGAGTGGAGGGCTAAGAGCGGAGCCAGCAACGAAACATTGATTGCAACCAAACGTGTGGGAAAAAAGACTGGAGTAAAAAAAAAAAAGAATGGAGTAAAAGAAACAAAGAATGGAAAGCAATTAATCAATCTGAAGAGAAGATCTTCTCTGATCGGATTATCTTGCTGTGGGGCCTGCCCGTGGAGTACACCATCAAAAGAGCGTCAGAGAGGAACGAAGCAGGGACGAGGACAGGTGTCGCTGTGCCGCTGTAAACCTTGCGCGAAATGGCCTCGATGGCAGTCTTATAGGCCATTCTCGAGGGAGCAGGCCAGAACCGCGGGGGGCTGTATAGCGAACCGTGATAGCCGGCTGGGATGCAAGTGATCCTTGGCCCCCGATGAAACATTACCCGGTAAGGGCCGAGTGGGCACATTGGACCTGTGAGATTCATGACACCACTGCCCGTGTAGATTCGTGATGGTTGTTTCTTGCTCCCCTAGCCCCTAAGCCTAAAAAGAGGACCGCCGAGAGAGCCGGTGGGTGGGTGGTGGTTGACTATCAATCCGTTTACATACACCATGACACTGTTCAGGATATACCGATCGACCAAAACTCCACCTCACCTGGCCTCAACCTCAATCTCACAGCACCACACGCGCCAGAGCAGGCAGGCCGGGATGTGGGTGGCCTACGCGAACCAATTCTAATCTTCTTTTACGTGGACCCGGAGGTTCATGCCATGCCGCCGCGGGCCGACCAATGACTACCACGTCGGTGGCAGCGCTCCAGGGCAGAGAGGGATTATTCCATCAATGGGTTTGGAAGCGCAATCCATCGCAGTCTACTTGAAACACGTCTCAGCTTCATCGCCTCCTGCGTCCTATCAGCGGGCGCCGGGGCCGGGGTCTGGGGCGATCGCTACCCCAGCCGAGTTAGTCCCACCATCCACTTTAATTTCAGCAGACGAAACGCGTGTTTATCCATCTCGTCCGCCTGCCCTTCATTGGCGGCAAGCGGAGGCTGTTTTCTGCATTACACTGCCAAGGCTCCCCTATAAAACCAGAGCCCATTCCAGCGCCTAAGGGCTGACTTGCAGTGTGTGTGTGTGTGTGTGTGTCCGACCGTCCGAGCACCGCGGAATGCCGCGAAACTACGGCTTGGCAATCACACCATAAAACACGGGACGCGTACCGATGGCCAGCCGAACGAGGCAAAAGGATCCAAAATGCATGAGCACGTTCCGCAGCATCCAATAGATCTGCCTGACTCTGCTGCTGCACTGAAAGATGTAAAGCATGATGATATAGACCTACATTTCCGCCCTGGCTGCGTAGGAAGTAAACCAGAAAAGTTTCCCGCTGGGGGAGGGGAAGGGAAGTGTTTCAGTTCCAAGCCTACTGTTTGTTTAAGCTTTGCCGAGAACCTTCACATTCACGTTGACGTTTTGCAGAGTGCCAACGAGTCATTTTTCAGTTTCACCAATGGCAATGTCCGTCTGCATCCCCTTGCATCTCGGGTAGAGGTTAAGGTTAATGATAGGCGCAAAATTCATGGTATTCCAACCTCCGAGAGAATGGATATTGGAAATCCGACTACGCCAAAATAAAGTCCCAAATATTCCAAGATGACAGCCCTGATTGAAGAACTGTCTTGAATTGCCCTTTTTATTCAAGCGACATGCACAGATACGCGTCTTCCATCGCGAAGGTGATAATCGCTATGGCCCCCCCGCCAAAGTTGACCCTTTTCGAACACCTATTGCAATCCAATCCACACTGGTATCTGCATCCAGTTCCCCTGGAATGTTTGCAGGGTTTCGTTTCCCAATCTTATTGCGTAGTCTGTCTGGTTGAATGTATAGTATGTTTGTGACACGCAGAAATTGCTCGCGGATCCAATCCTGCTGTCCGGATCTGAGATGGCCAGCGATTGATTGGCCATGTTCGTCCGAAAAAATCCCCAAAAGTCTTGTCAGCGAACTCATGGCATGCCACGGTCCCTGAGCAATGATGTGACGCTTGTGCTCTTCCCACGAGCTGGGAATATCAAGTGCTCTGATACCAGACCGCCTTGGGTCCTCTGGTGGTAATGAATGATAGCTAGGGAATAAAATTGTTGAGTCGTCAAAATCTGTTATATGCGATACCCTTCTTCGATTACCAAGATAAAAGGGTATGCTGTAGCACATGGAGTCTACGAGGTTCTGGGCAGTCCATTGGCATTCGGCATAATCGGCCAAGTCGCTTGACGTTTCCGCATAGACTAGACCAAAGGAAGAAATCATCATGTCTAGAAGCACCAGGCGATGTGATCGCCACAAGTTCCATGTAGTTGCAATTTGGCAGGAAGTGTATACCTCGCAAGTTGACTGGTAGGTTGGTATGGAATCATCAATATCTTGGCGCGTCCTGAGTCTCGCCGAGTGCCAATGACTTGGTAGATTTCGTTCCCAGGCGAGAAGCTGCTCGTCGATGCGCTGTGCGTCTTCTCGCCATACGCTTAGTGCTTCTGGCATACCCAGATGACCTTGTGTCGACAGTCGGACAAAATGCGCTTGTGATTCGGCGACGGACGCTCCTATTGCGTCAAGTACCGAGCACGGGTTGTCTGGTGCAGTCTCGGCCTCGCTCCTCAACCAAGAGTAAGCAATTGTTTGCAAGGGCCTGGCTTCAGATATGGCCAATCCTACCTCGGCATGGAACATGAATCTTCGAATATATCCGCAGATTATGCTTTCGGTGTGGCTAGAACTGGAAAATGGAAGGAGCGAGAGCACTCCATTATGATGTGTTTGTGTCACAGAGCGGAGCCCGTACACAGCGGCCAGATTTTCGTGGAACTGCAGTAGTAGAATAGCTAGCATTGTTGCCGGCGCCCCTCTCTCGATGGGATCTTGTGTTGCGATCCGAAGACGTCTGACCGCCCGGCTCAACGATGGCTCTGGCGATTGCGGATCAACTGTCTGGCGCCACATTGAGAGCATGACTGTGGATACAGCAGACAAAGTTAATGACAACGCAGAGTCTTGTCGCTGAGCGCAATATGCCGGGATCAACATCTCGAAGAAGCCGTGTGTGGATTCCATGTCCCGACCCATGCTTGCGTAATGGGTAAGAAAGAAAGGCACGGCTGTGTCTAGCTCGATTGATGGGATGGGGCTTGGGACGAGTTGTCGACGCTGGGCCTCAATCCCCAAAACCACACCATCTGCTTGCCGAGGTCCACCACAGAACTTGTGGCTCTGGTCTTTGAACCGCAGCTTGGCCAGCTTTGGCTTGTTGTAACCTCCGCATGGAAGCTTCAGGCGCAGGCAGAGCCCGCATTCGGGCTTCGCCTCGTCGCATTTGACGCGTCTGTTCTTGCATGTAAGGCAGCCTCCAGAGCGGCCGCGGTTCACCATGATGCCAGTGGTCAAATGATGATGCCAAAAGGAGCAATTATTTTGCGACAGGAGTCGAGGCAACTATATCAAGATGTTGGTTGGGGTGGCCAGGGGTTCGGTCTTGTAGCCTGGTGGAGGAGCAGGATGAGTGGACCAGTCAGACCGGACTTCGGTTTTCAACTTAAACGAACCCGTCCCACAAGACATCCGTTTCTCAGACCACGCTAAACTTGACCTCCCGAAAGATGGATTCAGATGTTAACAGGATCAGCACCTGCCCACGGTTGGATCAATAACCACTGTGTAGCAAGGCTGTGTCTTTGATGTAATCACTACTCCTTGTGACGCGCATGGCCCTGGCTAGACACGGGCCGGGTTTGAAAAGAAATGGTTTTGGACAAAGTCACACGCGGTTTGGAAGAGCACCGCCTCGTCACTCTGCCGAGAAATCGCAAACCACCGGCGGTGTTCATTTCCAAGCGGCGCGGAAATCCTTTTTAGCACAGCCGCCATTTGAGCATGGCGGGGCCAGAATGGTCACAGCATTGATGCCTGCCAATGAGCGAGCGCCGTCGCAAAATATTCGCCAGATCGAGACTAGCTTCAGTAAGCCTAATCTTTTGGCGATCGTGGCTGGGTTCATCGCATTCGCATATCACACTGGGTATGCGAAGGCATTCTGCAGGGATCTAGTCAACCGTCGATTAGAACAATTTGAGAGGCAAGTCGATATTTATCATGAATACTTCTCTGGCCTACTAAAATGGGCACTTGCTGAAGTATCTCTGATAGGATCCGACCCTTTGAGTCCACCCCGCAGCCGTGCGCTCTCGCATACTCAGTGCCGCACATTGGTAGTATAAGTACTGATTGAAGTGCCACTTCGAAATAATGTATCATTAAATCAATCAGCATCCTCATCTGTACTAATTTGATTTTCCAGTCAACTCAACTTTGCCATGAAGGTCCCCAGTTCCCTCGTCGCCGGCCCTCTTTTGGCGGCTCTGACATACAGTCAGCTGGCTTTCGGGGCCAATACCACCGATGACGATCCTGTACTGCTTTTGAATGAAGATTCGAACTTTCATTTCCAGCTCCTCGCAGGCCTTGCTGAATCTGTGTACGGAGGAGCAGACATTGGACCCATCCTGGGCGCTGCCAAGGACCTCAAAGCTGGAAGCTTCGAGTCCTTCCATCAAAAGTTCTACGCCCTTGCAAAGGACACCAAAGCGGCAGCAAAAGACCCTGACAACTCTTACGACCCCGTTAATGTTAGAGATACGTGGTTTTCCGCAGCCACGTATTTTCGCATGGCCGACTTCTATCTGCATGGCAACTGGAGCAACCCTCTCATAAATAGCCTGTGGGATGAACAAACTGCTGCATTCGACCAGGGGCTGGCTGCGCTGCCGATACCAGGTGAGCGCGTCCGCATCCCTGCAACTCATGGCAATTTCACTGTCGAGGCTATCTGGTACGCCGCATCTACGTCAAAGGGGAAGAATTCCAAATTGCCAACCTTGGTGATTGGAAACGGCTATGATGCTGCGCAGGAAGACTCCTATCACACCTTTGTTGTCCCGGCTTTGGAGCGCGGTTGGAATTGTATCACTTATGAAGGCCCGGGACAACCCACCGTGCGTCGCAATCAGGACATTGGTTTTATCCCGGACTGGGAGAACGTCGTCACGCCGGTGGTCAACTGGCTTCTTTCCTATAAAAAGCAGAATGTGGATAAAGACCAGCTTGTTCTCCTTGGAAACTCGATGGGTGGCTACCTTGCGGCGCGTGCTGCCGCTTTCGAGCCACGGTTCTCAGCTCTGATTTTGGACGGCGGTGTCTGGGACATTTACTCGGCCTACACCGGTCAGCTTCCAGACGGGCTCATGAGTCTGTTTGAATCAGGCAATAGCACAGCATTTGACAATGAGATCAGCACACTGCTTGGGGGCGATGATTTGCCCACTTCCCTGCGCTGGGGCGTGGAGCAAGGCTTATGGTCGTTCCATACCCACTCTCCTTTTGACTTCCTGAACCAGACCAAGCAGTACCGCCTAAAGGATGTTGTTAACAAGATCAAGATGCCGGTTTGGGTTGCTGACGCAGAATTTGAGGGCTTCTTCCCGGGACAGGCGGAACAAGTGAAGAAAGCCCTGGGCAATAAGGCCACTTTGCACAAATTCACCGGTGTGGCAGGATATCATTGTCAAATTGGTGCCCCACAGGAGATGGCAAGGACAGTGTTTGCCTGGCTTGGCAAGACATTTGGCAAGAACAAGGCATGCCAAAAGTCGTCGTATCCCCGAAAATGTTAATGGGAAGGTAAACAGTGGATTGTTTGACAGAACGCGTCCTACTTGAGAAGTCATCCATCCACATAACCCTATTTTCGATTCTGTAATTAGATTTGTTTTTAGAGGATATAAATACCACTTGTGAGAGTCTATTTACGTGTATTTTTAGTTTATAAGCAACACGATCTTTAGTTTATGCAAACCCATACGAAAAGAAGCTGAGAACAGCCACTTTCATATGCATTTTGATGTTGTTGACGCTATATTTTGAGGTGCTCTTGATATTTTCTAAATAGAAATGAACCCGAATTCTTCATCAAATATTTGAACTCTAGTATTCTTGAGGAATGGTATAGGCTACACATAAATTACATCGGTATCCGTACGACATAAATGGTAGATATCGCGAAGACACCATAATTAGTTATTAACATGAACATGAAAATACAAACAAAGAACATTTAAAGTTTAATATAACTAAAATTACAAATTATATTCATGATAGTATAGAATTCCTTAATTGTGGAAACCTCAAGTAACTGGTTTCATGTGTACGGATAATAATCGGGATGTGTGCTCATGGCATAGTCCCCTGGTGTGTGATACCAGTGGAGTCTTCTTTTAGGAAATTTAAATGTCTATTATATATGGACTGCAACTTCAAAAAGTCACGGCAGCAGAAATCTCTAGGCTCGTCTTGCGTATAGTAGACAAGCGGGCCTGAACACGGCACGTTCGGACTTGGGCCCGCTCGAGGGTTGTTTCCCTATGCGCTATGCATGTATTAAGACTAATGTTAAGTCGAAAGGACCGGAACTTGGACCATCCACTGCAATACTTCATAGATGATCTCCGATACGACGATGGCGGTGGTCTCTGCACTATTATCATAGATGGGTGTGAACTCAACAACATCAGCACCCACGATTTTTAAACCAGCTTCGGCTAGACTACTGAGAATGCGGATAAGCTCTCTGGACGTCCAGCCGCCCGGCTCTATCGTGCCAGTTGCAGGAGCAAAAGCTGAAGCACCGCCACAGTCAGTGATATATACTCAAGTAAGAAATGCAGAAAACCGAAAAAAAAAAAAGAAACAGCCTTACCTGGATCCATTACGTCGATATCAATGCTAAGGTACACGTATTGGTTTCCGACCGTCTCCACAATGCGTTTCACGATCGCGTCAATACCGAGGCGATCTAATTCACGAGCGCGAGTAACAGTAAAACCGCATTCGGCGTCGTGGTCCATATCGTAGTGTTTGTCCATGAGTTTTGACCTGGAGCCCAGATGCATATTACCCTCTTTGGCAATAAAACCCTCTTCGTGCAAAATATGGAACATGGATCCATGCGTCACTTCGGAATACTTGGTCAAGCCGCCCCCGAGCTGCTTGGGGTCCCACGAGTCGAGATGCGAATCGAAATGAAGCACTGCAACTCTACCCCAGGTCTTGTATAGTGCCCTGATTGCTGGCAAACTAATAGTATGATCGCCTCCAATGCTGATGATGCGTGGCACTGTACCGTTCTCCTCGTTCCGAACCTGCCGAGACGCAATAGATTCCCAACCTACTTGAAGGTCATGGATGGCCTGTAGCTTGTCAAACGGGTCGTTCGCAATATCACCGCAGTCCACTACTGTCGCCCAATCGAGAAACGGATTTGTGGAGTGGTCCATGCTGTAATATGTCATTACATTAGTCTCGTTCGCAAAAGTCGAAGAGTGGATGCCAGACCGGCCCGCCAGCGACTAACTAGCCCGCTCTTGGTTCATGAAACCCTACAGGGCCTACGTACCTGTACGCAAAAGAAGGAGAGAGCCGCCTAGATCCCATGCGAGCTCCGGCAGGGCCGAATCGAGCACCGGGGCGGTATGTTACTCCCAGGTCAAACGGAGCCCCGACAATGGCGATGTCAAAGGTGCCGTCGCTAACAGGCGAAAAGCAGTCGGACGAGTTGAGGTGGGCAAAGTATGCGATGCCTTGATACGGCGTGTCTGCCTTGAAGTCATCGTACACATGAGCCTGTGATCCATGCTCAAGCCCGTAGTCTGCATTTGCGTATCCCCTTGATTCACGTCGGAAGATAGAGCGGTCGACAAAGCTCTGGCTTGATTGCAAAGGAATTTGCTGCGACTGACTTGCGCACCCAGGCAGAACTGTCCAGCACAGAAGACTGAGTAGTGAAACCAAGGACGTTGGTTTCGGCAGCATCATCGTGTGGTTGGATGGGGAGAGGCTATAAAGGACAGGAGGTTTTGTTAGATATGTTAGAATGGATTACAGCTCAATTAGTATACACCAATTACACCGAGTGTAACTTCCTTTTTTTTTTTTTTTTTTTTAATAAAAGACAAGAACAAGATAAATAGAACCACAGCTATAGGGAGAGGAGTGATGGCTGCGATAGTTACAGGGGGCGCTTATTTTGCCCAATTGAGCAAAGTGCGGCAGGGTTTCCTACATGCCCGATACGCCGCTATCTGCGGGTAGTTGGCCGAGCCTGGCATGGTTATTTTCTACGCTCTCTCCCAATCAGTTTTTACGATATGGTAGCCGCATCACCATTCTGTTCTCACTGTCGATCAGTGCGTCTTACCGGCCTGGTGAGATGTATTTGTGCTGCTAGAATCCCATTAGAACAGCTTGCTACATTACTCTACATCACGCATTTTGCCAAATATTTCACTGCTGACCAAGGATGACGATTTCAAAGGAGGTTGCGAGCATGAATGTTTCAGCAGATGCAGAGAAACAAGACACCGCCCTGTCACGCAATCCATCCGTGATGCAATCATCTGCTCATACGATCCGTCTCGACCCACATGGCCTCGCTCTTTCTCCACAGCCTACTAATGATCTGCTTGACCCATTGAACTGGAGCCAATACCAAAGAGGCCTCATATTAGCCATTACTTGTTTTGCAACTTTTATGACCCTGTACTGTACTACCACCACTGTCCCGTCTTTCGTCCTGTTAGAGCAGCAATTTGATGCCACGTATTCGGAAGTGAATTGGACTTTTGCCATTCCCTCACTTGGCTGTGTGGTTAGCGCACCGTTGTTTACGTCTCTGGGAGATATCTGGGGCCGACGCATTGTCATGGTTTGCAGCACTGCGCTCGGTCTCGTCGCAACCGGCTGCACTACCATCTCAGGGATTGGCTTCGGTGGCTACATGACCTTCCGATTTTTCCAGGGATTTTGCGCCGCTCCGGCCTGCGGCACAGCTTTTGGGATCGTTCGCGACATCTCATGGGAACACGAACGTGGACTGTACATAGGCATATGGGTCCTGAGTTTTGACCTTGGGTTTGTCTTTGGCGGCATAAGTAAGATATTCTTTTATCGTCCTTTTCGCGTTTCATTATCGATGTGGGCTAATGTATTTCACCAAAAGTTGGCGGCTTCACCACTGTTGCAGGCGCAGCCTGGGCTCAGTACCATGTTGCAATTGCTTTCGCCGTCCTATTGCTGGTCGAAATCTTCTTCTTGCCTGAAACTCTTTATCCTCGCGACACGATTCTCCGCATGATTGAGCAGAATGAGAATTTGGACTCTCTGCCGCGCACCAAACAATTGAGTTTATGGGTGGGTTTCAAATAATTCCAACAACACCACGGTGCCGTTACTAATTGATCGCAGAAACCTTTGCAGGTTCCCGGTGTCAGCCACCCTGGTTTCTTGCGTTCTGTGATCAGTTTCTATAAGCTCTGGACCTATCCGAAACTAGTTCTTAGCATAGCGCCATTTGCTTTCCTGCAATATTCGTGGTAAGTTCTCACGCCAAACTGTTATCAAAATGCTGACCCGCAAGGCTCGTCTCCATCATTACCATGACCCCAGCCGCATACACCCAATACTCTGCCCAAATTCAGGGTCTTTTTTTCCTTGGAATTGTTGTCGGAAACCTGGTTTCGGAGCTGCTTTGCTCTGGTCGGTTAAGCGACTACTTGTGCGCCCGCATAGCCCTGCGTAACGGCGGTATTCGGAGGCCTGAAACGCGATTGTGGCTTTGCTACCTCGGTATACTGTTCGGTTCAACCGGCCCTATCGTTTGGGGTCTCTCTATTGATTACAAATGGCATTGGTTTGTTGGACAAATAGGTTTCTTCCTTGGTATGCACACCTTACCCTTGCAAAACAGCCTGGCTAATAAACAATAGTGGCTGCTGGTGTCCAAGTCAGCAATGCTGCGATAATTGCTTACCTTTTTGAAAGTTACCCCGACAACGTTTTAGATACGTTCAAGTTCTACCTTGTGCTGGGAAATGTATGACCATTTCAACCTAATCAAAACTGGAGTACTAAATCATCCTTTAGCTCGCAGCCTTTGCTAACTCGTTTTATATTAATGAATGGGTTATGCAAGTGGGTAAGAGTTTCTCCTCTTTTGTATCTTGATATTTCAACAATATACTGATAGTATACCAGGCTACACTTGGTGTTTTGTTTCCCAGGGGCTATTAACATTAGTCTTTGCTTTTTTTGTCATCTTTTTGCAACGATGGGGTCCAGGATTAGGGGCCAAAATGAATCTTAATACCAAATCAGACTGAGATATATTGAACCCTCTGTATACACCCCAATGGTGCAGTGGTTAAGCACGTATAGCTAGGCTAAAATAAATATTGCAAACATCCTAAGAGCCACCTAACCAAATGGTATCTCAAAAGGGTTAGAATGTTTTGTTTACTAATAGGCCAAGTTGATCGTGTACATCAATTGACGGTACCCAAGTTGCATTGGAAGCTGAGTTAAGCCCTGATGACTGTAACTCGTAGAAGTCTTACATACGTGATCTTCTCAGTGAGCCCTCGGAGCAAACACCACCCTAATCCGAAGGCGTCTCTCTCTTGAAGGTTTGGGTTTGGTGCTGAACTTCTGCCTGTGCCTGTGATCTGGTTCTAGGGTAAGTTGGGATACGGACCTCCTGCGGAATGAGTTCACGATTCTGAAAAGAAGCAAGCAGGCCAACGACACAATGGGGAGTTCACGCATAAAACGCTCAAGTTTACGAGAGGAAAGGCAAGAAAGGCTGACCTAAACAGCAAGCGGCCTCTCCGCGTGACTACACACGTAATTATGTGTGACGTAACACCATGTGCGGTTATTTTGCCATATAGGGAATAATGCGCAATGGTGCACTGACCCGCCTTGGTGCGGTTATTAGCCTCCTCTGCTTTTGTCTTGCGAAAGTTTAAGTGACTAAGTATTTTTATGAGAAAGGTCCTAAGGTGGAGGCTTGCCACACTCTAAAGGAGCCTGCAATGATCTGTTCGAAGAGCCGTGTCCTAAACCAAGATAATCTACATTTTTAACCTGATTAATACAGCAATCAACAACCATGTGCGGCATCCCACACTCAGGCGGTCCGACGACTCATTCTGCTGGAACTGGTTCTGGCGATACGTGCTTCACATGCACTCGATTGAACCGCACAACCTTTCGGATCGTTGAAGACGATAAGTATGGCGAAAACCCATTCATTTACGTCAAGATCTACAACCGTGATATTGTTATCATAGACACCGGCTGTGGTGGCAATTCTAGATTGCCTGGTCTGTCGTTAACCTCGCTTCGATGGTTCATCGAAAACTACCAAGTCACTGAAAATGACAACATGCCCCTTAATTCACAGGGATCAAAGCCTTATACAGTGATCATATCCCACTGTCATTACGACCACATAGGTAAAGTTCACGGCATTGCCAGTCAAGGGATCCGCTGACGAGAAACTGTTAGGCGCCGTCGATGAATTTTCCATCACGACCGATCATGCCATTTGGGCTAGCGCTTTTGATAAGCAGTTTGTTTCTGGACCCGAGCTTTATAAATCGGCCTTGTGTGAGCATTTCGGCACCAAGGCTCCAAAATATAGCATCACCCATTTTGGTGAAGACGAGCAACGCATCACAAATCTTGACAAGAATGACCTGGGCCTCATTCTGTATCACACTCCAGGTCATACGCCGGATAGTCTCTGCATATATGATGAGAAAGAGAGATATCTGTTCGTTGGAGATACCCTCTACCAAGATGCTTGGGTGATATTTCCACCACAAGGCAATCTATTTGACTACAGTAATAGTATCGCAAGGCTCCGTAGACTTGTTGCGGTTTGGAACGCCCAAAGCGAGCGAGGTAAGCAGGTTCTTGCTCGACTGCTACATCATCACATATTGATAAACCTTTCTCGTCTTTCTCTGTAGATGACACCGTGCCTCGAGTTAAAATAGCCTCAGGCCACCTCACACATAAAGAAGATGCAGCGAATTTGCTTTTGGAGGCGGATTCAATGCTATACAAGATCGCTGATAAGGCAATCGTGCCGAGAGATACGGATGCCCTTGCGGATCTTTGGGGCGGTGAAGCACAGGAGGAATACGTTGAGGACGGCCAGAGAGTCTCGTTTCTCGGCGCCAAGTCTTGCTTCGCCAAATTCCAAGCAGATGAGAAAGAAAAGGCTTCCATTAAACAACGCCTAAAGGATTGCTCTGGTGCTTGAGGCGTGCTATTGTAATAGATCGGCGCTTTCTGGCACGAAACTGTGGGGTTGACCAGATTAATACTGTGCTATACTCTATACCTTTTTTCGGTCGGCCACCTTACCCCAGCACCTGGAGAACATTTCCCTGATACTGAGTAACTTGACTAGCCAAGCCTCTTGACAATCCGTTTGATTTTACCTACCCTGCGGCTGCACCTGGGCCCCCGCCTGGCTGTTCTTACCCTTTATATACCCTCCGCTCGGGGGGGCTTTGAATGAGCATTAACCAAATACAAATCCTTGGGCATGAAGCAGTATTTATGAGGGCTTATCCTGATTTTATTTTTAAAGATCCATATTAGATATATATATTCAATTGATTGCCTTCGTAAAATAATAGAAGAGGAATCATTACGGACCATGGGGTTGATGTGTTTGAGAAACTTTATCTCGCCCACGTGATGAGGCTAGCGTATAATTAATGAGGGGTTCCTCTTCCCCATTTTTACTCAAAAGGTGTGTCAACCGTTACTTTTATTGCCTTTTCCTTGGCAAATCCACATTCGACTTTCAGCTGCAACTCTCATTCGGAAGTGCCTCATCGCACATGCGACACCAGCCCGCATAGAAATACTCACACTATCGAGCATCTGCAGAACGCGACTCCCTGAACTCCCGCTCCAAAGCATGGGCAAGAAGACCTCATTGGATACCCAACCCGACCGCGTTTTTCGCCGCAACCGTTCACCATGTAAAGCTTGCCAAAGCGCCAAACGGAAGGTAAACTTGCAATGGTGCCGAGTTAATTTTGAGCTCTCGCCCGCTATTTGGATGTTATGGACCCAAGCTGACTGTATCCATCCTGTAGTGCGATCAGACAAAGCCGCAATGTAGTCGTTGTCATCGGCTACGTTTGAGCTGCACACCCTCAGCGCAAGCTAGGTGGCGAGTGGCTACGGATACTTTCGCTCCTGGGTCGCCACCTGTTAATGTTGTCCCAGCGAACACAGATACACTGGTTGACCCTTTACAGGGACAACTAGGATATGTTAACGACCCACTATTGGGATCCCCAAACAGTGTATCCTCAAACTGTGGAGTCAATCCGGTACTATCGCTTAATGGCGAGGTATTGCACCCTCTGGATGATGTTGCCGAACCCAGTCTAGCCTATTCAGAGATTGCAGATCGAATTCCTGCCATTAGTCAACCAGGCTCAATCATATGTGGCGATGTACAATCACAAGTAAATCTCATTGATCAACTCGATAATATGCTGGCTTCTGAAATTGGTCAAGAATCGGCTGGTCTGGATACAGTTGGGGATTTTATCACTTTAAACCCTGACCAAAGCCTTGATTGCGAAGCATTACCCGGGCTTGAGCTGGCGGAACGTGCACCGTTGACTCGGTCAGCGACTCCGAACAGGACTACTATCAATCACGATATCGTCGACGCCGGACCTGAAACGCACTGCATCAGGCATCTCCTATCTTCCCTGGAGCAGGATGAAGCGCCCCTTCAACGTTACGAAGTGTATATGTATTCCATGTGGTTGCTGTTCACCAAACGCATTGCATCGTTTTTGACCCCACTAGGGACGCATGGAGATAATCCATTCATTAAATACCTCTTGCGTCAGGCCCAGAACAACCCCGATGTCATGTCTGCCACTTTGTATCTATCCGACGTTATTAGCCGTCGTCAGCAGAAAAACGTCGGGAACAACTCCAAAATAATACAGACCATGGCAAACCAGACACTACAAAAACTGGAACAGGGGTTTGAAAACTTACATGATTTCCAAAATACATCAAAGGATTCTATTGAGACAATGATGTACATGTTTGCCGCCATTGTCGTCTTCTGTATGTCATTTATAGCGGGCCAAGATGCCAAGAGATTGTTGTATTGGATGGAATTTGCGTCTATCCTTTGTCAGGTTCTGTTCAAAACTAAGGCAGAAGATGAGAGCTTTCTATATCTTGCCAACATGCTAGGCTACATACAAACTTCGCTCCTGTTCAGCACCCACGCCATTAATGTCAACGCACCGGATTACCTGGGGGCAGCATTGGAATTTCACAAGCTCCACAATTATCACGCTGATCTTCTGTACCGCATCGATGGCGGGAACCTAGGGCACAATCACTTCCGTGATCTGGATATGTTCTCAGGAATGTCTGCATCTTTAGCCAGTCTTCTGCACACATTGGGCACGCTTCTCAAAAAGAAGACGGCTGGGCTGCATGACATGCGAGACTCACAATCCGAATGGCTGAGAGCATATGAAGCGGAGGTGGATGGTCTAGAGAACCGGCTCCGGAGACATCTTGCGTTCATCACCAAATGGCAAGAAACTGCCTCGGTCCCGCCTATGGATGAATCAAGCTTGACTGAATGCCTAGACTGGTACAACGAAGCTTTGTTCTGGTGCGCCTGGACCATATTCCTGGCTGACCTTAAAGAACAGCAGCAAATTGACAACGTTGGAACTGAGGCTTCAGCCGAGCACATCCTCGACGCGTGTGCCAAGGTTCCCAAGGCAAGCACCACAGCCCCACTGCTGTTGTTTCCCTTGGTTATAGGTGGGATCAAGGCAAAAAAGCCAGTATATCGAGAATTCGTGATTAGTAGACTGGAGTGTTTGGATAACGTGGGCCTAACTGACATAAGGGGGCTTTGTATCGAACTTAAGACACATTGGGCATTGTCGGCTACACTCGCAAGCCCACATCCCTTTACCAGCCAATTAGTTATATAGCCTATTGCCTTGGCCCGGGAAAATTTATCTTATTGAACTACCCCAACATCCCAACTAATTGCTTTTGTACACGTGCCATTGATGGATAGTTTGATGATGTTTGTGACTGAGGGTCCTCCTCTTGGAGGAGTATCCAGTGTACGAATCAGACTGTTGGACAGTTGCGGTTGTGAATGGCAATATCCATTTGATACTGATAAGCACTCGAGATTTGAAGTTATTGAAAAACTAACATAATTGAAATTTATTTCAAGACAATAACTGCAGCTATACAAGGTCGGCATCGTGCGTATCGCCGGGGATTTGTCCATACAGCTCCACCTCGTCAAGTGCTTCACCAAGTGCAGCTAGCCCTCTTTCTAGCTCTCCATCAGTGACAGTCAATGCTATACTGATCCTAAGGCGCTGACCCATTGGATAAACAAGCACTCCTTTTTGAAATGCCAGTCTCGCAATTCGACGAGGCGTGACAGTCCCGTAGTTTGGCTTGATCATAACACAGGCATCAGCCCCACGACATGTAGTATATTCGACAAACCCTTGCTTCCACCCAGAGGCTACCTCGGTGTACTTTTTTCCGATAGCTGTGGCACGATCCAGGAGTTTCTCATCGTCATAAATGCTGAGTGCGGTGAGTGTGGCAATATTCGCCATAGGTGATTTGCCAAAGGTGCTGCTGACAGCGTAAGGGCCAACGAGACCCATAACATCATCGTTTCCAAGAATATATGAGGCAGGGTACATGCCACCAGTAATAGACTTGCCCAATGTGATCATATCGGGTTTGTTCTCTATGCCCATCCAATCACAGCTCAAGAATTTTCCGGTCTTGGCACAGCCCATTCGTACTTCATCGGCAATAAAGAGGACATTGTACTTTTTGCAAAGCTGGCGCAACTTGATCGCAAACTCATTCTCTTCTTCTAGTGTCCTGTTGATGAAAGGTGTTAATAAAATATAATACAGTAGTATTTACTCGGTAGGAGGTGAAGAACGAGATAAAGAAAAGGAGTTTAGTATCGACCGATCTCATTGTTTTATGGGATAAAAGGTAAAGAGCGAATATTAAGGAATGAATAGCAACAGTTGGTGGTTAGGCTTACCGGAGTCGACCGTGAAGACACTCTATGATGACAGCTGCAATACGGCCGTGCATTTCATCCAGTATATTCTCATAGTCTTCAATATGACCATAGCGCAGTAACTTACCCGTACGGGGGTGGCAATTAGTGATGTTATTGCTCGTAATGCCATATTCTATTGCAAGAGGTCAATGCGATGCTACTTGCTTGTAGAAGAAAAAAAGGACACGCTGAGACTTACCCAACTGGTTAGCCGGGCTCATGAGAGGCCAAATTCCAGAAGTGAGACCATGATAGTTTTCGGAGGATCCTAAGACTAGCACCTGCTCAGGAGTGATGCCTTTTCGAACCATCCCCCATTTTCTCGCAATTTTACAGGCACTATCGGCAGCTTCGGCTCCGGATACCATGGTGGCAGCCTTGTCATAACCGAATTTGATGCATAGCGTCTTGGCGAGGCGCGGCCACAATTCATGATAGGTAGCAATGTTGGTGAGCGTGACTGGCCGGTTCGTTATAAGCAAATTAATGAAAGACTCGAAATGTGCCGAGATGCAAGCTTACCAGTATCCACTGCTTCTTTCATAGCTTTGACCATGGTTGGGTGACAATGCCCAAAGTTTCCAGCGCTCATGGTACAAGCAAAGTCAATGATTTCCTTGCCATCGACGTCCTAGTACAAACCATATTAGCGCCAACGCAGACGAGAATGTGAGCTGATTTCATCACACCATCAGTGTCGAACTATTTCCCGAGACTACAAAGCTAGGTACGCCGCCAAAAACGCCAACGGAGTACTTGTCCATCATGTCTATGAGCTCCTGGCTCTTTGCAGAGTAAGCCTCGCCAGTCTTGGTAGCCATGTCGATAACGAAATAATTAGCTGTGCAGTTGTGTGAAAGAAAATGATACAGTGCTTATGTTAGCCACAGACTAGCTGCTGTAAATGCGACCCTGGAGTTTGACGATGTGTATTTATGTATTTGCATCCACATTATGACTGGTGATGGCTCATTATACAGCCCCAATATTGCAAGTTGCTATCCCATTGCACTAAACCAATCGGGATACTTACGCGCACCTTGCCACGAGCGCTTATTCTACCCGCAAGAGCGGTAATTAGGTCAAAAGCGGCATGGTCGCAGCCAGTGCAGGGGTCGGGTCAATGAATACTAGCCATTCGCCCCACTTGTGATTACATCCACTGAATTCCTAAGCACCTCCTTATAGATTTGCTCCTTCGTTGTACAAGTTAGACATTTTGTAATTCAAATCGCAGCTTATTTAGTCTCATTTTGGACTGGAAGTCAACACAAGACGAAGCCGTATAGGGCTTTCAGCAACACACGATTCTATTTCATTTCTCTTGGGAGTTTGTGCCTCATTACGAGCGCGCTCGTCTGCGAGGATGGCCTCCAAAAACTTGCGGAAGCAGCCTTCAGTTCAGGCGCCCTACGCTGAAGCTGCAGAAACAACGCCTCTAATTGCCCAGAATAACGAGCATCACACATCGAAAACCAGTATTGAATGCTTGCACCTCATCCGCGCTGCACTGCCGGTAGGGTCCACGTACCGATGAGAATGCGGAATCATTAGCCCTAACCACGACGCAAACAGATATCTGCAGGCTATCTACTCCAGAACTCCATACAATTGGCTAGTATCATGATCATTGGCCAGCTGGTAGGTTGTCTGACAAGTTTACCAGGAAGGATGTACACTGAAACCATGATCTAGGGGTCTCTGGAATTGTCTATTGTTGCATCCGGGTTTATGATTGCTACATGTACGGGATGGCTGTTGGCAGTGGGCGGGACAACGGTAATTGGTGTGTACCCTCCATTCCTATCCCCAATCATTCCTAAGCCTTTTGACTGTCATTTATGAGCGTTTATTGAGGTAACTTGAACATAGATGCGCTAGGTTCCCGAGCAGTTGCGGAAGGCGCTGACGATGACATATTATCTCTGCTGCTATATCGCTGCCTATTCATATTGACTTTGATGTATATACCAATTGTCCTTTTGTGGACTTTTGCCGGCCCATTACTTGTCGCGTGTGGCCAATCACATGAGTTGGCATTTGGTACGCAGACCTTTTTACGATGCCTGACGCCATTTGGGCTAGGATACATATATTTTGAAACTCTGAAAAAATATCTTCAATGTCAAGGTCAGTGGATTCACAATCCGATATTCATTCGCAAGCTTGCATTACAAACTAACGAGAAACAAAGGCCACCCGACTCCTGGGGCTATCGTCTTGGTGATTGTCGCCGTACTCCATCTGCCAATATCCTGGTTGGTAGTACACAGGCTTGAGTTGGGCCTTATTGGCGGGGTAATTGCTACCGGAGCTATGTATTGGATAGCATTTTTCCTACTGGCTTTTCACACCATGATTCGAGGATCTTACAACATAGGAAAACCCTCACGCCAAGTTATTAGCGACTTATGGCCTGTCTTCAAACTAGCAATGTTGGGAATTAGCATTGTGGGCGCCGAATGGTAATCGGGCGATCTATTTCCCCCTGGTCCTAGGACTTTTATCACTGACTGCAATGCAGGTGGGGATTCGAGCTCATTGCTATTGCTGCTGGGGCCATGGGCGATGTTTCAATTGCAACACAGTCGATTGTGATGACTGTAGATACTGTCTTTGCTTTGATTCCTTTTGGGTGAGTGCTTCAACCTAATCTGCCATTTGCTGATAATTCGTCTTGTCGCCGATTCTGATGTTGACGTTGCGTTATAAAGCCTTGGCGTCGCGAGTACGAATCGTGTGGCCTATTTTCTCGGCCGCCACGAGGCTCAAAATGCCCGTATTACTGCTCGATCCTCATCATTGCTGGCTGTTATAAACGGCTGCTTCACTATGACTACAATTCTATGCTTGCGCAGGCAGATTGCCCACATGTTCTCTGTAAGCACTTCATATCAACTTCTAGCATCTCCTTTTTTTTGTTTGCTTTTTATTTTAAATTATTTTTATGCGCTAACGTGCCGGTCTTAAAGTCTGACGAAGAAGTTGTGGCCTTTGCCATGGTCATCTTTCCATGGGGCGCTGCTTTCCAAATTGTGGACAGCCTGCAGGCTGCCAATTCAGGATGTCTGCGAGGTATGGGAAGGGCTGATATCGCGGCAGCCTTGAATTTCGTTGCTTATTACAGTATGCCTTTTTATCAGTCGCATTATGAGGACCCTCTTCAAGAGATACACCACTAACATAACACTATAGTTATCGCGATCCCGCTTGGACTATTCACCGCATTCTATTGCAATTGGGGTCTTCACGGCCTTTGGTTCGGTGTGAGTAGTACTTTTCCTTTTTTAAATTTAGAATTTCATCTAAACTATCTACAGCTTGCTATAGCTCTGGCTATTGTTGGCATTGGAGAATTTATGATAATCAATACGATCTCTTGGCCTAAATTTGTAAATCTAAAGTGAGTATGGATGGAGTTTATGGAGACAGTGACTTAAGGATCACATTGAGTACAATGAACTCGTTTTGGTGGCGGATGGTTGTGTGTGATCGTGGAAAACGAGGTTTGACAGTCCATTTTTATTGACGTTGGAAACGGACTGGAACGCACTGGTCTTGGCAGGGTAGGGAAATCATCTTAAATATTGGGAGAGTTTATTATTTATGACTCAAGAGGCATGCAAGTTGTGATATTAAATTTAATTGTTCTGTTGGTCGGGGTGAAAAAGAGACCAACAACCATAGTTGTTAGAGACGATATTTACCTACGAGCCACCGTCCTGGGCGCGCGCTCCATCTAACACGCATCTGCTATTTTTCATCCAGCATGGCAGGTACATCAACTTTAATACGGGGCGATGAAACTTTGGAACAAAATATTCCCCGAGGCTATGACTATTTTGAAAACCGAAAACCAAGAACCAAAGAAGCGCACTGTCAGTGGACGCCTATACTGTATCCGAACCAAAAATAATTGGATCGAAGTGTATGAGTAGCTATCACCAATGGCAGGTCCATTGACTCTCGCGGAAGGCTATTGCGGATTGTAGCTACCTGTTTTGAATTTCTTTTGTACTTATTTTATATGGAGGTACGCATAGTTAGGAATGAGTGATTTGATGCAACTTGAGCTGCAAGGCGGTCTAAAAATAAAATTATCCTGACTGCCCCTCCCACAGCATCCACTCTAAACATCTACCCAATTTTCATCATGAGCCTAGCCCATACTCAAGGAGCGACCGGCCCTTTTGTCCGACTTCCAACGGAACTCATCCAAGAGATTCTCTCCCAGCTCCCAAACAATGACATCAAGTCCGTACATCTAACATGCACGCATCTTCGCAATATCGCTCAATTACGTCTCAACCGGGTCTTCCTCTCCCCTCACCCACGCGACATAGACGTTTTCCGGGCTGTTGCAGATCACCCACAGTTTCGACAAAATATCGTCGAGATCATCTACGATGATGCACGGATAGAATATTGGAATGGCGAAACATTCGGCGAAGCTGATGACGATTGCATTACCTCTGGCGACGACTTGGACGACTTATCTGACCTTGGCGAGGGTGCCATTGGAATCCCACTTTGGTACTTGCGCGAATACAAAAAATGCTGCAAGTTCATGGAGACATACAGGCACAATGCTTTACAGAAGTCATGTCACGTCGAGGTTGCAAAGCGCTGCAGGGCGAGGCTGAGTATAACAGAATCACACCAGCAGTATGTGCAAATGGAACAAGATCAGGCCCAAGTTATCACTCTCGATGGAGATATCAAGGCCTTGAAATACGGGCTAGCCCGATTTCCCAATCTGCAGAGAATCACCATAACACCTGCTGCCCATGGAAGCCCTGCCAGGCCCTTGTATGAGACTCCCACAATCCGCTCTCTTTTACTGAGACTCATCTACCCCATTTCCTAAGGTTGACTGGTGGCTATTCCAGGCGATTTCTATCCCTAGGCGGATACTTAGGATGATAATAATTTTAAGAAGAAAAAATGGCGTGGATTTTATATCATTATTTACGTAATTACTAAATTATATTACACGGATCTTATATCAGTCATTCCAGAGTTTATCATAGACCCCAACCAGCTGCTTACCGGTATCAGCTATAGTATTTTTGAATACAGCTCGAGCAGTAAGTATCAGGACCTTGTCACCATCTTAGGTCGCCCAGGACTTTCTCGCCTTGAGCTTTCACTTCTTGTTGGTTCCCAAGAGATAGAGGGCTTTATGGCCTTCCGGAGCGGCAAACTACATGAGGCACTAAGCCAGGCGACTGACTTGAAGTATATGAACCTATCGACCAATATTGCAACGTTGAGAGAACTTGGCACAAATCACCTGCTAAATTCCGATGATCCAGAAAACTTTATCCCATTATGTACAATTTTTCCAATTGATGCATGGCCGAACCTCCAGCACTTTGGGCTATCTCGCTTTCACGTTTTGCAGGGAGATTTGATGGATCTTTTGCTCGCACTTCCAGAAACGCTGCGGTCCGCCAACCTTAGCTTTCTTGAGTTCTTTCCCTCCGGCGGAGGGTACAAGACTTTACTTAACGACATTCAACAAAAGCTGGGATGGCACGGTCGAACGGCTACCGATAGACCCAAAATAACGCTTTTTATAGACCATTCTCCGATGATTCAAGGACGACCTATTGATATGAATCGAGAGGCCGAGGAATTTTTGTACCATGCCGGCGAAAATCCGTTTATGGAGGATGACACCTTGCGTGGAGGTGTGGGGACTTGGGTGGATGCATTTGATCCGAACTTTGAGCCAAACCCTGAGCCTTTCTTATCAGACATGCCGCTAGTAAATGCGGCATCAGAATACAGCCCCATGTCTATAGATATTTAGAATATGTCGGGGATTGACTTGAGCCGCTGTGTATAAGTGAATCAAATATAACATACATCAGGCGCGCTTTAGCGGACGGGGGTATCATTCTTGACGAATAAATCCTCCCCAGCACCTTGGGCATGCCATAGAGTTTTAACGTGAAGCTCTACCGACCAAACCAATTCTAGGTCCCCAGACCATATGCCCGCTTGGACGAAGCTATTCCCATACAAGAAACTTTGGTCTTGTCAATTGCCAATTAAGGCCCACCTATCATTTTCTAGGCTGCAGTCGGTTTCACACCATCACGTCCATGAAATAGAATCCCTTCGCTTCAGTGGTCTTTCATTAAGGCTAGTCTGGCCTGCCACAATCGGAAGAAGCTAGATTACGCATCGACTAGGTCTACAGAAACGGTTTCCAGGTAATTTGTTATATACCAATGGTAGGTCACTAACATATCATCCAGTCTGAACAGATATTGCAACATCAAATATCACGTGCGCATAGACGCATCAGGTCTCGATATACGACTAAGAAGCATGATCTATGATAAATTTTTATTTTCGAGTCAAACTTTGTGATAGATGGATTAGAAACAAGCGCTAACAAGAGTTGCCAATCTCTGGGAGCTCAATGTGCAGGGGTGTGGACTGCACAGTTGTCTATTACCTCTACGTGGATTGTTTTCACATATAGATCTTTACGCGAATCAAAGTAATATCAATAATTTTATCAAACAAAGATTGCGTCAAATCTGACAAAATGCGAATCCCTAAGTAGATTTGTAAAGTCTGGAACCCCCATCAGCGCCGAAGACCTCAATAAAGGGCGCCTCGCTTGACAATACAAGCTTAGGGTCAGGATTTCTCGAAGTGTTAGTGTGCCACAGGCATCCCTTCGAGCTGTAGGTACAAAAGTTACCATCTCCCTGTAGCTGCAAGAAAGCGCCAACACCAGCCCCAATTTCACCGCCAGATGCCCAAAGGCATCGGCCGTCCTTGTAGACACAGAAGTTACCGTCTGACTGGAATGTGAAGTTAACGCCATTTTCGAATTTCAAAAACGGATCATTCGAAGGATAGACTTTCAAGGTAGAAAAGGTGCAGGAGTAACCTAGGTCATGGAGGTTAGTCTTATCATATAAATTTGCGTCAGGGCCAGACTCACGCATAGGCGTCACATCTCGGAGGTTAATTTGGTCCTTCTTTACTTCTTTGATCACTTCTTTGGTGACAGGAACTTCCTTAACCACTTCCTTGACGACCTCCTTAACAACCTCTGTCTGAAGCTGTGCAAGTTGTGGTTGATCGGTGAGTGAGATTGCATTGTTCTCCAGAGCCACAGCAGCTCTGACTGGGCCATTTTCTGTGCTCTTATAAAAGATGACACCTGTCTTGAGGACGCCGCTCCAGGGGTCTCGCCCAATGTTACTGTTATTGAGATAGGCACGACGGCAAGGCTCGTCACCCTTCGTTGCGTTATAGTCCTTGCCGATTTGAACTTCGATCTCCTTAAGATGAGTATCATCATTAAACACCTTGCCACCGTAAACGACGGTAATGACAGACCATGACTCCTGAGACCATTTTCGGGCTTCGACCATCGTGTGCTCTGACTTTTCCGTAATTTCGATGGAATCTGTCGAGTCCTTGTCATAATTACCTGTGCAAACCCGCATAGGTCCATCGCCGTATTGGTAGATGAATGACAAGTTTTTGGCAAAAGAAGAGTGCACATTCTTATAGGCCACACTCCTAGCCAGGTTGTCAATCTCGTTGTACTGAATTTTAAGTCTGCTGTGATCCTGGACGCGATCCTGAAGGGTCTGAGTAACATCCTGGATACCGCACACAGCGGCAAGGATCTTGAGGGTGTTATCAGGCTCAGTGAAGAAACCCGCAGAATCATCCTTAGGGGGTGGCGGAAGAACAGACGCGGCCGCTGTCGTAGCACCCGTCTCTACCAAATCTGCTGCCAGATTTCTAACCTTCTTTGGTAGGACTTCTGTCCAAATCTCGGGTGCGATCAAGGCGCTCAGATCAATCTTGGCAGCTGCTGGGGCTTCAACTTTGTCCGATGTAGTGGGTGACTGGTCAGACCCAGTGGGTGCTGTTGTAGCTTTTGCTACGTCACTGGAAACGCCAGAATCAGTAGATGGTGCTTCTTTTGTCGGCTCCGGTGCATCATCAAGAATAACTTTGTCCGCTGGAGATTTCGAAAGGGCCAGGTCGATAATTGTCTTGACAGCAGTGTTGTTAGAAGTGAAGTTAAAGCTATTCGCCTGTGCAAGAAGCTGAGGCTTTCGTGATAGAACATTGACCTTGATCCTTGTTAATCTCAACTCGGTATTTCATTCAGATAACGGAGAATGAGAGAAATGAAAGATGACATACCACGGCGACGATTTTGCTCATTTCATGTCGCAGAGCGGTTCTAACAGCCACAAGGGTGCTAATGTCAAGCGGGAGAGCATTAGGTTTCGTACTCTTCTCTATAATCATGTCAATGAAAGAAATGGTTTCAGAAATAGTTGCTTCACCTACCATATTCGTCGCTGTGGCTAATAATGTCTTGAACTTTCTTGATGAGTTGCTTGTACTCCATGAAATTGTTGAAGAGCTCAGCCGTGTAAGAGAGGACGGAATCGTATTCAAGAGGCTTTATACTGTTCGTCAAAGCCCACGCGTTGAAACTTCGATTGGCCTTATACTTGGTAAGAATGGCCCTAAATAGTTCTAAGCAAAGCGTCCTTGATTGGTTCCCCGGCATTATGCTTACCAGGTCTTCTGTGGCCTTCTCGCTACATTGGCGGGAAATGCGGCAGCAGCTTTGTAGACCGAATTGATATCCCAAGTGGTACTGGCATCCTTAATCTGGCCGCCGCCCATCCAGTTTACCGAGATAGTGGTCTCGGTTTCCTTCAGGGCACTTGAGTTTGCAAGTTCGGACCCGGAATAGGAATCCATTGCGAAGTCTTCGGCTTCAGAGCTCTGGGTAAGTTTCTTGATTCTGGACACATTAGTGTTGTTTATAAATCACTGCTTCTTTACTTACGATTGAACCACACTAGTTGTCTTGCTGCGGTCAAGACAGCGCATGGAGATGACGCTATTGAAGTCACCGCCCTCAATAAATCCTAGTTTACCTTAGTAAGGTTGACTTGGCCATCAATTCATACTTAACCCACCTGAGATGTAGCAATCACCAAATATCTCGGTGAATTCAGTGCTTGTGGGGTTCAGATCCACCATCTTCACGATCTCGGCGCTCTCATCGACAATTGTTGTCTGGTTGATGACCTGGACTGATACGACGAGGTTGATATCGGAGGCTTTAATCTTATCCTCATCTATCGAGTTTCCATTTCCAGCGACTTCAATGGTACCCTTCTGGATTGCAGAACTATATGAAATGTTCATAGTGCTCACAACGTCGGAGAGACGCTCAGCAAACTTGGAAGAGTACGTGACTACCTGCGAGGGGTTCTCCGCGGCCTCTTTCTTCTGCCCCTGGACGTCAATAGCCTTGTCGATGCACATGGTCTGGGTGTAAGAGTTGAATCCCATGCCCTAACACTGATCAGTCTCCCAAGATCAACCCGCTTTAAGATAGTATTTACCAGACGCATGGCGTCGTTGTATGGCGCCAGTAGGAGTGACATGGTGGCGATGACTCCAGTACTATGACTAGGTTTGCAGCAGAGCGATAGAAGGTAAAACGCGATGAGGATTGGGGAGTAGCAAATGCGGTGGTGCTATCTTCCTGATATGTTTCAAAGAGGGTGAGGAGGATGTATTACGGTTGTCTGTGCGGCTGGGGCGGCTACTAACTAGAATCTCCTTACCTGAATATTGGTTTTCGATAGTGGGGCCAAATCCTCGGCTAGCTGCCGCCAGTCTAGCTGAGAAATATGTGTCGGCGAAGGCTACTGGATTTTACATCTCAGCTGGCCTCCCAAGGTGGTGTCATTTCCAGCTGGCGACAGAAGCGTCAAAGTTAGGAAACAAAGTTATGAAGATCATGCAGGGGAGTGGAGTCTATTCGACTATCAGGGTGAACTATTGAACATCGGCGAAAGCCGTGAACCCCAGGACTAATGCCGCTTCAGGAAATAGGGTGGCAAGTATCAGGTATCGGCCGGCCCGGGCTTGAATGTAGGCTATTGTTGGGGGCGGCTCGGCCCAGCGGCAATGAGCCGGGGGTAATTAAGTTTTCCGATTCAATAGTGTCCTGATCCACGGGATGAAAATCCAATAACGACGGTTGTGGCGAAGCTGGAGGCCCCCAAGCAAGCATAGCCGCCCGTACTTGGCTGGGCCAAGACCAAATTGGGTGACTAGGACGCAACTATTGCAAGAGACTATTGAAGCGCCGATGAACATGGGTATACGAATGTAAGATGGGTGGCCAGCGAGTTTTGCTGGTTTTAGTTAGCGGGCATATATAGTTGGGACTAGCGTGTGCCTGATTGGGAGCCCGCATCAGCCACACAGAGGCTATTGCCATTAGCGTTTGTGATACTTGACCACCACGACACTCGCGTGAATCAGCTGGCTATGTTGTTACGAAGGTTCATCCGAATGAGCGCCTATGCCGCTTAATAGAGCTTACAAGGAAGTCGAAAATAAAATGGCATCCACATGAGGATTTCAAGTCAGTCGTGGGGCTAAGATATGGACTGCAAGATTCCACGGACAGCTCACGCGTCCCGAGACCTCTGAAGCCATTTCATCCGCCTGTATTCCACTCTTGTTTCCCCCCCTTAGCCTTGTTCCTTCATTCCACCAAGTTCCTACATTTTTTCTCTCATAATGGCGGAGTCCAAGACCACGGCGGAGGCAGCTAGTGCCGCTGACACAGCTCCTCCCACAAATAACAGCAAGAAGGCACCGGAGACTGCCAAGCCAGCGCAGGCCAAGGGTGATACTGATGAGGAGCCCACGCCTGAGCCAGAGCCCAAGAAGAAACAGACTTCGGAAAAGACACCAGAAAAGGTCTCTGAAAAGCAAAAGGATGACAAGGATGAGAAGGACGCAGGTCCTGATGTTGCCACAATCCTACAAAGTCGACCTTTTATCATCAAGGCCTTTAGACATGAGGGAGGGGAAGACGGCGGTGTAGTCACTGGCAGCATCCTGTCACAAACCCTGGATAAAACGCTGGCATCGGCCAATCGCAAGGATGCTGGTACATTGACATTGGCCGCGCTGCGCAAAATTGTTCCAGAAATGTCTCGCTATCCTGCCCTTCAGAAGTTCTGCACTCCCTCTGGTACTTTGATTGACGAGGAGACCATCTCCTTTGCTGAATATCTCCAAATTGAGGCAGCCGAAGATGAATCATCTGGTTCCGGTGCCCCTTGTGTGAAAGTCTTCTTCCGCTCCGCAAACACAAGCGAAGGTGGAGATGGTGGCGAAGAGTCCAAGTCAGGCGAGGAGTCGGGGATCAAAGCCGACGATGCTCCTGATGCCAAACTCCTCGGGACAACAAACCCCGAGTTGAAATCTCTCATTGAAAATTATGAGGTTTCCAAGAACAAGGTACAACCGGGTGCTGGCGTACTCAACGAAAACCAGTGGGCCGTCGTCCTCCGCAACTGTGGCGTTTTCTACGGTTGGATCCTTGATCCTCGCACCCAGCGCATTGTACGGGCCCCCAAGCCTGCTTTCAGGTTGCGTTCCAAGGTTGATGAGGAGTCAGTGGCTCAAATCCCGGACTTTGCACCCCCATCGGCCGCTGATGAGATTGCTATGGAGGAGAAGAAGACTGCTAAGAAGATTGAAAGAAAAAAGAAAGCAAAGGAGGAGAAAGAGAAGAAGGGAAAGGAAAAGAAAGACAAAGAAAATAAGGACAAGGACGAGAAAGACGACGACGATGATGATGATGAGGAGGAGGAGGAGGATTCGAAGCTTGAGCCAGTTGTTCCCAAGTCGGACCATGGAATTCCTAACTTCCGTGTCAACGATGACTCTCGCATCGAAATCACCGCTCATGAGAGCTCTCTGACAGTTTCCATGGCTCGTAGCGACTTTAGCGAGCAGTCAACCGAGGCCTCTGTAAGTGGCGGTGGCTATGGTGTCACCGCCAGTGTTAGTGCTGGAAAGAGCACAAAGAACTCCGCCTCTACCGCGGCTGAGAGCACCAACAAGCAGAGGACACTTGTAGGTCGATACATGTTCCCTCGATGCGATTTACTTCTGTGGCCTGATGAGATGGAACCAACACCTGAGCTAGCTGAGCTCATCCAGGAGATCCGCCAGACCAAGAACATTAAGGCCCTACGAAGACTACATGCAGAGTATGGCCACCTCTTCTGTCAACGCGTCACCCTTGGAGGACGCTTGTTGACTACCAGTCTGCTCACGTACGAGGGTTCAGAAAAACTCGAAGAACAAAAGGCATCGTTCAAGAAGTCCATCGGAGCTTCTGTCTCTGGTAGTTACGCTGGCTTCAGCGCTGGTGCCAGTGCGAAGCATGAGGAGGGTGCCGGTGTATCCACAGCTAGCCAAAACAAAACGAGCTCTCAAGACGAATCTGCCGTCTTCGAGGCTGTTGGAGGCGATACCATTCTAGCCACCAACCCCAAGGCATGGAGCACCACGGTGGGAGACTACTCGCTCTGGCGAGTTATCAACGTAAGCATGTCCTCAAGTGCAACTACACAATTCACTGTTAACCATATTGATAGCGCGATGGCCTCTCGCCGCTGATTAATGTTTTAGCTGGCATTCCCGGATACGCCGCTGTTCAGTCGTGGTTTGTAAAAGCCGTTCCCACTCTCAGCCGTTACATGGTTCTTGACGATGGGCACTCATGCAAGGCTCGCCTCCGCGTCACTTCGCCTACTAACGGGTTGGATATTGCCAACACTGATAACAATGTAGCATATTACCTGGGTCATAACCAAGAGGCTCCTGTCACGCCATATTTGAGTCGTACCAAAACTGGTGGAAACTTTTGGGTCCGCATTGATATGACGGAGAATATTCCGATTTTCCAACCAAAGACTTACCAAGCCCCGGCCATTTTTGGATATAAGGACTTCAAAATTGGAGGCGCAGAATACGGAGCAAAGTACAATGCCGAGTTTGTCAAGACCGAGTGGGACATTATCGCGCCATTTGATGAAGAGGTAGGTTATATAACAATCTCCGCACAAAACACGAATTGGTGAGCAGATTCTAATTATCCTCGTTAGCTTAAACATGGAACAAGAGTCATTCTACGTTCTTGTCCCTTTATAGACCCAAACAACAATGATTCCAAAGAGAAAGTTTCGAATCCTCTGGTGAGTCACGTAGTGGTCTTCCGCAACGCGCAGGGGGAGTTTCTTCCAGCCATGTCAGACTCGGACGAATACCAATACTGGCGCATTCTGAAATCAGACACATCAGGGGGACGTCATATCCAATCTGGAGATGAGATTCGTTTGTGCTGGGACTTCCGCGATCAAACCACTGGCTGGAGAGATTTTGTGCAGGATGCATTTGGCCGACGCCAAAACTCAGCCCCGCCAGAGGCTTCCGGTCCTCTGTATATCAAAGTTCCCTGGCCACGATTCGAGAATAAGGGAATACCAACAGGACTCATCATGACGACTGATTCCACCACGGAGCTTGCAACCAAATCTCTCAATGTCAACGAGAACGGGAAAAGCACGTCGTATAAATATGCTTTGCAAGATCTTCGTCTCCGTATCGATAACGTCGGCAACGGTGGTCGTGGTGATGCTGAAGACTACTTATTACACGACGTCTCTCAAAAGGGAACGAGTATGGAGGCCAAGATAACGATTGGTGCTACAAACCAGATCCGCCAGTCGGTATTTATGTTTGGATTGTAACCTTAGAATACCGCGTTTCCTCTTGATAATATAATAAATCTGTTATGATCTTATACGGTGCAATTCCGTACATAGGCGAATGGATGAGAGAAAAAGAAAAATGGTTTTAAATGATGTCCGCCTATGTGTAGATGCCTAAGTTTTCCTTGGTCAAAGCGAGATTACGACGCGTCGGCTTTTTGTGGGACAGCAACACGAACACATTTTCGCGTGTCACAACTTTCTTGAATGTCAACATAGTTGGTTTTGGGAGGAAATTAATCATATTTGCATCTATATTAAAAATATTCATCATACTAAATGTTTAAAAGCATGGTATCAAAGATCTCCCAGCGAAAATGGTCAGCTGTTTGGACCTAAGGTACAAAATTATTTGCGTGAGTTGATATAGCAAGTAATTGAATTAACATGAAGTTCTCCCACTACAGTTTAAAATGGTCTCCTTGCACCTTCGTTTTGTTAGGTATTTTTTTCTGTACTCCTTGAAACACAATCTAGTATAATAAATAACGTGCTATTGTCCTCAACTTTAAAGTAATTGATGGCGTAAGTTAGTATAGGGTAGGATCACGACAATCCCTGCTTGGTGTTCCTGGTGCGGGGAAATGTAGACCGCAATAAGTTAGCTCAGCAAATTCCAATCTCGGTAACCTGGATTGCCAAGGCTTCGAGCCATTTTGTGTATCGCATGTTGAAAACATCAAGGGGAGCCGTGTCTCGGAGATCATCCATTGCTCTGGCTGCACAGATTAATATCCCCATACGCTAGGGGGAAGAGGCCAGGCCCAGCTCAAAGACACCACCCCAGTATTGGTCTCCTGCATTTTTTCATTCTACCTGACCGGGGAGCTTCTAGAAATCGAGACATTGGCCCCAGCTCGCCAATTCAACTGTTCTGGCACACAGCTCTGCTAGAATTTACCAGCTATTGGTCACTTAACCCCGGCTCCTTCACGTTCAGCTAGTTACCACCAGGTTCTTGAGTCTCATATTCGCCCCCTTCAAAGTGCGAAATGGTCTTTACTTCTGGAGCATCCTCTTAGCCACGTATCAATTCTACTCTTGATATAATTATAGTTTAAACCAAAGACTGGTGGAAAAGCTCACCTATGCGCCTATCTGGTATTTTTATCCTGCTTCCTGGCAGTTCAACAAATCGGCCTATGTGTTGACCGAGGCTTGGCACAGGATTCCATCCACCATGATATTGGACGAACCCTATAAGTTTTTCAAGCATAAAAACTTTAGTTTAAGTTTGTTTGTGTAAATAACAATCTTGAGACCTTGCTAGAGTAGATAATAATCACGATATTCTACTGCAAGTAGAGCAATATCCATAATAACCATTACTATATTAACAGTATAAAGATATTATAGTAGCATTGCTTACTTATAAATACTATCTTAGGAAGGTCTACAGTCTTCTAAATATAAGTACTAAATATAATAAATTTTTACACACAGAAGAATATTATCTAAGTTTTTCCTATAGTATTACAAATCGGATTATATCTACTTCTACTCTTAGTCTTACCAGAAGCAGCAGGACTTTTTTTTAGCACCCCTTTGACAAGAGTAATTTATTCCGCAAGCACAATAGGCAAAATCATAGGTATTGACTTTGTTGGGAACGTACAAATATGACAAATGTTCGTTGGTAGAGGGTATCAAATTCCAGCAAATCGTATGATGATAGGCAGATCCTCCCCCATCCGGGGGACGGTTTTATTTCTACGGCAACCTTCCGATCCTATGCCTCACTTATACCCTTATCGATACCACATGAAACTTCCAACATGCCGTTTTTGCCCCATTATGTTCCTACTCCCACTTTTGGCGCTTCCATCACTAATGTACCACTGGCTTTGGGGCTTGGGCCCTTTCGCAACGGCGATTTGGCCCTCAATATTAACCTTTACTCCGCCATCCCAAACTTCACCAGATGTAGCAACTTGCCACTACGGAACGACTTGGCCTTCCAACCAAGACCGTCTTCGTCAAATCTATTGCATACTTCCGTATCCCCGATTTCTTACTTTTCAAACTAGTGTAGCGTATGGTAAATAGTGTCCTTGTGTCTTCCCAGGTGGCCGTTGTCATCTAGCGTCACCTCCATCCCGTTTTCCCTCGCACTGTTTGGAAGATTATTATTCTCATTGCACCCAGTACCGAAGAGTTTGCTGGAGATTTTATGTCTCTGTACAAAATACCAGATACTGGCCAAGATATTGTAAACCAGATAACGTAATGCAATTTGCTTATTTTGCCGTAACCCGCAGGTCAGCTCCAGGAATCAAACAAACGACTTTATTATTCTACCTTTGGGGTGTGCGGACTAGAAAGGATGAAACTGCAGGGAAGAAAAGATTGCATTCACGGTGGCTACGCCTTACCAACCTAGCTGAGTTGCAGTTCAATAGTATTTGATCTCATGCATGCGTATTGTGCGATGCGATGGGCAGTGAGATGTCCTCGTTGATGTGACTGGACGCCTCGACAACATGGCCCAAAGTACCCTTGCCATAGCTCTCTGCTGGCAGAGTGACAGCACGTAGTGGAACAAACAAATCATCACGAGAGAGCGTCTCGATTTCCTGATCTGGGTAGTCCAATGCCGTAGGACCGGACCTTCCGTCTCGTGGGAACGGGTTGCTGTGCCAGCCAGCAGCATCAACATTCCAAGACCAGTCACTAATCCTGGTCCCCGCGTATTTATCTACTCTGATGAACTCTAGATGGTACTACGTTGGAATTTATGGCTCTGTCGGTTGCTATGATTTATATCCATCGGTTCCAGCAATTTAGGATTGTCCAGGGGTGTCGGGAACTAGCCACCATTGACTTGTATTCCCTCCACCCGCTTCTGTCAAATCCAGCCTCTCTAGTAAGTAAGAACCTTTCCATTGACTCACAGAGGCTAATCGGGGAGTTTGGGTATAGTAGAGGCTTATATCCAGCTTTTGACAGTGGTCGTGCCATATTGAATACATCAATGGGTTCTTGAGCCTCACTGCTACCACTCGAGTCAATGGAAACCATTGTGGTTACCAAACCGTCAAGATACAAAAAGCTTCCATTTTAGCTTTTCCAGCACCGTCTTCCATCTTGTCGATTAGAGCCCCAGGAAGAGCTAGTTGATGCCTAGGGTCAGTAGGTTGTCTAGATCAATGTACGAGCTCAGTTACAACCTCTAATTCAAACACTACTTATTTCATTCTCCTGCAATAGATCTCTCCTCCCCGCCGCCTTGTACAGGTAGAACGAAATTAAACAAAACTGAAGCCCACCAGAAATACCAGCACCCCAAAAACCCAGGGCACCGTTCCAAGCGACAGCTCCATTTCGCACACAATGCACCCCCATTGCCGGCCAGAACCAAAGCGTGAGTCCCGTGCTCGCATACGCTAGCCATCTAGGAAAGAGGGGTTTGGGTCTCTTATCAAGCAAGATGGCGTAGGAAAAAGCCAAGTCCTGGCATAGGAGCGCTGGAAAAGGCATAGCGAATAAGATCCAGCTGAGGTCATTAAGCAGCTGGGTAAGCTCGGGAGTGCGCTCGAGCCGGTACATGGTAGCGGCGAAGAAGTAAGCAGGGAGCACAAGGAACAAACCTCCCATGGCACCACCCAGAAGCGCAGCATAGATGAGAGTGTTGGTGACACCTGGAATGCGGCTCATCTGGCCTGCCATAGCTGCGGAGAATAAGGGCTGGGAGAACGATGCCATTGTCATAAGTGCGAGGCCGCCTTTGTAACCTGTTTCATGCTTGTAGTAATGGGCTTGAACTTCCTCGGCTGTGAGCCGGGGTGGCATCGGAGG
Organism: Calonectria multiphialidica; assembly: GCA_020623665.1. Taxonomy (NCBI): domain Eukaryota; kingdom Fungi; phylum Ascomycota; class Sordariomycetes; order Hypocreales; family Nectriaceae; genus Calonectria; species Calonectria multiphialidica. The sequence goes on from JAHVYC010000014.1 coordinate 213,005, forward strand.
AAGGTTACCAGTCCCAGGAAGCCATAGGAAAAAGAAGAGAATAGTCAAAGGGCCACCAAGGGCAGCAAACTTGGCAAAGTTTTCAGCAGTGAACCACCCACCAGGCTTTTCTGTCTTGGTGGATGTGTCTGGAGAAATAGATGCTGCCCGTTCAGCTATAGATTTAGAATAGTTCATGATGTGCGACTTGAATTAACATGCATTTACAACTTGATACAGACATTGAAGTTTTCTCAAGAGGTTCGTTAAATTTAAAGCCCGGCTAGAGCCAATGCGCTCTTCCGCGGATGAGCTAATACCGGCCTCCGCGGACTTGCAAGTCCCGTCTGCCGCGTTAGATCAAGTAACTATTACTACTACCCTGTATATTCTGGGTGGCCAATCTTCGGCATTGTTTATGCCAGTTTATAACCGGTACCCCGCAGCCAATGGGCGATAGATTAGGCTATAAACCGGGCTGGATCCGCGGCTAAACTTTACTCTATTTATAACTGCGTCGGCTCGAACAGGAAAATCTGCATATTCCCTACTCTTTTGCTAATACCTGGCGCCTTTGCTCAATCAGGAACTTTGTGCTGCCTTGCGTTGCTGCCAGGACGAGCTGAACCTGTCATGGAGACCTGATGTGGGGAAAGGGGGAAATAAAAAACCCCACGCATATGTGACTAGAATCAAGAGCTGCGTCGACAAAGCGCCACAAACTTGGCAACTTTGCCCAGTTGGAAATATCACATTGCTTTTTCTCCTGAGGGAACCCAGATTCCAAGTAATGGATTTGCCTGTAACCAAGTTTCCCGACCGTGTTGGGACATAACTTTTCCGATATGACCAACCGTCTGCTGCTCGCTGCCCTCGCCGTTGTCAGCCATTTAGTGATAAGCGTCGATTCTCACCGATGTCGGGTCAAATCCAACTTGACCTCTGTAACTATCAGCAATCCGACGTCGGACGGTTCCATCATTTCGATTCCCACAGCCACAGCCACCTAGAATAAAATTTCTGCGAGCGCCTATGTTGACATGACCGTAACCTCCTTGGCAACTTCTACAATCATCACTACCACCAATTCCGAATCCAGCGGTAGGTCTACAATTGTTACCGAAAGTTCTAGAGTGTCATCGCTCGGAATAGATACTAGCGCCACCTCTTCCACCGTAACGGCTACCGAAACTCCGACCGAATTCGAGACTTTCACCAAGTCTTCTGCACTTACTAAAGCGTCCAGGACAATGTTCATTGAGATTGAGAAAACAACCACCACGGCTACAGCCAGCTCAGCCGCAATGATTGAGCCTATGACTTTCATTGCTAATGGTGGCTTTAGTGGTATTGAAACCACCAAAGAGCCGTCCGTCTTGTCCGGGCCTGGTTATCCTCTGCGGATATAAGCAAATTTCGTGACAGTTCAGGATGTCTGAAGTTACCAATGTTGGCTATATCTGGCACAGAAACTATCAGAAAAAAGCTGGATGAAAACACGACAACACCAGGCACTGACCAACTGAAGGCGTGAGCGCTAAGAAGGACCAAGACTCAATATTCCAACTCCATCGGTCCGGGTTCTCTATGAATAGACCCATTGCGTCGGCAGTCTCCCGACGGACCATTCTGGGCATGATGCATTGACCTTTATTAGTACCAATCGGGCCTAGATGGACCCATATGTGGATGCCTCAAGGCGTGATGTATTCTAGCAGAGCGGGATTACGCCGATCGCGATGCCGAGCGGAACCGGGCGCGAGCCCCGGTTGGTCACCCCGAGGTCTGCCCAATATTCCATCGTCACGAAAAACCAGACAGTTTAGTCAAGTGATACAGACGAAACCGGCTCCAAACGACCCCTTGTGGAACGTCCGGGATTACCCACCTTTATCCGAGATCCCTTGCCAATTGCTTGGTTGTGGAGAACTGAGCTGGATGGGAAGTAATGTCGGTTGGGTTGTCGCGTGGGGAACACTCTGAATCCTGGTAACCTGCAATGTTTTCAAATAAAGAGACACGAACTACTCAACAACGATGGGTGGAGGGGGAAAGCGCCCGGGCTTCAAGCTGGCCGCCAGAGCCCTGCCAACAAGTCGGTGCAACGTACGTTGCCATGCAACTCTTTGCCACGGAGGGAATCATCTCGGGCCCACTGCAAAATCGAACGAGGGCTCAGACATTTCAACGTTGACAACCAACACGCAGCGCGAGTGGGAGGGCAGCCCTCTGCAAGGACAAGGTTAGTAAAGGGGGCTAGCGCTCACAGTTCTCAGCTGAAACTTTCTTGGAAATAAAGCGAAACACCACTCTTTGCAGATTGCTACTGGAGTTAGTTAGTTGGGCCACATCGTCTACGAAAAGAACAGATGAAGGTTGGCGCCGTCGGGCGATAATTGCATTTCTATGGCAAGACTGGAAAACCCTGAGCCTTATGTCTCAGCAAGAAAAGTCGCCGACGGCCTTCCACGCACAGACTTGTTGATTTCGTCCCCTGATTTATCGTCTCATGCCTTTGCCCCAAAGAAGAGAGGCGTAGATTTCTCCATGTCCGTGGCTGAGACAGCCCGTTGATGATTGGTTCCCGTTATCCGTTAAATCCGCATTTTGCCGCTGCGGAGAAGAAGAAAAAAGTGACGGGTTCCATTCACACTGGCTCGTGCAAATTACCGATGTCTAGGCATTGCGTTCTCTGTTTCAAAACAATTCGGCAACTGCTTTCTGGAAGACTCCCTCGGTTGCTTCCATCTCCCTTCTTCTTCATGTCAAGTGAGACTTTGTGTTCGGTTGCCTTGAGGGCCGCCAAATGAAGCATGCGCATCAATGTTCAACGCGTTGCCCTGTGCGTGTGGCGTGCCTCGATCGAGTATAGATCACACGATTCCCGACTGGAATATTGACATACGACTGGGAGGACTGGGAACTATGGCCATGCTGATGGGCAGACATCTGCATAATTACGACCTAGTCTGGGTGGTACCATGTGTAGCTGACGTAGAATATCTGTTTCCAGAGCCCAGAGATCCTATGCTAGTATCAGTGGGTGACCAGAGCATCCAGGTCCAGGTCTACCACCATATTGTCGGAAATGTAACTTATGTGTTACTGGATGCCCCTATCTTCAGAAAGCAGACAAAAGCACAGCTATATCCAACTCGCATGGACGATATGGACAGCGCTGTATTTTATTCGGTTTGGAACGCTTGTATCGGGCAAGTTATGGTACGATTCTCAATCGGCATTTATTATATCAACGATTATCATGGTGCACTCGCTCCGCTTCATCTTCTGCCCAAGGTCGTACCCTGTATCTTGTCTCTCCATAATGCAGAGTATCAGGGTTTATGGCCAATGCGTACAAAGGAGGAAGAAGCAGAAGCCTGCGCTGTTTTTGATATCAGCAAAAATACAATGAAGAAATATGTACAGTTCGGTACAGTGTTCAACCTGCTCCATGCGGCCGCAAGCTACATCCGCATTCACCAAAAGGGCATTGGCGTTGTAGGCGTTTCGGAAAAATACAGTCAGAGATGCATGGTTCGATATCCTGTGCTGTGGGGCTTGCAACGAGTGGGCAGCCTGCCAAACCCAGATCCATCCCAGTTTCACCGGGAAGAACCACCATTCTATCAGCATCATGATGTAATTGAGTTGAGATTGAAGACACAGCGTTGGGCCGGTCTACAGGAAAACCCTCTTGCTGAACTATTTGTTTTTGTGGGACGAATGAGCAAGCAGAAAGGCACCGATCTGATTGCTGATGTTTTCCCAAGAATTCTAAAGCAAAGGGAGAATACACAACTGCTTTGTGTCGGACCTGTTGTTGACCTCTATGGCAAATTCGCGGCGTTGAAACTGCTAAAAATCGCCGAACAGTTCCCAGGACGGGTCTGCTGCATGCCAGAATTCACACAGCTTCCCCAGTTCATCTTTGGAGGTGGTGAATTCCTCTTGATCCCGTCAAGGGATGAGCCGTATGGTCTTGTGGCGGCACAGTTTGGTCGAAGAGGCGCACTGGCGGTCGGAGCGAGAGTGGGTGGGCTGGGTAATGTTCCTGGATGGTGGTACACGGTTGAGTCAACGGAGACTGGCCACCTCCTGGCCCAGTTTAAAGCGTCTCTTGATATGGCATTGCTATCGACTCGCGACGAAAGAGATCAAATGAGGGCCGCCTCACTAAAGCAACGGTTCCCGATATCTGAATGGAAGGACAGGCTTGAGGAGCTTTACACAAGGGCTTTATCTAACTACCAAGACACGGCAGAACGAATGCAATCAAAAGACGAAAAGCAACACACTCTCCACCAATTGACCATAGGAATATTGAGAAGCGTTAAAACACGATTAACGCGAAGCTTGGGTTATACAAGTTGCAACAGCTGTCCGAGTATGGTCGGGGTATGACCACCTCAGAGCCCGGAGCACATGAAAACAACCTTACCTTTAATTTCCAAGGGGAGCGACAGCCTCTCCTAGGGTTTTTGAAACCTGCTACTCAAAATAAATCTGGACTCATACACGCTGAGCCGACGTTTACAGATGAAACCGGCGAGCTCTACACCCACTTCACAGAGATACTGGACAACCTCACAGCAGAAAACTCCGAGACCCGGTTTTGCATTCAGAACTATCTGGTTAAGAGTGAGAGTAGTTGGTTCGAAAGGGTTCGAAATGCTAGATTGGGCTTGACACCATCTGATGGCTGTACTCGCAGTTGGTTTTCGAGGCGAAGGAAGAGTGGATACAGTACCATCGGCACTGATAGCGGATTGTATGCGGTAAATAACGAAGACGATGAAATGGAAGCCTACCAAAAGGAAGCGTATACCATATCGAAATTGGAGAGACGCATGTCGGCCAAGATGTTCGGCTGTCCGGTGTATACGTTCATACTGGCGTTCGGCCAGATCTTGTCCATAAACTCTACCCAAATCACTCTCTTTATGTGGAGAACCACACAGACTGAGCAACAGCTCTATGGCGTAGGTGCCGCCTACTCTATCTCATCAATTGTCTGGTGGGTTCTCTACCGACAACTGAAGACGGTGCATGTAGTCTAGCTTCCATTCCTGGTGTTTGGGCTATCGTACCTATTGTTAGGGTTCACCCTACTCGGACGTCAGGGACAGCCGCCATCAGAATGGTCATTGCAACTGGTTCAGGTAGCATACGCTTGCGGCTCGTCGAGTGCGTCCATTTATTTCGTCATGAACTTTATCGAGGAAGAGTCTTCGACAGTTAGCAGCTGGATCCTCCGGGCTGGCTACATCTCCGGGCTTTAATACGGATACCAGGCCTTCCTGTGGTACTGGGGCCATAGAATCGTGGATTCTATCTCCTTGGGCGGTAGTCAAGCGTCAAAAACACCATATCACTTAATGGGCTCGGCTGCCTTGCTCATGGCAGTGGCCCTCCTATGTCCCTACTACCTTCTCTTACACGGTCTACCTCGGTTCTATGCCCGAAGGCCAGGTTCCATACCTATGTTTTACCGGTCTCTTATTCGACGCCCAGTACCCTTTCATTTTCTTGTTTCGACGTTCGCACAGCCATACCTCCTCTCCGCGCCGCTTGTGGCCAGGTCCTGGTTGTTTCTATTTTCCTCGCCGCATCTTCCAGGCTACGTCATCGCACTACTTATCACATGCTTTATCGCAGCATTTCTCAAACTGACCACCCTCTTTGCGACCCATTCTCTCTCACATGGACAATGGCTTCTGCCCTTATTCTCGTTCACGTCATCCTCCATCCTCCACCCGCGCTGGGCCCAGCTCTTTTGGTCCATATCCCGTATTGGTCTATCTATGCCATGGGTTTGCCTCCCACGGTACTCTTTTGGAGTAATAGTAACCCACTATTCACCTGTTCTGTCAGCAGTGCTGAGTCGTTCCCTGTGGCTATACCTCGGTGTTCTAGATTTACTAACCGGGCTCGGCACCGGCGTGGCGTTGATGCAAGCATTGCCGAGGCAGCATGTCCTTTTTGTGTCCACAATGGCCCAGGTGGCTGGTGCCATGGGCATGATGGCTGCGCGATCTACGATTCTTGCACCTGGGAGTACGCCCGCAGCGGCGGTCGAGGGGCTCAAGCTATTGCCGCAGATATTCCCAGATATTTCGACGGGTATCTTCCCGGTGGGATATTTTGGTTGGTCCTGGCCGTACAAATGAGCGTGGCACTGGGTTGGATACGGTTGTTCCGATCAGCGCAATTGCAAAAACCATGAACTAGTGGCAGGCAAGCGCACGTTTTTGTTAAAACTTCAATTTTTTGCATTACATTTAATCATTCTAACCTTGTGGATTATTGTAGTTTCCCATAATCTAGCTCCAATAATATGTGTCTGATCGTAGTCACAAAATCCCACGTTCATGCTTCATCAACTATATAACACAGGCGGTACTCATATCGGTCTGGCGACCAACACGTATTACAACATTGATTTCTTCAAGTCTTGTTCGAGCGGGCCGACGATTCCCGCAAATGCCTCGCTTTGAAGCCTGCACTGCCCAGAAGTTGAATCTGTTTGGTACATGTCACATCTGAGACACTGCTCTACTGCATTATAATACCCGGAGCCTGCAACCATCATGACTCGGCCCAAGAGCTTGTTGGCGGCCTCGTGATCCAAGACGTGCTTGGGAACCCCGCTTTCCATGGCCACACCTTTGATTGATTGAAGGTTTTCCATCGACTGGCCGAGGATGAGCTCTATGAGTAATATTCCAAGAGAGAGGAGAAATGCCTTGCTGGAGGATGATGCTGTTGTATTATTCTGACTCAGTCGCGCTCCGTCTGGCAGGTGTTTCAGAACGAAGGCATGTTCGTATTGAGGTACCCCCTCCTTCTGAACTATGTAAATATCGTCGATTCTGGGACCACTCGAGATCCAAGGCGTGCCATGCATTTGTAGAACACTACATGCAATTATCCATGCCAGACGCAGCTTGTCACAATACAGCAAGTTTGGGTCCTGCAAAACGTTGTTCAAAGGTAACAAAGCCCACTCGCCTCCACTGCCCGGGCAGTCGAGCATGTAGATTCCGTATTTGTGAGTTCTCTCTGTGGAACAGTCCTGAATGTGTCCGCATCGCTCGCTGGACTTTTTCTTTCCCATCCACCGCATTGCTTCACAAAGGTCGTCGATGCGTCGTTGTTGTCCGGGGTCAGTGAGCATCGTGACTGTACTTAGGGCGGGGTTAGTCATTGCCGTTTGGATGGCGACGGATGTCTGTGTCGACTGATTCCCGCTTGTTGTGCTGGTTACTGGTGATGTGATGGAGAAGTTCACGCTCTTTTTCGAAGAGGCTCTCGCTTGTATTGCAACTGTTGGAGCCGTTTTTTTTACACCCTCATTCATTTGAAGAAGGATTTCGCTCCATTCTCTAAGAGGAGGATTTTGTGATGGCCGCATATATGAGATGGCAAGGCGGAATTGTAACTCTCTGATAATATCGTCATCGTCGTCCTCAGGGATAACAGTCCGTGATGGGGGTGCCAGTCTCAAACCCACATCATGCGGGCTTGAGCATTTGCAGGTCATAGCCGACCTCATTGCGTGATATATGCTGTTCGAGATTTCATTGAACAGCCTATTTAGTCGTCCTTGTGACCGAGACTTTCTTTCTGGTTCAAGCTCGGCGTTTAGAATGGCTATTCTTTGGAGGGCTGAGACCCCATCGCGAATTCTCGTCAACATTTCTTTGTGGTTTGATTGTTGTAGAATGAATGCCACGCGTTTAAACTGCTTTTTGATTGAAGTGCTTTCGGTCCATTCAACCTAATTCTTGTCAGTTGCTCTGTCGAGGACCAGAATAGCCAGTAACAAAAGTAAGCATTGCGCCATATTGAAGTCATTATTTACCTTGCCATTTGGGCCGATATTCAGCTTCACCATCATCTCCTTGATGGCCTCCATCATATCACGCACCGTCTCGTCAAAAATCTTAAAGGACCGCCAAAGCCTTAACCGCAACTTTCTAAAAATCTCCTCTTCTTTCCAAAGTTCTCCAAATGGGTCATCAATCATTTCCTCAATGCGCGTTTGAGGCGCGATCCCAAGAAGGATTTTTTCGCATACATTCTGCAGGCTAACATGTTCAGTCTCGAGAGTCAGAATCAGGCTTCGGAGCACTCGTTTGTACCCTCGAATATTCTGGAGTGTTCCAAAGCCCTTCACGTAGTAATCCAATGCCGAGATAATGAGTGGTATGCTGCCGAGCACAATGCCGGTAACCTCAAAGCTGGACATGTTGACAAACCATTGATCGAGCGACAGAAATGAAGAAGTGTAGGATCTGGAGATAGTGAGGCTGACGAAGTCAGAGCAAGGGTTATGAGGGGTATTGCACCGAAGCTGCAGGCGATTCTGACCAACAAGATGCCTCATCTCTGTCAAGGGTCTAAAATGTCACGTGCATGTTGATTATCCTCGCTGAAATAATTGGTTAGCAGGAAAGAGATGGTTTTTGCGCATGATCTGGATCAAATCCGAGGTGCACTTATAACCATAAGAAATTGCGCAATCAGCTAATCACTTGCCCATAGACATGGATTCCATTGCTGAAAAAGTCTCGTCTTGTCTGTGGGGGTTCCGCAGTCTCTGCGCCACGCTTGATTCTTTGGCAAGGGCCTCGTCAGATGAAAGCCCTCAGCGGGGTGATCCAGCCGATATCCCACTACCAAAAGTCAAGGATGAGCTGAGCAGGTTCAAGGTTTGGAGTGGAAACATAGGTGCCCATAGAAAAGGCAGAAGTTCTCTCGACCATCGACTTCGAGATGCCTCGAATATCCGGAATCAGGTTGTCAGACTCCTGCACGACTTGGCGGAATCACTGAGTGATGGTAAGTGACTGAATCTTCGTCGTGTGTGCCTTTTCATTCTAAAATTAGTAGCAAAGGATGTACTCACTGGAGAAATAATCCCGTGCGATCAAGAACCGCTATCTCTGGTGGATTCTGACGATTCCGATGATGAAGATTCCGTGGGCCTGGACTTGTCAACGCCGTCTGAGCTATCGCAAATATTTGCCAGCATTGTCGAAGACATCAACTGCCTTTTCAGACTCTCCGTCTCCATTCGAAACCCGGCTCCGCATGATCGATTCAAGAAATCATCCTTGACCGACACGTCTCATTTCGAGCCGTTTGACATCCAGCATGTCCGCACTAAATTTGCAACCGCTCCGAGCTATGCAGTCGAAAGGCTCGGCAAGGCAATCTCCCACCGACGTCAATACTTTAAATACCGAGAAATGCACCACCAAAAGTTAGCAAGCGGCTTGGAAAATGATTGCGATGCCAACGATGCCTTGCAGAGCACTGTCGCCTCATCGATTCCAACCCATCTACTACAGGCCGACATCGATGTTTTAAATGCATTGGATGATGATGATGCCTCAGATGCAGGGCGATCACAGACGTCCTATGCAACGTCTGCTGCAAACGTCGAGCGACCAAAAATCCCGGCTCTTCCTACAGGAGCTGAGGTTGGACCTTTCGAGTGCCCGTTCTGCTTCATAATGATCTCGATTTCTTCAAGGCGTTTATGGAAGTGAGCTTACTCCCTAATCTGTTCGAGTCTAAAATGCTAACTCTGTATCGCAGAAAGCATGTGTTCGCGGACCTGTGTCCGTACGTATGCGTGTCGCCAGATTGTCCAGCTCCAGATCAGGACTTTCAGCGACGCTACCAATGGGCAGACCACGTGCAGAAATATCACTGGAAGACATGGATTTGCAGTCTCGGATGCAACCAAGCATTTACTTCTGTCGAGGACATGAAACATCACCTAGAAAAGGCACATGCAGCAGTCTCCGAATCAACACATCTGGACAGTCTGGTCAGTCTTTGTGAGCGGTCAAAATCTGCAAACGATCCCGCAATATGTCCGTTGTGTGACGAGTCGTTGCCAAGTCTCAAGCACTATCAACGACACCTCGGTCGTCACCAGGAAGATTTAGCTCTATTTGCCCTGCCTCAGCTTCCAGGTGATGAAGAGGAAGACCATGAAGAGGAAGATAATGAAGAGGTAGAGGAGGAAGAAGAGTTAGAGACGTATGAGGAGCTGTATGGAGAGGAAGGCGATGACGAGAATGAAGGAAATGAAGGAGTAGAGGATAATGGAGAGCCAGGTGAAGAGAATGAAGACAAGCAGACACCAGCATCGACGTCATCCCGAAAACCACCCTATGCTGGCACCGGCCCCGGGCCAATGAACGAATACTTCGTGCCTCGTGATGGCATCGACCGTGAAGTCATCACTGTCGACATCTGCCGCTACCTGGGCACTGACGCCATGGTGCGTCCTGGTCACTACGAGGTATGTTCCCCTCATCGTCGCTTTCGTTGGAAGAATCAAGTCGCTGACACTATCTCTAATCAACAGAACCCAGAAACTGGCCAAGTCATCCAAGGCTACTACATCACTGCCTACAGGAACCTAACGACAGTGCGTCGTATTTTCTTCCCATACCAATCCCAGGGCATCGTTCATAACTAACATTATCCCGCTTTGTAGGCCATGATTGAAGATCTTAAGGCAGACTCTGCCAGATGGGAGAGGGAGAGACGTGCAGTGACATCGCGCAACACCCCCAGAGGTATGCATACCTCAAGAGATGCCAGTGGCATGCCTACAAGACACTCATCTAACTCACCGTTAGTACAATACCAGTACTACGGGACTGATCAATCACGCGAGCACCACGGCGGTACTGAGTCACCCTTCCAGGTAGATCCTTACCGGGACGCTAGCTATGATGGCGGTCCTAGATACCCAACCACAGGTACTCCCGGATACAGTGGCAAGTATGGCAGCTATCCGACACCCGAACGGCCTCCTGCTCCTTCTCCCTCGGTACCCAAGTGGCCTCCTCCCTCGACCCCCTAATACGCCCATGCTCCCCAGAGAGGTTCCATGTTGAACCAGGTCTTCCAGCCAGCTTTTGATAATACGGGACTTGGGATCCAAAACGCGACGACTCCAACATCTACCAGTGCTTTATAACCGTACGAATATTATTTGTATGTATCTCTATTGCGCCCAGATCCTTTTTCTTTTTACCTTCTCGGGATAACTCAACTGGATAGTTTGAAAAGCTAGGAGTTTTCTATTCTTGTAAAGTGGCGCATACTCGTGCTCATCCTCGCCGCCTGATGGCGCAAAGGCAATACAGAAAGAACGCTGGCATGCATCATCTGTAATCATGTCAAGGAGTGGCATTCGGTAGTTATTTGTCCGGTAAGTGGAATTGAATATCAATATTCTATTCTTGGTGATATGCGTTGCATACTAATCTATCAGGACAGTCAAACCCGCCCTTTTGAATTGCGGTCACGGTTCCAGCCCGATCCATATTTCATGATCAGCTCCACTCAGCCGCAAGCTATAATCCTTGGCCTCATTTAGGTCCTGCCGCTCAATCTCAGCTCCAGGATAAAGTAGAACGTGGTTGGATGCTTCATAATTATGCATTACATATCTTTGCTTTAGTTTATGAAATAGCGCTTTGGATAACTCTGGCTGTCGGGTCCAAGAATAGCATGGTTCTTATGCGAAGGTCTCTCGAACTTGGAGTCCATTCGGAAGACCGAGAAGACTGTAAGCCACTCAGGGAAAACTGAAATTTCATTATTATTAATGTGCGTAGAATTGGCTGCTTGAAGATTGCAACCTTATTCTCCCAAAATGCCTAATTATTGATCTATAAGTTTGTTCCAGTCTACCAGAACTTTTGTGTCTTCGTATCAGTTTATTCACGTCACAACCTCTGTTCCTAAAGAGGAGATTGGAAACCTAATCCCTGCAGACTTCCACTGAGCAGACTCTCTCGTACCGTATTCCATGCACTGCCGCCTCGACCAGTAAATAACAGTGCAGACCCAAGAATGCAGAGACCCGGCAAGATGTAAGTCATAGCACTAGATTCATTGCACTGAAGATGCTGTTTTTCAATCTCATCATCATATGGCACGAGCTTCGACCGTGGGGGCTTGGGAAGACTTTCCAACGAGACGGCCGAGCAGAAAGAGGCAGCCCAGCGTTTGTGGATCTGAGACTCGTTCAAAAAAGGAACGACGAAACGACCAATAGCTCTCAAAAGGGGAGTTTCCATTGCCTCAAGACGCTGTCGCGCGTGGGATTCGGCGATAAGTCTGTCCACCCTTGAAAAGCGAAGCCTTTGGACGGATGTAAAAACTGCTTGTAGCTCAGAAGTTGACAGTCTATCAGAGGAGCTTTGTCGAAGAGCGCCCACGAGGAAGTTTGTTAGAGAGGCAGCCGTCTCAATCGCGCTGTTACCGCCCTGTCCAGTAATTGGTTCGAACTGGCATACCTGTTAGTATGGTATACATTAAAGCAAGATGAAACGCTTTACTAACCTTATGGGCGGCATCACCAATTGTGATGCATCGACCAAAATGCCATTTCTCGTATACGTGCTCCGCCAGCGGTGTGCAAACCGAGGTGATCTTTCTTGAATATATATCCGAAAAGCGTATTTCAGGGGTGATTTGATCGTCCCAATGCTCTTTTACCATCTTCGCCTCGTCTTCCTCCGTCAAGCGCGGAATGTCGCGCCCGTAGTACGTCTTCCCCATGTTCCAGACAAGGAAGAAATAGGTTCGACCTTGGGGCCCACTGGGTATGAGGTAAGAATAATGTTTGTTATATACTGAGTGCAAGGTTCCGTTTTCAATCCCTGGTACTGACTGGGAGATGCCGAATATGCACGCGTAGGTGGCAGGCGGATCTTTCGAGGATTTAGTATATCATTGATAATCTGAACTCATCATCAGCCACTTACCGTTGTTTTTAATATCCGCAAACCACTCCGGATCGCTCTCCTGGGCCGCTTGCCACATTTGAGCCCGCACATTTGAGTGGATACCATCGGCACCGATAATCATGTCGCCAAAGAAGACGTCTCCATCTTTCGTCGTCACCTTTACATTAGTGCCTGTCTGCTCGACAGATTCCACCCTCTTGCTAGTGAGCACTTTTGATTTGTCTTTAATATGATTATAAAGTATTTCGATAACCATGCGACGGTCCAGAAATATGGAGGGATAACCATGTCTGTAGCGAGTGTTAGAATGTGACTACTAAAGAAGTGCCGAATAAAGGAAATGCCAACCTCTCGATAGACTTGTTGCAGAAATCCCCCATGGCCCAGAAGGCCTTTCCTGTTGAGCGTCTGAAATAAACCGTTTCAACCGGGAATTCGCCGGCGTTCATGATATCCTCGTAGCATCCAAGCTGATCGAGCACTCTTAACCCGTTGGGCAGGAGGGCAATACTCGCACCAACCTGCGGTGCGATTTCTTTGTACGCTTCCAGGACCAAGAAATCAATACCTGCTTGTTCCAACATCAAGGCCTGAGTCAGGCCGGCGATGCTGCCTCCAGCAATTAGAACCTTGAACTTATTCGACATTTTGTGCCACGTGTGTTGACAGCAATCAAACCAGAAACAGCAGCCAGCGAAAAGAGCTAGTATTATATACTAAATTATTATATACTAAATTACAGGTCCAATAGCCAAAACAGACGAGCCTCGGCATTGATTTGACTCGTGCATTGACCATAGTGGCAACAAGCGATCTCTCTCAATTATCCCGTCGGCGTTTATGGCAGACAGCGCGACCCACTCCGCGTGGTTCACTAAGGATCAAACTAGCTCGCCAACGATGTCCGATTGGGTCAAATTTTGTGATGAGCAGACAAAGGTAGAGCGTCGCAATTTAGGAGCCTCCGAACGTATCAAAGGTATGGAGGATGTCGGAGTTTTTTATCGGACCGTTCCCGACGGCATGATGTCTAGATCAGTCTGCAAGGATGCTGTCGAATTATGCATGTGGACGGAGGCAAACCTTATGATCCTAGAATTAGGGTCAGGTTTCCGCCACGACCGGTGCAACAATAAAAAACCACTCATCTTGGCGTTGGTAAATACATTGTTGGATCATTGTATTATACAAAACCAAGCAATGCTGGGCTCACAGCTCTCTCCAATCATCTTTTGTGTTTAATTCCATCACCACCCCACCTCGACATCCCTGGGAACAACTAGTGAGGAATATATACCACGCAATTTATACAATAGAAATAAGGTATAAGCTCCTGAAATATGCTGTTTATAGCCCGTTCCCGTACTACCCACCTGCCGGATTGACTTGCGCACTATGGCCCAAAAGCAAACCAACTATCCGACGGCGCCTTTGAAGGCAGCCGCCTACAACGCATTCCCGGACTACCCTCCCTGGGCATTTACCGGGGTGCCCTTCTTTAGCAGCGTCTCCACTATGATTATCATATCCGTTTGCAGTGCATTGCCAAACTTACCGCTCTGAGCCCTAACGCCGGCCCCTATATCCAGAAACCGCCTGGCGGCTGAGTGATGCCCTCCTCTGAGCGCCGCGTGGAGTGCCGTGCCGAGGTTCCCGCCCCTGGGCGTTGACGTCAGCACCCATAACAATTAGCCTCTTAACTCTCTACTCGCAGCAATCTGTGGGTAAATCTATTGCCTTTTGGTCACCCTCGCTCTTGGCATCAGTTTCCAATGCACTGTCATACATGTCGCCAATTGTGTTGGTGCCGGCACCTCGGGCGATCAGCATCTCCGCATCGCGTCTCGGTAGCAGCCTGCACCCTTATTGCAGCGTTGCGTTGCGCTACTCACTGGCTGACACGTAAAACTATCATCTTCGCTGATCAGACCGACAAACTACATCACAGAGAATCGTCTTCTTGGCCTTCAAAACATGACTATAAATTCATTTGCGACGTGGTCCTAAATTATATGCACTATTATAAAGTTTCCGGATATCAAAGTTGCGCGGGCAAGATTTATCTACAAGAGAAACATTCCACACCCAACAGCCAACATTGCAACTCCACTAAGCATTACTCTTGCCTGTGACGCGTTATTGGTCGTAGTAGTGGAGCTTGCCGTAGATGAAGCCTCGGAGGCACTTGTAGAGGACGACTTGGTGGTCTTGGCTCCAGTCGAAGGCGTGGAGGTGGAGGTGGGGGTTGCCGACGACTTTTTAGAGTCGCTAGTAGCAGTGGAACTTGTGGTTTTCGCAACAGAGGAGGCAGTAGTGGCTAGCTTTATGCCGCACACTTTTTCTTCATCAAACGTGAACTCCATGTTTCGGGCCTCGCATTCTGAGGTTTGTCGCTGAATAGAGTCTGCATGTGACCAAGATGAGGTCTTCGATCAGTCTCAATTCAGCTGAATGAATAGAGGAAAAGCTTACCGGGCAGCACAGAAGCAGCGCACTTTTCAGCCATACAACAAAAGTATTTCTCCCGATACTTTTGTTGGGTGCACATGCAAGCAGCATCATTTGTGCAAGAACCGCCAGGAAAGCTACTGAAAAAGCAGCCGTTCTATTGAAGAAGACACAGATCAGCCACATTGCCCTCGTTCCGATGTCCAGTAGTTGAACAGGCTGGCGTCTCTAGTTGCAGCCACTTACATCACAGTCCGCGTTGCGGTTTTGCTCCTCTTGATTGTACGGCGAGGCGGCGACCATGCTGCCCAGGAGGCCAAAGAGCATCAAGGAAGTGGAGAATCGCGTCATGGTGATGGATGGATAACTGGAAGCGATCGATGAAAACGAGCGACTGATGCGATAAGCGAATGACGATGGCGAGAACAAAATTCAGACACGATCTCTCGGGAATATCCTTCGAGGAAGGAAAAAAAAGGGGGGCCAGAACAACCATAAAATACGAAAATCCGGACAATTCCTAATATGGGATGATGAGAAACATAGTCACGGCGCCCATGCCGACGATCCGAAGTGCTTGACTTGATTTGGAAGGCTAGCAGGCGGCTGGAGATTGAGGTGCAGGGGCAACTCGTTGAACAACGAATGAACAGCGAGGGAGAAATTGCGGGTTAGCCTGAATTGGCCAAGCCCAGGGCTGAGTACGATCATGAGACTGCCCTATCAACCAAGTCACCCCATGCACGCTGAGATGTCCTGTCAATAACATGCTATTATAGGTAAGAAAGAAATGCATTCTCTGAATTGTGCTTGGAATGGTTCATTTGAAGTCACGATTGACCCTGGGTTCGCGTTGCGCTAGCGAGCTTGGATTGCGCGACAACATCAGATTCTTACCGGTGTCCACCACGCACGAAAGAGATTCCCCTTTGGTAATCGATCACTTACGCGTAAATGAAGGGTTTTTGACGAATCTTGGAAAGAACAATAATATTAGTGCATTATCGAAGCATGCTAATTTTTGAACCTAATCGAAAACAGTGGTGACGAAGAGTGTCAATCGAGAAAACCGTACATTTTACAACATTATGTATCACGGACGCTAATCATATACGATGACGCTAAATTTAGAAAATATTTAACTTGCATATGACTATCCTTTCCTACAGCCTGCAGGCAGCTATAACCTCTATGGAAATGACTGACTGTTGACCTGTGCCTCAAATCTACATTCCAGCTAGCTGCAGGGTAAGCACAGCTATGATGGCATATTAGCCCGTCCAAGTACAGGCTAATTACTTTTTTTAGTAATAAAACAAAAAAGCGGAGTTTCTTGCCTTTTTATCTAGTTGGGAATTGACCAGACCGTTATAATGTTGTCCTGTGGATATATACTTCCTGCGAGTCCCTCCAAGTGTTATAATGCCACGCCGGTCTACCGCGAACCTCGCCTCCCCCTGATCCCGGACGAATCGGCAGGATTTCCCTGTCGTTCCGAGCTATCACTAGCGTGCGTGGTTGGCGGCTGCCGGTGGTGGAAATATATCGGTGTGTTTGCTTGTGATTTCTGCGGCGTCTGCTGGGACTGCTGTATCATGTTTACCATCACAGGAGGTGGAATAAGGTAGATTTTTTCTGGAACGCTAGTTGGTGCTGGAGGCCGTTGTTGAGGGAACAGTGGTTCGGGCTGCTTGTCATCGTACGGCGAGTTTCGAGGTTGGTCAACATCAAGAATACCTAGGCGAAACGCCTCATTCGAGGGTGTGTATGCACTTCTGGGGGAAGTGGGAACTGGAATGCTAGAGTTGGAATTGTTGTTGATGGCCTCTACTTGCCCGGACTGCTGCATCCCATCCGGGTCTTGCATTTTGTCAGGGTGACATTTCAAAGCCAGCTTACAGTATGCAGCGCGGATGTCATCTATTTGTGCATCCTTGGAAACTCCTAAGGCCTTATATGGATCAGGTGGCAAAGAAATCATGGTTGGGTGTAAAGTAGCTGATATGGCCTCAGCGGTTCTGGGGAATCCGGGGTACTAATTGATATAAACTCGTCGATGACCGTAGGGCTACGGTTGCATCAAGTTGAATGGCAAGGCTTCGGGGTAGAAGGTGAGACTGAGCTCATCACGACTGATTAAGATAGGGCTGATGGCTATCCGTGAGGCAGTGTTGGTCACCTAGCCTTATTAGGTGTACTCTTGCGTCCGGGCGTTTGTTAGTGCGTGCCGAACCCAACAGCCGTCCTATGGTAAACAACGCCGTCTCTGGATTCGTCTACAGCACACGGGTCTTTTGATGAATATGTTGGGCCTGGGAGTAGGCTGTAGGCTACTACTTCGTCACGTTACGCTACAGATTGTGGGCGATTGTGGTGGCATAAATAACATCCAGGTTGGTTGGCCCGTTAATGATTAACGGGGCTGCCCTCCAATCTCGACTCAACCTGATTGATGTCCTCATACACGCTTCTTAAACGAAATACTTGAGTAGATTGAAAGTCGCTTCCACCAGCTCGAGATTCCAAGACGCATGCTACTCTTGGTGTCTACTCTTGGTGTTCGGGAGTGGAATCGTCCAAATCGCCCTGTGATTACTCCGCGTCATAACGGACCTTTCTGCAATTTCATGTTACTAAAATACTATTTTTAGGTAAGAAAATTGGGGACTGGATACCTTGTTGCGGAGGTAATGATCGAACTCTCAGAGAAATTCACGTCCGCGTAAGGACCCGGATGAAACCAGTCACCAGCGCCTCTCCTCCAGATCCGAATGCGATCATGCTCGGCAGCCCCTTGGACATATCCATCTTCTGGTTCTACGTGTTCGTCCAAGGGCGTACTCAGGGCAATCAAATTCGACTTGCCGGCAACTGAGAGGGACTTTGTCAAGGGGTCCACCCCTATTTGGTTCAAGGTGGTACTGGCTCGCACTGCGGAAAAATAACCGCCCTCCCTGCGGCCAGCAATCCAGACTTTGACGCTTCGTAGATTCTCGAAACTGTCAAGATGCAGCCAGTGAAAATCAAAAGGGTCGTGAGGATCTGTGTTTTGGACCGGCCTCAAGCCATTGGGAGTGTGCACGTAATTGAACATTTCGTTGTAGTCGGTCCAATCCCGGTTCACTACCGAGCACATCAAGTGCAACTGAAAGTCCAGAAACAGGGACACTTCGAAGTGGAGGGCGTATTTGCGAAAAGCCCGGGGCCTGCAAGTAATGAGGTTCTCGTACACCGAAGAGAAATGATCTGGCTGGCAAGCACCAACAAAGGTCTGCAGCGCCATCATATCTGTAAAGATGAACGTGGTGGACTGGTAAAGGTATCTGATGCATTCTTCGGATCTACAGCACTTAGTAATGGACAACTGATACCCTTCGTTCCTGGTCGCACTCACATTAGCTTGCATGATAACATCATCGGCAAGTAAACGTCGTGCGCAGCACCACCTTGATCACCGGTCTTCTTTAACTTTTTTTTGTCGCACCAGCATTGCCCTACCGATGTGCTGTAATAGAAATTCACTTCCTCATCGAGCATTTCGTCCAGTCGCTCACCGCATTTCCAATGGTTCAGCCAGCAGCTTTCCAGGCGCTTGCGATAGGTAGCGTTGTCCAGAGGCTCGCCCTGAGGAATGTCGCCTTCTAGTCGAAGAGCCTCAATGTCTGTTTGCAGCCGATCTGCGACTTGGAACTCGGTAGTGCAGGGCTCACGGCACAGGTGCGTTTTTGACACGTCGTCTGAGTCAATGTGCCAGACAACATGTTGGCGGGGAGCCCATGACGACCAGAGCTCTTTGTAGATGGCTACACGAATATCGTACGGCAGCCGAGTAATGAATTTGGCTTGTAGTTGGGGGTTGGCGGTCATGGCGATGAATGATTGCTGGAACCGTGTCGAGATGAAAGCAGTGGTTGAATGCTAGGACCCCAGAATGCCCAAAACAGTCTCACGCCACTCTTATGTCATGCTAGACGGGCCTAGCAAGGAGGGGAGGGTGTTGGGTATGCAGGGTGGATGGTTGGTCATCCTGCATTGGCCTGAAACCGCCAGTAATCACGGGATAGGATCAATGTCTGGGGTCTAAAGCGGATTAACTATCGGGCGTAATCAGGCCGGTTGTACTGTGAGGTATCTCCACCAAAAAAGCCTTGCAAGGCACACAGGAACGTAATAGGAATCCAGCTTTAAGGTGTCGATGACACTTATTGGGTGAGATGGTTAATAATCAGCGCCTGCAGTAAGCTTGGTGCCATGGGGATAAGGCAGCAGATGGCAATGTCAATTTTAAGGGGTGACCTTTAGCCGGATTTAGCCGTAGCTACCCCATAGTAAAGCCGCACATTTGTGTGACTGAAGCTACAAGCTTCAGTCTTGGAATCAAGACATTAGCACCTTATGGGCCTACCTAGCTGTACTAATCGCTGTGAGATCTTATTATAAAAGGGATAAATAATTCTAGTTACGAATGGGTTTATATTAATAGGTTTAGTAGTGTAGTATTACACTCTAAATATTAATCGTAAGTACCTTCTGAGCCTTGTCTCCGTTGGTAAAACTCTCTGTAATCTCAATAATGCCTGATGACTTTAACTTCCCAGCCCACAAAGTGCTGAAGCTCTTGCCCTTCTCCAAAATAATATTTCCCATAAGGTTACCTTTCTCATCTCGCTTACCTTTGAGTGAAAGGTTGTATACCGAAAACTTGGTTGGTTTCTCCTGCAGCAGAGTTGGCGACAGTGTCGGCTCAAGCAGGTCTGCTGGGGATATTGTCAACGTTCCACCTTCTTTGGTACCACTGCCTTTGTCAAGAACAAAGTCCTGGTCGGAGAAGATGCACTTTTCCCCGTCTCCCGCGCGGACGGCCATCTGTGCGTACGCCACAGACACCTTTTCGTCCGTCTTGTTTTCGCCTGTAACCGTGATCGTACCCTTCTCGCCGCCGCTACCCTTCTCGACAAAGGTGTACGTAAGTTTCGGTTCAGGCGGAGCCGACCAGTCTTTGATGAGGTCGAAAGCAACCTGTTTGATGAAATCATCGACAGGTGAAGGTGCCGGCTTCTCTGTATACATGTCCACAAACAAGCTCGCAATCATGAGTGCTATACCTATTAGCGCCAGTACAGCGCCAACGATGGGTATCGCCACGCTAAGGGCACTCGACGCAATGAGGCCGGCGGTAAGAGCCAAATCAAGCACGTCAACTACTACAGCCAAGATCTGCACAATGACCGAGAGCGTGTTGATGACTTTGCCCACATCACTGAGCTTGTCCCATTCCTCAACGAGGCTGTACGTCATGGCGGCCCCTACAGCGAAGCCAAGGACAATGTTGAGCCCACGGATCCATTTGCTGGTGGTGCTGAGTTTGCTTGCTGCTTCTTTTTCGTTTGGCAATAGACCTTCCGGTGTCCGCGACTTCTCTTGGTCCCAAATCTCGCTGTCACCCGGGATATGTTCGTCTTGCGATGCCAAACCACCGTCGCTGAGCTTCTCGGCCATTGTTCCTTTCACGCCCCCGTCCGGATTGAGCGTCTCACCAAGATCAAAGAGACCCTTCCCTTTGGGCTTCGTGATAGTCTCACGTAGCTGCCCATCCAGGACAGCTGAATCTTGCGCCTTGACGGCATCTGGCGTCTCAGAAGACCTCCAAGCTTTGTACTCTTGGAAAGCCTTATCTACAGCAGTCAATACTGCTCTCAAAGGTTCCAAGATACCGATTGCGCGCTGAGCTGGTGTCAATTTGTCCCAGCCCTTGATGACTGAAATGAGAGGCAATACCTGCCCAACAAAGTAACCAACCTAAATTGTCACATGTCTATTAGTATGGAAGACGTTTTATCGAATAGTGACCCAAGTGGGAAGCTGCCATGTACTCACCACACATAATGCCCCCAAGCCTCTTGTAATCTTGGTACCCAGAGGAATCTTGCTGACGACGTTTTCAGCCTTCTCTACCAACTTTCCGGCCAACATGAAAAGTTTACTGCCGCCAAAGGCTCTAGCGAGCCCACTGCCGGTTATGGAAAGTAGCCTAGCCACCTCTACCGTAAACGCAGCCATGAGGGACACGCAGGCGCTGACTTTCTTTTCCAGGGTCTCTGTCTTGCTGATATGGTTCGCTTCCATGAAATCATTCAGGTCCTTTTCTAGCTGGTCACGGACGGCACCTGTGATAGATGGATCGTTTGTGAGGATCTTTGTGATCAACTGGCGCATGGACTCCTCGATATAGGTCTGGACGTATTTTCCATCTTCGTCCTTCAAGAAGGGCAATTCGACAGAGTTGGCAATCGCATATTCTGTGATTGTCTTGAACCACTTATTGGGATAGTCTTCCTCTGGATGAAGGGTATACAAGATGGCAATGATCTTGTTGATGTTATCTCCCCGCTTTGAGGCGTTTGTAAGTGTCTGTAGCGGGCAACAGGTCCGGGCGGAATGAGCGGCAAAAACTTACATCTTCTTCCTCCAGTATCTGTTCCATCTTCATCTCGTCAGACACGGCCTTGTACAGGGTGGCTGCCAGTTCACGTGAAGTGCCAACATCCATCTGTAGCTCAGCAGGGTGCAACGCCTTCATTGCGCGAGCGGCAGCCAGTTTATTCAACATGTTGTACTCTTTAGAGTTGGAGAGGCATTTTTTCCCCTGTTTCAAATCACGATGCGTTAGCAGAATATTCCGCGGGTGTGAGTCTGGCATTGGAACATAGGATTCTTACATTGCCTGCCCACCAGTACCACACCTTCTCAGCGTCTCCATTCTGAAACTTTTTCTTGAATTGCTCGAACTGCATAACGCTACGGGTGATGAAGGCTGGCGCGTAGACGTCTTGAAGCCATTTCTTGAGATTCTCTGGGAGCTGTGTTGTGAGTTCATCTCCAAGGTCTTTTCGATCAGGTCTGGATCGGTTGGTGAAATTCTTCAATTGATCTTCCTTCATATGATAGAACATTGTCTCGTTTATCAAGTTTTGCTGCATGCCACTGACCTGTATTCCACATCATAATTAATAATTAGGAAGCACCCATGGATAGCTAAGAACAGTATTATCTTACGTCATTGGCATTATATTGCATGCTGTACAGCCTCTGGATTGTCACGGGCGCTGTGCTAGACAGCAGAGCCGTAATGCCGGCCGGTTGTAACTGGGAATCGTTGGTTATCGCAATACCAGGAGTGGCAATGCTGGCGAAAGCTTTAGACAACTTTTGTCGGTGTTCGATATCATCTGCATCTGCTCTTGTCTTCTTGTGGTATTTGCCATATATGTAGTATCTTAATTCGGTATGCGTTAGAAGACTCATTTGGACTTATGAACTGAGTGCTTACCTTGAACCTTTGTTTTCTCGCTTTGTCGGATCATGAGCGAAAATACCGCCGGCGACCTCATCCCCGAATATGCTCCGGTCGAAATACATCGATTGGAACAGTACGGGCAATGTAGCCGATATTCCAAGGTTTTTCTTAAAGGTCAAGTTAAAAATAGACGTCGAATCCGGCCCTTGATCTGAAAGCAACAGCAGCGTCGAAGCTTCATTTAGCTTGATATATCGGCGGTCCACCAGCTGCATCTTCTTCTCCTGGTCAATGATCTTGACCCTGCTCATGTGACAGCTGTAGAGTCTTGTGAGAAGCTTTTTACCACTGGCCTCGCGGCCTTTGTTGATGGCTTCTTGGATTTCATCGAGGACGGGGACCGTGGCAGAGAATATGTTGATTCCTTCGGGAAGCCGTGTCGTTCCCGTGACGAGTCTCCCGAGAGAAGCCGGATCCAAGGGCTCCTTCCTCGTTTCTCCTTGCTTCCACTCTTTTTTGTCAATGGTCATGTCCCACTCAGCTTTGAGTATCATGTTGGCCGGGGTTGAAGGGGAGAAGAAGCGAGAAAAGAATGATCCTTGCTTCCCAGCATCTTTCGAGACTGTCAAGTTTGTAGTATCGGCAGTGAATCTGGTGATGCGACCTTGATCAAGGGTTCTGGGGTTGGCCTCTGGTGAGTGCAGGATGGAACCACATCCAGATTCACCACCCTGGAAAATTTCCATCCGCCCATGCTCGTACATTTGCGTGCCAGCAAGTTTGCGTGTCCAGCTAACTGTGCGTTCTTTGTCATTTATGGCAACGCGACTTTGCGCTTCACCATCCAGCAGCAGACTGCCGTCTAGGAATTTGACTTGTGGGAGCCGTGCAGTTGATGCCTGTCCAGGCTTATCCACAGCTGTCAGATCATAGCTTTGAACCATGTGAAAAATGGAACCGTTGGCTGCAAGACGAGAGCGCGCGCCCACGCTGCTGTAGGAAACCGAGCTGGCCGAGTCCAGCGACTGGTTGCTAGCTGAGTTCTTCGCGGCCAACATCTCGAGCTGCAGACGCTCCCATATTGTCTGCGTATCGAATGTGCTCAATATCGGTTTGAGCTCCTTGGCAGAGGATAGCAGGCGCAGTTGATCTGCGGCAGAGAACTTCCCAAGAAGGGCTGATACATCCTCGACGCTAACCTGTGGGAAAGAGTCAATAAACTATACTTCAGATATTGAAACTACCTGATCGCAGGAAGCTTCTACTTACCTCTGGGTCGTTTAGGCTCGAGAGATATCTGTTGACGTGGTGATTACGGACACCCCGGTCTAGCCCCAAACCGAACACGAGTCTCTTCTCCGGGCTCGTCCTCTCGATCGACTTGACTTCCACCAACTCATATTCATCAGGCACCGAGGGGTTTTCTTTGTGCCGATACATGACATGTCCGACAGCCAGCCGACCTACCTTGGCCCATGGGTTCTGCATCATGGAGGCATGTGGGTTCACTGCACGAAGGCCGGTAGTCGTGTGGAAGACTTGAGCGGGGGTAGCGAACGGCTCTTCGCCATCTGATATTGATCTTTGTTTAGCGAAGCCCTGCTTCAATCCTTAATAACCGAAGAGGCGGACTTACTGAAACCGATGAGACTGGTCATAAGCTCCATCGGGAATACCTCTCGGCTGATCTTTTTCGATTCAGCTCGAGTTGCCGATGTCAAAAGCAGGTCACCTTTTCTGAGCGCTCCAACGCTTCGAATGCTGCCATCGTTTAAGGTAACAGTGCTGCCTGTAGCAATGTAGGCGCCATTCGGTGCGATAGAACGCCTGAGCATCTTCTTGCTGCCATAAGGCAATTCGTCTTCCCAGATGTATCCTATCAATCACCGAGTGATTAGTCTCTTCGCACAAAGAGTGGCGACACATGAAGGCACATACCGTCCCTGATCCACTGTTTGAGGATGGCCCCGTCGTCCTTGTCAAGGCCTTGCTTCACAGCGCTTTTCCAGAGAGGATATTGTGATGTTGACCAGGCGCTGCCCAGGCCTTTGTAAATGGACTTCCAGGTGTTCAGATCGTCCTCAATCAGCTCCTTTAGGGCTTCCTTTAGCTCATCTGTATAAGAATCATCACCATGGTCCCTGTCCATGATGTTATGGTAAAACGCGGTGGTGACTTTATAAGTCGACGGAATAGAGGTTGCATCCTTGGGACAGTACACGGCTGTGGCGGCCTTGCCGCAAAATTCAATGATCTTTTTGGTTTCTGTCACATTGCCTTTTCCTTTTTTTTCCCACAGAGTGCGAGACCACCTTTCCAGGATTTCGAATGATGGGCGGAAGAGGAAGTCCTTCTGGCGCTCTGCGGTATACGGGTCACCAGTCATGAAGTCAGCTAGATATAGGATGCACATGCTGCGAAAGCTGTCTCCGTGTCCGGCGTCGTCTTCGATGATCTTCTCAATAAAGGGTTCAGAAGAGAGCAACTCCTTCATCTCATCACCGACCACGTTATGTCCAACGCCGGCCGTGAACTTCCAGGTAAGAAGCCTCAGGTCTCTGAGGTCTACTACCTTTCGCGGTCCTATCACCTTTTCATCATAGACTTCGATAGGTCTATCATGAAGTGTCATATTGACATGCTCCGCAAAGCATAGGTAGGCAAGCGTCTCCATTTGTTCCGAGAAGACCTCATCACTGATGCTCTAAGAAGATGAAATTAACTTAGTAAACCTTTGCTCACACATGCTTAAAAACAAGATCGCTGTAAAGGTAGCATTACCATATCAATTTTGGACTGTAGCTGGCTCCCCAAGTCCTTCAGAGCACGGGCGACGGCTACCTGAGCCAGATAGTTGAGAGAATTGGGAACTGCATACTGGGCCAATGCGGAAATGCCAGGTTCCTTATCCGTGCCAGGCCATGGGCTTCCCATGTCTAGAAGCTTGTTATCCACAAGCTCTATGGCACGCCTGGATCGAGCGGCCTTATAATGCAGTCGGCCAGCATAGTCTGTGCTCGGGGGTGCCTTGAGAAGCGACGTTAGTTCCACGAGCTTCTTGGTGATGTCTCTGGCGTCAATGTGATCCATGGTTGTGTATAGTTTTTTGAGTGTTGTTTTAATTTTGGGATAGCTTGGAGTGACGAAATTGCGGATAGTAAAAGACCAGACAGTTAAATAATTAGTGAGATGAGAATGTTATATATACTCAACTGAACTCACAGGCGGGGTAAAAGCTTCAGGTCTTCCGAGGGTGGTTCGGCCCGGAAATGGTAAACTGATCTTGGCTATACATTCCTATATTATTAATTCGGCCCGGCTCTGAAATCTACACAATATTGGTCGTGCTGCTGAGGTATACTATTGGTTAGTAAACATTCATCCCCATAGGGTTTTATACACATGTACATCTTTCCAATCATATGACAGGGTGGCAGCATTTTGTTTGTTTCTTTTTCAATGATTGTCACTCTTGACTGAGAAGCCCATGTAATAATTTGCCTTTCTGGATATCTTGCCTTGCCCAAAGCTTGGTTGACAATGCTGTGCCGTGTCTCGGCCAATTTGATAAGAAATAGAATTGGACAACATACCAGTGCTCTGACTGATGAATATCGAGCTGAGAAATAAGTGAATTTGATGGGCCTTTAAAAGCTAACTGATTGACCAGGCCTACAGCAGTTACTAAAATCAAGCTGGTCTCCAACCATGCCCATCGCAGTCGCTTACAGTAGCTAGGATAAACAGTTGGGTAGCTTTGTCTCGGACTATAGTGATCCGGCATCAAGGTCTCAAATAAAACGTTTCGGGGAGCGGCACAAAGTGGGTCATTCGATTACTGTGGCTACTCCACATACGGAATAAATTATATCTGAAAATACAAAGTAAATACGAAAGCAGCCGAGTATGGTAGTCAAACTGTAGATATGAGAACCTTCACAGCTAGTGTATAAGAAGGAGGAGGGGTGTCGGGTAGTCAATTTAATATGCATCTTAACATTGTAAGGGCCAAACGCGTTTGGATGTTTGGGTATAGGGTTAAGGGATTTAAGTTTAGAGTGGAAAGTGTCGCATAGAGTGGAGATTCAACGAAGAAATGGGAGAAGGCATGTGTTAGGATATTATATTTGCGACGCTTGAACGAAATTATGAATAGCACTTTTTGTCCAAGTTATCTGACCTCGCTAAGCATCACGGAATGGACCACTATCTGGCCATGGCGTCCCAAACTCTGTTCATAAGTAACTATTCCTGAACTGGCTAGCCTTCCGGAGTGGCACTTTGATATGCGGGGCCCCTATCCCGCCTCCCAAACCCATGGACAGAATTCCCACTTGTAAACATATTTCATGCCAACCAAAGTGAACGGTCTGACAGGTCATTCAAGGCAGCAGAGTGGTACTCAGCTTACAGAGAAGTACAAATTTGCAGCTTTATTGCATGGTTCTTTACTTCCTTGACGACAATGGTGAATCTCGGCCGACCTTCCAAGGATTGTTTTCCTTGCCGGAAGAGGAAACTGCGTGTACGTTTCCTCTCTCACTGCGCTGTGCCATTATTTGCAGCTAATATGCCGTAAATCCAGTGTGACCTAAAGCCAGAGGGCTGTGGACAATGTCGCAGAGCAAAAATAGTATGCAACGGCTACCGTGACCCTCAGGACCTTGTATTTCGCGACGAGACCCGCTCCACCCAAGACAAGGTGGTGGCTCGGCGTGCACAAGATGCTACGCCCCATCCCACGGCACTGGATCTGGCGTGGAACGTTCGTGCTCGCTACCTATTCTTCTCTACGTATATTCTCGGGTTCTCGCATAGCCTCGGGACCATCACTCACCTATACAACAAGGCCCCCGCTTTGGACCACCTAACCGCAAGCATCGATGCCGTCAGCCTGGCTTTCATTGCCATCCAGTTAAAAACTGATTCCCTGATTCCGCTAGCCGGCGCGAGCTACCGAAATGCAGTCAGGGGTCTCAGCCACGCCCTTTGCGAGCAGAAGGGCCTTGCAGTGGAGGAAGCTGTCCAGTCCATCTTGCTTCTCGACATGTATGAGAAGATGATTGACCGGAAGCCCAAAGATCTATCCCTATGGATGAGCCACGCGAATGGAGGAGTGTCTCTACTAGTATCTCAGGCCAACAGATTTGCCTCGAGCCCCAGCGCGCGTCAGCTTGGAGCCCGCTTGATCACGGCCGTCACTGTAAGCTGTGGCGCTGCAGTAATTCGCATCCCCGATGCGATGAAGACGCTGCGCAGCCACCTCAACCCTTACATTGACAATGCCAAATGGAAATTCCTGAGTATTCTATCCCAAACGATGGACCTTAAAGCTGAAATACGCGAGATGGGAGGCGTATGCTCGGCGGAATTGGCCGAGAGGGCGGAGCAGCTGGAGGACGAGGTTAGACATTTACAAATGAGCGTTCCACCAAGCTGGCAGCCTCGCCTTGTGTCTCCCGCTCGGCCCGACCCACTGATATTTGGCTCCAACTACGCCGTACATGCAGATCATTACATGAACCAAGTTACCAATGGAATACGGGCCTTGCGACTCATTCTTACTGAAGTCATATCGACGAGCGCGTCAAATGGAATCTCTACCCACACTTCCACTGCTTGCATCCAGGATCGCGTCCGAGACCTCACACATCAGATTTGCGCGACGGTGCCTCAGTTTCTCTTGCCCATGTCCCCGTCTGAAATAATAACGCCCTTCTCACCGCTCAGGACTCTGCAATGTTGCACTCTACTTGCACCGCTCTTTATCACAAACCAGGTTTCGACTGATGCTCACATGAAAGACTGGATACAGCACTGTTTGAGCTACATGGCAAACTCAGGAGGCATGAAAATGGCACAAGATGTCGCTGATTTGATGAGAAGTAAACCGGACACGAATTACTGGCTTGTATATGCCATGGTCGGCAGCTATGCGTTTGCCGCGTAGCCAGCTGAAGCTCTAATGGCCCACTGGCTTAGAAGCCTTTGGCATCTATAGAAGGCAGATCTAGATAGTAGTAGAAAGCCATGCTATTGGCATTCGGCACCGAGGGTTTGGTGGTTATGGTTTGCAAGAGACAAATGGTCTGGGTTTATGTGATTATGTACCAATGTGATTGAAGCTCTGGTCCCATGTCAGTCTTGATAGTATCTGAATTGGGCCTGGCTGCTCAGAAGATACCCTATACACTACCCCCTGGAGTACCACAGCTCGTACCAGGACTGTGAGGAATATATTTCAATGTAGTGCGAGAGAGTCAAGACCGATAACTTTCAAACATGACTTTGATAAAGTAGTAAATATGCAAATTTTGGTTGAGACCCAGCTGGCTGAGGTCAGGTTAGTTCACGCCTGGCGTAGATCCGGTTGGCTGGAGGATCAAGTGGCCCACTCGCGGAAAACGAAGAATACATGGCTGCATTTCGGATTTCACCCTCCGAGGGAGTCCTCATCGCCGCCTCCGCCGGTCCCTCCACCGGAAGTTGTGTCCACTACAAGCCACAACTGCCGTACCCGCTGATTTGGTTCTAGCGATAGAAACTGGCAATGAAGACAATGTGGAAGATCGCCAAGTGAGAAACGACAGCAGAACACGCGAACCTGAGAATCTCAACGAATGCTGCACTGGGTTCATCGCTTATCCTGAATTATCACCTGTATTGAAATTCCTTGGGAGAACACTTTCTGGTCTAAAAGTTGTTTAATAACTGACAGGTACACTTGGTTTTATATATACATATGTTTCAAAGTTGCAACTACTTTTCGCTTGCAAACACAATGCCATTTGCCTTTCGCATATCCTCCATGACAGTGAGGACATCGATGCTCAGCTTCCGCAGATGGCTCTCAGACTCCCTGTCTCCAGTTTGGATAATGCGGCCAATGTTCTTGGCCTCCCAGGTCAGGTTCAGCATGCCTATGTACTCGGGGTTTGTGTCGCCAAGCTGCTCTGCCTCCTTGGATCCGCGTGGCACGAACTCAATGGTGTTGATATCCGTCACACCGGTTGAGCCGTTGACTCTGATGGTGCCCTTTTCGCAGTAGATCTCGGTAGGTGCGGCAGAGGTGTACATCTTGCTGGTAAGAGCATGAACTGTAAATTTCTGCTGGTGCTTGGAAGTCTCGGGAGTGTACTGGAAGATTATGTGGCCACCGCCATCAACGCCAGTGGGGATGAGGTCGGGGAGATACTGTTGGCTTGCAGGCTTGCCAAAGAGGGCCAGAGTGAACATGACCGGGTAGCAGCCCATGTCCCACAGGCAGCCACCACTGAACTTGGGGGAGAGCACGTTTGGCTCTTCGCCCTGGAGCACCAAGGCGTACCGCGAGGAGTATACGGCCATGGAGACGTTGGCACCATAGATGGCGCCAAACTTTTCGTTCCTCGCCTTCTCGTCATCGAGCAAGCTTTGAAGCTTCTTGTAGTTGGGCTCTTGGATATGACGGTAAGCCTCCAGAATGAACAGGCCCTTGGAGTCGGCGAGCTTGTAGAGAGCCTCAAGTTCCTTGAGATTGGAGGCAAAAGGCTTCTCCATGATGACATGCTTGCCAGCATTCAGAGACTTGATGCCCTGCTCGTAGTGCAGTGAGTTTGGAGAGGCAATGTAGACGACGTCGACTGGGCCCTCGGACAGCAGGGTGTCGAGGTTGTCGTAGGTCTTGACGGAGGCGGCATCCTGAATTGACGGCGTCTCCGAGACGAACTTGCTCGCCGTGTCGAGGCTGCGGGAGTAGACGGCCGTGAGCTGGAAGCTTTTGCTCTCGTGGCACGACTGCACAAACGAGTTTGTGATCCAGTTGGTGCCGATGACGGCGAGGCGGAGAGGGGCGGACATGGCTGCGGGTTTATGGGCTTATGGACTGACGCTTCTTGGCAGATGAGGCCTGGGATCCCACGCAGCTTATATACTCGTCCCTCTTCTTATGAGGTCATCCAGATTTCCATCATCTCGTGCGGGGTCGGGCGACCATCGGGGCTTCAGGCCCACTTAGTGAGGCATGAGCCGCCCGCACCTCTCGGGCTTCTTTGCGCCCAAACGCCGCATCTCAGACACGAATTCCAGGAATGCGTTGCAAATCACTCCACTTCCCGTTGTCTGGTGTGATATATAGTCCAATTGCTCACCCTGTCTGGGTTCTGTCACAGCTTCAGAGGCCATCTAAGCTACCGATTGAACCCTTCAAGGTCGCAATACATAGGCCCCGGCGATTGAGAAAACTCGCCCGGACAACATTCCGTATCTACTGATTGAGGTGGCGTGAGCTTTGGCATTTTCCTTGGAAATGGCATCCGAGCTGAAAGGCGTCATTTTCTTTTCATGGGCCTTCACCTTCTCAATCCTCCATTCAGCCACTATATCCGACTAAAGCCGACCCCAGACCGAGCAGCAGTTGCCAAACTGGGCAAGAAAGGCAATTTTGCCCGGGTGAGCGAACCTCAAGCAATGGGCATTTTACTAGCGGTCTTCTCCCCGCCTTCGTCTAAAATTGTTGCAACCATCACCGGAAAACCATCTCGAATACCGCGCTGACCACCATAGACTATGGTCAATGCGCATCGAGGTTTATCGAGCCTCGGCTAACGGAAATGTAATGTATTCGGGCGGATGTGCTCACGGAAAACCGGTTTCCATGTGTCTCGCGAGACACATGTGGAATCGATTCATCGTTCGCATCATAGTAATGTCGCTATAATGATGAATTGCAAGAAGTGCATCATGGTGGTACCCAGCCAGTTTCCTCAAGTGGCCACTGAACCCATAGTCTATGTTGGGCGTCTAAAATGCCCCACGCCCGTGACATGAGGATCGAGGACCAACCTTGCAACCACCACTGAGCTTGCAACTTAGAGATAATCATGATGAAGTGGAAAAAAATGACCACTGCTACTTGTTGGGATGTTTTCAGAAGAGGCATGAAACCTTCTGCCATTTTGGACTGCCAAACAAAAGCATCCATAATATTGAGATGTTGATGAGGTGTTGAAAGGACATGGTGGTATTGGAAACGAAATTCCGTAATAGCTTCACGACAAGTTTGGATGACAGAGGGGTCGTTGACTCGAGATGTTATTCTGCTCTCAAGCTGGTCGAGCAAGTCGCGGTCGGTCTGCTGCTGCTCACTAGCAGTAAGCCATCGATGTCTTCCCTGGGAAATGATTGGAGAGAGGGGTCCGGCATAAGACGTAGACTCAAGTAATTGCAGAATACCTTGTGCCTGTGAAAGGATATAGAGCCAGTGGGGACATGAAAACTCCCCAATAATAAGTGACTCGTCGTTCCGGTTTGGATTTCCCAACACTTGAGATAAAAAGTCAGCTAATGCAAATGTTTCTGTGGTTTCAGAATAACAACCTACCAAAATACATAGTTAATACGATATATATCCACAGCGATGCGCAATCTTCGGCTTTGAGGTCATGCAACAGGGATACGGCAAGGGAGCTTGCATGGCGGTGGTAGGCAAGGGCATGGGAGAGGTAAATGTCTCTTTGCTCTTGACGATGATGCGCCATGTGGATAGCCGAGACTGCGAGTAAGCTGTGCATAACGTAGTCACAGTGTAGTGCGTGTCGAACAACATCAATTTTCCACGTCTGTCGGATGTCGGCATCATTGCATAGGGTAACGACAGTGGCAGTGGTGAAGTTATGTAGGAGTTCCAGCTGAAGTTGGTTTATGCCATGTTCCCCGCCTGGAAACTGTACCGGAGAACTCCTCGCGGTTTCGTTGAAGTCACACGAGACGTCATGTTTGATGCAATTTGCGCATGATGGTTTTTGCTCATCACACTGTTTCAGTAAGCTTTTGGTTCTTCAGTGTTAGGAAAGCCCATAGAGGATGGAAATTGAGGCTACCATAAGACGGTAGGTTTACTTTACGCACTTTGATCTTTCTCTTTTTACAAGTGTTGCAACCAGCTCGTGTTCTTGACAACTTAGAGCTTGGGGCAAAAGCTAGAGGTGGGCCTGATGGGTGAGCTTCTTCAGCTGGTATTTGGGTATATTGGTGAGACATAATATCTGCAGCGGTGTATGATGCTGCATAGCCAATACTCTTCTCGTGTCAGGCTGCTTGTGCGTGTAGATGGGAAGGTTGGGGATTGATAAATTGCCACCTATCATAGTAGCGCCTTTCCTGGTTAGGACTAGCTTATAAAGTCAGGTGACATGAGGTTCACAGCAACTGGAGGTCTGGGGGAGAGCCCTGGGCATACAAGCCCAGTATTGAGGAAGTCAATAGAAGCATGACTATACATGAATACTTGAATACGAATAACCTTAGCCTATATAATAACATGTTATCTTTGACGTTGACGTATCCTGAGTTACATGCGTATCGCTTTGCCTCGGATTGTGGCCATATTATGGAAGGGTCGTACTGATGCGCTTCGTTCTTTTTTTGTCGGTTCAACTAAGTCCGAATTAATTTCTATTTCAGCCTTATAGAAATTATGACTGCGTTGTCTAGTTGTAATTTTACCACGAGCGATTGATAATGGTCTCGTAGAAGTGGAGTCAACTCAATCCCGCCGCGCGGAGATAACCACCAAGCTTAGCTCCCCGACCCCAGCGCGGAATTAAGAAGGCTCAGCACACGGGACATCCCCACCCGATTTCCTTTTTCAATTACTCAGATCATCATATATCATGTAGCAGAGCAAATATTTGGATAATTTCCTACGTCATTGAGCCGCATATTTGTCACGGTATCACCGTAACATTGCCATTGTGGTGGCGTGTCTATGATAGTTTCTCGCCGATCTAGCCGGCAGTCTCGTTGTTGTCACCGCAAGCTTCGTATAAATATGAACTCTCATCCCGAAATTATGAACCTCCTCTCACATCATCAACAAGCATCACATCAATTCTAACTACTATTCAACATCTGACACTCGCACTTTAAACACCAATACTTCACCTTCAAGCAACTCATTTACTTATAAACCATCAACATGTTTGGCAAAATTGCTCTCGAGGAAGCATACGAGGTTGCTGGCCAAGACGTCAAGTCTCAGCGCGAAGCAGCTCTCTACATTAACCCTTCCGACCGAGAGCGCTATATGCGCCAGATTAGCGACATGAATGACGAGAGGGTGCGCCTTGCCGATGCTCACGGCATTGGCTACACCATTGTATCGCTCACTGTGCCCGGAATCCAGGGCATTAGCGATCAAGCAGAGGCTGAACGCCGCGCCACAGAAGTCAACGATTGGGCTTATGAACAAATCAAGGGCCGTCCCGATAAATTGGGCGCCTTTGCTTGCCTCTCCATGCATGACCCTGTTCAGGCGGGTCAAGAACTGCGCCGCTGTGTGGAGAAGTTGGGATTCCACGGAGCCCTTCTGTGCGACTTTCAGCATGCTGGACCGGGCGGCGAGACGTACAAGTTCTATGACCAGCCCGAATATGACGCCTTCTGGGAGGCGGTAGTTGAGCTTGATGTTCCCGTCTACATCCACCCAGCGGCTCCCCAGGATGTCGTATTCGACAAGCTTTACGCCCAGAGGCAGTATCTCATTGGCCCCCCACTCTCGTTTGCCAACGGTGTAAACCTGCATCTGATGGGAATCATTTCCAATGGCGTCTTTGACCGGTTTCCCAAGCTTAAGATTATTGTTGGTCACCTCGGCGAGCATCTTCCGTTCGACTTTTGGCGCATTAACCATTGGTTCGAGGATGTCAAGAAGCCTATCGCTGAGGAGAAGGGAGATCCCAGTATGTGCAAGAAGACCATTTATGATTACTTTAAGCAAAACATCTGGGTCACTACCAGTGGCCATTTCTCCACACCTACTCTCAAGTATGTAGTTGATGAAATCGGTGCCGATCGGGTCCTCTTCAGCGTCGACTACCCTTATGAGACTATTGAGAACTGCAGTGCGTGGTGGGATGGACAGGCCGATGCCATCAAGGAGGCAATTGGAGGAGTGGAGAACTATCGCAAGATTGGCCGTGACAACGCCAAGGCTCTTCTCAAATTGGGCAACTTTTCGGACTCGGATGCACCAGTCAACTAGATCATGACAGATGGAAGGGATCGGAAACATCTTGTGCAAGTGAGATAGTCTAAATAAAGATTTAAAATTTGGGTTCCATTGAGCTATTTCCAAACGCGTGAACGCATTTGGGCTTGTGCAAATATTCTCTCCCATATTACTGCTACCAACTCAATTCGCAATGGTAATAAAGGTATAGCTTCTTAAAAGATAAACCAATTATCGTTGAAGAGATCATAGTTGAAGAGATCCATGTTATCTAGAAAGGAAAGATCACCTGTTGCTTGGGTCTCACCATTTTCGAATTCGTTTCCCACAGCGTTTCCAGCCGAAGCAGTCATCCTATCTTTGTCCCCTACACGGTAGTATGTCAGGTTCGTTTATATTAAACGGTCTATTCAATATGGCAAAATCCCCCCTAGTTAGAATTAAACTTACCTTTTCTAAGATGTTGGATATTTTTCTTAAAGGCTTCCAACGACAGGATGCCTCTTTCCGCAGATGTAACACGGCCCTTGTGGTACTTGAATATTTCTAATCCTCTTTCCCAGGCTAGCTTTGCTGGTCCTCTCTCAAGATCAAGTTCTAGACTTGGGCAAAGTGTTGCAGCGACGAGGGTAGAAGCAGCGGCAAAAGTAACTAAGGGCTTCTGGTTAGCTGATAGCTAGACAAACCAGGGGTGTGGCTCTTAATACGTACATAAAAGCACGTGCCAAGGTGAATTTTGACGTAAGCTTCCAAGCTTCTTGTGCATATCTTCCAGCAATGAAGCTGCAGTCTCGAAACACATTTTGTTGACAGAATGTTGGACTTGATATTGCAAACCAAGCTCTGGATCCCCAAGATTTTGTTTCACAGTGACTTGGCTACGAGTTGTATACTTTTTTGCTTCCGCTAGGAGGCAAGGTCTGAGAAGCAGTAGTCGGATCCAAAGGACTCTGCCAGGAGTTAGCATCAAATTTAAGGCATATTCATTATTGCCAAATGATGGCCAGTTTTCTCTCACCTAGACTTTAGAATATTGACCTGCATTTGAAAGCATGTTGCAAGATCATTACTATAAGCTGAGAGATCAATGCCCTCCTGAAGGAAAGGAGGCAGCCCTGTACAAAAGTCGTCTAGCCTCATCGACAAGCCAAGCACGTTCTTTA
This sequence comes from Calonectria multiphialidica, assembly GCA_020623665.1. Taxonomy (NCBI): domain Eukaryota; kingdom Fungi; phylum Ascomycota; class Sordariomycetes; order Hypocreales; family Nectriaceae; genus Calonectria; species Calonectria multiphialidica. The sequence goes on from JAHVYC010000014.1 coordinate 248,669, forward strand.
GTAATTCCGAACGTGAAGAATTGTTGGCTTTATTCAGATCCTCTTCGGCATCGGTGTAGAAATTGGCCAAGGTATGATTGAGAATATCGATCAACTCCATCGAACAGGTGAAGAAAGTCAATCTTGATGGATAATTCAGTGGCTGTATGCCATAACCGACCTCGAGTAGATGCTCATCGTCGATATTTGCGGGAAGGGGGATATGAAAGTCCTCTTTTATGAGTACAGATCTCCCAAATGTCGTAGCTGTTAATCTGTATTCGTGACTTAGTAGGTAAAAAACATATAAGTAGGCTGTTTAAGAAATACCTATCAAGAGTGACACAACAATGCCATACCCTCCGCCAAACCTCCTGCTTTAGTTGGTTCTTTGAGTTTGCGTCGTGACTCTCAGTATGAGCATGAAGAGCTTGAGCAACTCTGACAGCCACGCCGATTGTATTCCAACACCGATCCATATAGATGGTATAATGTAGGTAGATCCCTCTCAACAAAAGCAACTGAACAATTCGAACTGATGACTCGTCAAGGAAGTCAATGGGGGCAAGTTGACAAGATTGCCTATAGAGGAGGTCTATGAGATGATCCTGCTTGCTGGGAGAAATGCCCTCTGTTCGCTGACAGCCAAGTGCAAGCACGATACTCAAGGTTGCCTGAAAGATGGCGTCATGGCAGCCAGTATAGGATCCGGCCAAAAGAGTCTTGTACTTATCTATGAATGAGCTTTTGTGTAAGACAGGAAATACCGGATGTACGTAGTCCCAGTAACTCTTGATATATGTTTCTGTCGAATTTTGGTCCGGGAGTGATATGGTCTTCGTCAATGGCTCTGGGGATGGTGGGCGACTAGTTGTAAAGCCTAGCAAAGTTGGCAGGGCCGGGGGTTCCGACTGCGCTTGAAGGTCTTCAGAAGAATCCGCTACAACAGCTACTTGCTGTAGGAACGCAATGTTCGACGATGGTCCATATCTTGCTTCCGAATCTGGAATTGGGGGAAGCTGACTATTTATTCGAGCGGGACCAAAGGCATTATCATTAAGAAGACCATCATCACCGACTCCTGGAGCGCGTGGTGTTTTGGGTATTTCCTGAGAGGTCGGGCTGATTGATGAATTTGAGCCATTGGCAAGTATTGGATCGATTGCTCCGGTATCTTGGGCATTGGGCTTAGGCTGGTCACGATGGTTTCGAGGCCTAGATTCAATTTCAAGTTGTGAAAATGGGACCCTAATTAGTGATATCACAGCTTACTTACGATTGCCGCCTGGAAGAGGATAATAGTACGGATTGTTGATAAATGCACCGATCTTGTAATCCCTTCAGGGTACATGATGTGCAGGCCGGGCGTCGGCCATCGCATCCAGCCTTGCGAATCCGGCATGGGTCGCAGGCCAGTCGAGTCCTATTCCGGCGCTTCCGTGCGGGCGAATTGTCAACCATGTTGGCAACCTTGTCTTTTTCTTTCTTTTTTTTTACAGGTTAAAAGAAGACGCTGCTTTTGTTTGTCGCAAGGTGAGAAGATGAGGTAATTGAGACGTCGCATCATTGTTTAGGCGAACTCCACTGGCTCCATTCTATGCCGACTTATCCAGAGGAGGGGTTATCTTTTTTTTATTGAACCATAAACGCTAGCAACCTGGAGTGATAAGGGCCTGTCAAATTATTGCTTCGTTGGGATCACCCAACATTTGTGTTCTTCGTCCAGCAATGAAATTGCGTGCTCCGCTAAATTATCCAGCCAGTTCCTTGACCACCATTGTTTCGGTAAACGCTCTAATATCATGTAAAAGTAGGTAAAAAGGACCAAGAGTTCCTGTGGAGGATTTGGGTCCTTTAACAAGAGACCTAGGTCGTCAACGACTCTCTCTATCCAAAAGAAGGCATGTAGTATGTCCCTTGTGTCCGCATTTTCATTCATGACACTGAATATCATGTCTAGTTCGTTGATTGCATTTTCCAACTTGGTTCCTGAAGTTGAATCTCTATCCAATTCTCGCAAATGGGCCCTCAGGGTCTCGGTGTATTGGATGTGCGGTACCCGGTCCCGCAATGCTAATATTTCCCATATGTGTTCAGTAAGTGGATGCAAAGGGTTACTGAGATTATCGACGCAATCCGAAGCATAAGCAAAGTATCGCGTGCCCAAAAATGAGGCGTTCCAATCAACTGTCGGCGAATCGTTTTGCAATGGAGCAGAAAAGAACGCCTTGTGAGGATTGGTTGTTTGACTCAGGACTTTCTCGAGTTAGTCGGAGGGACATGGTCGATGGATCAATAAAACGGAACATACCGAAGTACATGTTTAGGACAGAAAACAAAAATAAGTTATCTGACACTTCCGCGTCATTACTCTGGCTTACCAGAGCCATTGCTGCACGGGCTCCCTTTGCGGCGACATCATGGTAAGCGACTGCGCATTCAATCAATTCCAGGTTACGGCCTGGGTCCATTTGTGCTAGATGAAGTGCCGCGAGGGAGAGTATGAGATGCATCACAAAGTCGCACCGCAACCCGACCTTGACGACATTTCTGAGCCAGAACTCGCGTAGCAGCGGACACTGGGTCAATGTATCGAATGTGAATGCACTCCAGTGATGCATCAGCTCTAGATTGATCATGTCCAACTCTAGACATACCCCAGGCCCGGCTGGGTAGAATGCGGTCCCTTTCAAACCATCTGCCGACGGGGCTGTCAGAATGTCACATTCAGAACCATACTTGACACATCGTCCACACTGGGGTTTCGTTTCGTCGCACTGGTGAGGTTAGCATGAGTTCGACGCGTTGTCCTCGCACTTATTCTGGATTCTGCATTGCGAATACCCTCGCCACCTACTTTGATCTTTCTCGTTTTGCAGATTGTGCATCCAGTACGAACCTTGCGATGAGATCGCCTCGCAACACTATGCTTCGTGGACTTGTCATTCATCTCGTCAATCTTGAAAACTTTCATGAGACGCCAGGTTCGGACGTGGCTCAAGTCGGAGCTAGGTCATGTGAGCCACCCTTGACATCGGACTCGACCCGAGTCCGATCGCAATCGGGTCGAGTCCGAAGCGAGGCCTGCGGTGGGGCCACCTTGGCACAACAGACTAAGCCTGCTTTGGTGTAGGGCGGGACATCAGAGCGTCAATTAGCGACGGTCTGATTGGTCTGGCCATGCCTCAGTAAAGACTCCTGGTCATCTCGTCACAGTTCCTCCAAAGCCTGCGTGACAAAAAGTTATGCCTGTCTTGCGGAACCTCAACAGGACTACCTCTCAAATACTACCATGAAGGGTGGATAGATTGATATCAAGATACTAGAAAAAAACAACTCTAGGGCAGCCAGTTTGAGTTTGGATATAGCTATTGTACCGCGTGTGCTCCAGGTTGGCCAATGGGTAAGCTCCATGCCGGGATATCACAGCCGTGTACACCGTATCCATGTGTAATTATACTAAATGGCCTCCCCGACTAGGTGGGGTGCTCCTCGGGCCATTCTAAATGCCCGAGTGAGCCAAATCATTCATGTAGGAGACATCTCGCCAATTCTTCGCATTTTTTCTTTTTTTTTTGACCCTTTTGCAAACGTCTGAGTTAGCAGCAGTAAAACGTGGCCTTGGAAGATATCCCTTTTTCTCCCACCATGTCTGGTCATTTGTGTTCTGGTCTTCGTAGACCTTTGCTACATGCCCCGAGCGTGGGGCACATCTTCAAAAGGGGACAAACGACTTCCGCTTCTGTGATACAGAGAACGGAACGTCGCGAAGTTGCTCTTCCATCGGAGAGTGCTCCCAAGTCCCTAGTTGAATATGCGCTGTAGGTACGACACGACGGAATTTCACGAACCAAGGCTAACATTGACACGAAAACAGAACAAGCCTCGATGCCGTTGCAAGCTGGGGTCGCCAGTCGTCCATGTATCCGATGACATTCGGCCTCGCCTGCTGCGCGGTAGAGATGATGCACATAGCCGGACCCCGATACGACCAAGACCGCTTCGGCCTCATGTTTCGCGCGTCTCCCCGCCAGTCCGACGTTATGATTGTCGCAGGCACAGTCACGAATAAAATGGCACCCGCTCTAAGACAGGTCTACGATCAAATGCCGGAGCCGAGATGGGTTATAAGCATGGGAAGCTGCGCGAATGGGGGTGGATACTACCACTATAGCTACGCCGTTGTGCGAGGCTGCGACCGGATTCTTCCCGTCGATCTTTACGTGCCAGGGTGCCCACCAACTTCTGAGGCATTGTTGTACGGGCTATTTCAGATACAGAGGAAAATGCGACGGACAAAGACGGCACGGATGTGGTATCGCAAATAGTTGGATTGCATATAGAAAGATTCCGTCTCCAGGTTTCACAAGGGCGAATTGTAGGTTCGTATTCAAAGTTTGCAAACTTTTTAGGTTCACTTACTGAGCGCGTTTTGTGAATAGTGAACCTCCCGAGCTCACACCCAAGCACCAAGAGTATGTTTGTTTCTAATTATTTGACAATTTATCTCAAACCAAATGAAACTCGTCTACTTTAGGGTAGGGACTTTAGCATGCCATTGTTGCAGAGACTTGTCCGCATAGCCCCACCCACCTTGGGTCCTGCTTTGGATGCGGAGACTTAAAATATGACAGGCATGTCAAGAGTTCATCAACTCACATCATCCCAGAACATAGTGGAGTGGGGATTCTGCAACTTCTGTTGGCATACAACACACATATCAGCTAGTTCATCTTGCCGACGTACTTAATACTCGCAAGTTTTTACGTCAATCAAGAATAGCCATCTTGCATATATTTAAGCCTATTAAAACCCTCCGAACATGAAATCTCGCTTTGGATTTGCCAATAATCACAGTGAACCTAGGGGGAACCATGGTGTGGAATAGCTTCTGCGGACATTTAGCCTGTTAAAAGTATCCGAGTCTAAGTGAACTCGCCGCCAATAACGAGATAAACTAAAAAGCTAATAAATTGGATGGGGCTCTTGGCATATTCTCCTTGCGGCGCTCAAAGCCAGGGTGTCTCCCTCAATCCTGGGTGCATGAATTTAAGGTTTGGGTGCAAATCTTACTACCGAAGGCGAAATATGTTTCCGTAAATGCCGGCCCTCTCTGTCACGAAAAGCCCATCGAGCGGGAGACGGGCTTTCTTTTGTCAACTACACTCGGTGGCCGAGGAATGCGGCCATGGGCCCTGAGATGTCCGGGGCACTTGCAATAAACAACAGCCTGTATTTAAACGAGATCCAATATCTAAATTGAGTCAAAACCCTCATAGCAAGATAACTATCGCAAATGTAATCTCTCGAGTTCATATTTGTACACAACATGTGGCTGAAATCTATACCCCTTTTCGCAGGAGTGTCTGCCGCAATGGCAATATCCAAAACACCCTTGTTAGAATCTTCAGATGTTCTTCTAGCCGAAAAAGGTGTTTCCTGCGTCTCATCCGAGTTTCAGGTTCCTAACGCAACCGGGACGGAAATAATCACCCTCGAGGCTACTCATTTGTCCAACTTCAACTTGACATCCATGCAAGGCTTTTCCATGCCCGCCGGCCAGTGGAACGTTACCTTCTGTAATGTCTCTATTGTATATCATCATCCGGGTCTGAACGATTCAATTCGTGTCGAGGTTTGGCTTCCAGAAAAACAACTCTGGAATGGCCGATTTCTAGGCTTGGGTGGCGGTGGTTTCAACGGCGGATATCCCTTGTACTACAATACTTCACAATACCCCCTGGGAGCAAATTACGCAACAATGATCACAGATGGAGGGCATTCATGGCCGCCTCCGGAAACCGAATATCTTGATCCATCCGATTGGATGTTGACCAGCCACGGAGCGATTAACTTCAATTCCCTGGCGAACTTTGGTTCTGTTACATTGAATGATTCTGCGTACTTTGGTCAGAAGGTGACTGAGATCTACTACGGATCACCAGCCCATCACACATATTTTAACGGCTGTTCGCAAGGTGGCCGACAGGCTCACATGCTGGCGCAGAGATACCCCAACGCATACGATGGAATTCTTGCCGCTGCGCCAGCAATCAATATTCAGACTTTCCCAGGCTTGCTCTGGCCTCAGGTGGTCATGCATCAGGAAGGGATATACCCAAATCCATGCGAATTTGCAGCAATCACAGAACTCGCAATTGAATCATGCGATGCATTGGACGGTCTAAGTGACGGTATCATCTCAAATATTGACCAATGCTTTTTCGATGCCAAAGAGGCAATTGGCCGGGTTTACAATTGTTCGGGGCAAGATATAGTCGTGTCTCCTGGAGCAGCAAAGGTTGCCAATTCTATATGGAAGGGCCCAAGGAAGGCTGATGGGTCGTTCCTCTGGTATGGTCTTGCCAGGGATGCCGACCTCCGCATCAATACCAATACCATTTGCTCAGAGAACAATACGTGTGTGTCTGGAGGTTCTATTCTTGGAGAGCAATTCGTCAGCAATCTTGTTTTCAAACGCTCCAGAATCAATGTTTCAAACATCACCTACAGCGACTTTGAAGATATCGTCCGCATTTCCAAGCAACAGTACGATTCGATACTTGGCACATCAGATCCAGATCTGACTCTGTTCAAAAGGGCCGGTGGCAAGCTATTGACTTGGCATGGACTTACAGATGAGTTGATTCCGGTTAATAGCACCAGGGACTATTATAACCGGCTGTTGGAGCTTGACAACAGGGCAAATGACTACTATCGCCTTTTTGAGGCGCCTGGTGTAGGTCACTGCTATTTTGGCCCAGGACCATACCCGGACACCAGTCTGGATGTTCTAGTCGATTGGGTTGAGAACAAAAATGCCCCTGAAACCTTGCCAGCCTTTTCAAGCTGTAGCAATGAAAAGGACCGACGTCAATACCAGCTGTGCCGATATCCTCTAGTATCTGTTTACATTGGGGGCGATGAGAGTGACGTCAAGTCTTGGGAGTGCCGAGACTCGTTTTGATGGTCATGAGAGATCTTCAACAGCCATATAATTCATTATGGCTAGCCTCGGAGACAGAAATTTTATTTCTAATGACACGATTGAGATATAATATCGACAAGATACTATTGTGAACAGTCATGTGATCGGCTGGATGCTCCATAACTGGAGTATGCACAATTCACACATTGAAGATGTATTTATGTTCATATCTAGTTATATTCACTGTTTCACTATTCAGACAATACATTGGATTGACCTTGGCCTATCATGGCTATTCTTGTCGCAGCCAGTGCATGTAATCTCGCCAATGGCTATACTAAGTTCCATGATATGACCCATGACTCATGTATGGGCGATGCAATTGGGCTCTAACAAACCAAAACATATTCTTCAACCCAATTGGCTGGTAGGATAGTTAATTGTAAACTATGGCCTTCGCATTCCATATCTCAAGTCTCGCCGACCAGGTAAAACTACTCCGTAGAACGCTTGGGGCAGTTCATGCTCCCGAAATAAATCCCGTGATCTACGGTATTGGGGGATGCGGCGTAGTTAGCATTGCAAGAAAGGTTATGGTTTCCGTTGCAAACTTTGATGTCTTTACTGGTCCAATTCCTGATATGAGCCCTTTTGCCCACTAGCCATACCTCGGGCGATGTATGACGGTATCCTAGCCAAGTAGGCGGCAACTGAGGAACAGGGTCGGCACCATGCGTCACTCGGTACAACTTACCAGGCTGCTTGCTGATGAAGTCACTGATAATATCGTTTCCAACGCGAGGTTGTCCATAGGTGTAGAGGTCGAGTTTGTAACCTTCAGCGCGAAGGTGAGCAGCACCCACGGTTGCAATGGCACCACCGAGTGAATGTCCTACTGCTACGAGGTTGTAGTCCGGGTGTCTTTTCCGAGCCTCCTTGATCCCATTGAGAACCTGATCGGACAAAAGTTCCCAAGCATTATAGAAACCATGATGAAACTTGCCGCCTTTAATTAGATTGGTTGGCTGTGACAAAACGTCAAGATTCGTTAGCCAGTTGACTGGACTCTTCGTGCCACGAGCAGCGAAGATGATCTGTTTCCGGGAGTCTACCAAAGCTACATATCCCGCAATATCAGTTGTCGCGTCCGTGCTACGCGTGGATATATGTTAATTTCATGTTGCGCCATGAAGACAGAAAACATTCACCTGAAAGATTTGACGATAATGCCTCGATCTGACGTGACTCTGCCGCAGTCGCAAGCGACATCACAAAATATAGGCTCTCCGGCTGATGTATTGTAGTTATAATACGTAGCAGCAGAGTACTGAGAGTAGAGATCCATCAGGTCTATTTCTGCCGGAGTGATTGTTTCTAGATTTAGTAGTCAGGATAATGAAAGCTGAAGAACCAAGGGAAATCCTAGGTGGGAAACCCCACACCTTTATCACCAACATGACGGATTGGTTCCGCAACAAGCATGCCTGCAAGTACAATGAGAGAAAGAGTGGATCGACAAAACATTGTAGCTTTGCACGTCATGGAACTTTGTACAAAAATTCTCTTTTCTAGTTCTATCTCTGCTGCAAAGACTCGATGACGATTGGTCCCATTAGCTGGTGTGCTGGGTATTATACTTATCTTCGATGGAATGCGGCCTAATATGCTCTTTTGATTTGTATTGGAATGCTCACAAATTAGTATTACAAATCAAGCTATGTGAACATGGATCACATCTATTTCTAGTCACCTTGATTCGGTGTTCATAACCCAACCCGCCTTAATTAAACATGCCCTGATTCAAAATTCCTTTTGCATCTAAACCCACTTTGCCGTTGGTGATTCCCGGGTGGATACAGACAGGAATGACGGCATAAAAATAAGGATTCCTAATGAGGGAGGTTTCCATTTAATGCACGCGGAAACGGCTCTGTTCGTTGGATACCCCAGCAATTACCTTAATGCAATCAGCTGGGATGATAATTTGCAGAATAGATTGCTTGACTGGGCGGCTAAATTTAATATCACATGAACTAATGCTACCGGACGAAAGGGAACAGGAAATAGGGTCAGCCCGTAAAGGTGGTTTGTCGCAATCCAAAGTTTTGCAAGGAAAGGGCGTCGAGATTTAAGCTTGTGAGCTTGTGTTTAAAAATGGGGATCATGCGCAGCTTTTATCCTTCAACAGTACCCCGTGAAGCCAAACCTAACCTTTTATTTCTCAACTTTGATTGTCTTTTTGACCCTGAATGATAAATAAATTTGGGATGTTATTGCGTTTTAACAAACTAAACTTATATGTTCTCTGATAATGTATTGAAGTGGAAGGTCATATATAGCGTTTTACAATGAGGTGTAAAACGTAGTTGGCCAATAGGTCAGAAGCAAGGTAGCCATTCCGTCAAGTACATTGAGATAAATCCCGATGCATCATGCTTCCCCATCGCTTCTATCCACAAGGGTTCCCAGTTTTATCATAGTGCATACCTCGGTTGCTCACATGATCCTAAGAGGCCTATTCCTTCAGCCCATAAAGGTATCCAGATCTCATTACTAACTAGCCTGCTATAAACTTTGAACAGTAGACTCAGCCGCTGGGTCGCAATAGCCAGTAGCCATTCAATCACCATAGGTCCCCAATGTCCCCATGTGACCTGTCGGAGATGACTTTATGCCCTGTTATTATAAGGTTTTGATCCTAGTCGTTGATATAAAATGCCATCTCAGGTCAGGTTCACCTGTCTCTTTTCTCTCCCGACAGCACCGCCGTCTACATCACCGTTGTCGATACAGATATTACCCACACTGTAGTATATGTCAGAAACATCGTCACAGCAATTAAACGACCACAAACTCACCCTCTGAAATATCAAGGCTCTCGTTTTCACGGGGTTTACCTCAGAAAAGTCCAAGATTGGCATAACAAGATTACATTACACGATGACCTATGCAAACAGATCAAATGAAAGCCATGAGATGTCTGAACAGTCGGCAAGATCTAATGACGCTCGTAAGAACCCCTTCCGTGTTGCACTAAGATTTATATATTCTAACCTGCGCATAGCCCGCCGCCAAGAGACCGATTTAGAAAGCGGGGAGGCCTGCCCAGGCGTGGTGTATTTCTGTCCTGGCATATCCGTTCTTGCTTTGGTAATAACTCTGGAGGCGTTATCTATTGCCTTTCTCTACGATACGTTCAGCCATTGGAAAGGGTGGGACAGCACAGACCAAGACACCAAGGCATTGATCATAATTACACCGATATTCATGTTTTTCGCCATCTTCGGTCTGGTATGCTCTTGCGCATACGCAAACGTCTCCCAAGAGCAGGATGAGCCGACAGATGCCTAGGACAAGCTGGCGGAGCTACCCAGGTAGAGCATCATTTCGAGCAAGGTTTTTGATGGTATGGTACCAATGTGCAACCGGATTCATGAATACGGTCAGGCTGGCAAACAAAATTAGTTCTCTCGAATGCTTATTGGGGACCTAAATTGGGGTTTAAACCCGTGATGGAAATTTATGTACTATAAATTGTTCCAATTCAGGGTTTATTCGAAAAATATTTCAACGGATCGCCTTTCAAGGTTCGTTTGCAAAGCCTAAAAAGAAAGCACTTAACCCCCAGGCGCCTGGGTCTGGAACTTGAGCAAACCCTTCTCCTCCAACGTATACTGTCCGTCCAAGATTCGCCTTCATTCCCTTTGTCAGCTCTGCACCGCTTCGGGAGGCCTTGGCGGCCTTCAGTACATTTCCGGATTCGCCGAGGACCTGGATGAACGGCTCGAGGGCATCTATCAGGGTACGATCCCCGACTCTGGCAGAAGTGTATTTTGACAAGGCTTCACTGCTGTATTTTAGTGCGGCTCCCCAGACGCCAGCGTCGACTGTGCCCGTCCCGTAACTAGTTAGGTAACTGAGTAAAGCATTGAGGAAGATGGCATAGAGTGCGCCGGAAGTTCCGTCCATGGAACTTTCGACCAGTGATAAAATCGCAGCAACGTCCAAGACAATGTCCCCAGTGAGAGGCTTCTTGCTGATTCCGTCGATGATGGCTATATGAAGTAGTCAGTAAATTGTGATTCATAATAATGACGGACCTTCAAGCTAACCTTCAGCCCCTCGCTTCATCCCCGTACCACAATCACCATCACCGACAATGGTATCGAATCTCGTGATTTCAGGCTCCGACTGTATGACACAGTTCAGCCCATCCAGGAGAGCCTTTTGTCCGCCGACAGCATCATAAAGTAGCCCACTGGGCTTGACAACATGGTCGTCAAGCTTCTCACCGTCAGACGTCTCAGTCCTTGATAATGCCCAAGTCTCAGCTGTGATAGGTGCCGTCCACCCTGTAGCCTCGGCAGGGTCATCAAGCAGTTTCAATAAATCGGCGCCATATTTGTTTCCGGTTGCAAGATTAAGCAGTGTGATTGAGAAACCCAAGCCGTTCAAACTGGTCATGTAAGTACCAGTGAGAACCCTCACAGGCTTGATCCTGTCCGTGGCTTCCAGTTGGTCCACCACCTCTGTTGTAATGCCACCCATCTCCAGCGGACTTACACCGCCGAGATTGTTAACGAGTAAGACGACGTCAGAGTCAATCTTGACAAAAGCCCGGTCTTCGTCCTTTGGATCCAGAAGTTGGCCAAGCATCTTGCCAACCAATATCGGAAGGTCCACCTTTTCTTTTCCTGAGCCAGGCTCATTATGGATGCCCATCCCGATCTCGACTTCTTGACTCTCGGCACCTCCGGGGACATGTCCATTTGCATTTTTGGCCAACCGCCCCGGGACGTGAACATGTTCGAGGCTCGCGCCAACACTGACAAGATTCTCAGCTGCAAGGCGGGCGACTCCTGCAACCTCTTGCAAGCTTGCACCTTGTGCAGCCAGTGCACCTGCAATCTTTTGAACGAGGACAGTGCCAGCTATGCCACGCCGCCCAACCTTGCCTGCCTTGGCCCTCCCAACACCGACGTCATCGCCGACAACAACCATGTCGGCATCAATTCCTCTGGAGCGCGCCTTTTCAACAGCAACTCCAAAGTTTAGCACGTCGCCGGTATAGTTCATGACAATAACCAGGACCCCTTCGGAGCTATTTACTCGATGCGTGATTGCCGAGAGGACCTGCTGGGTCGCAGGCGAGGCGAATATGGTGCCGGCTACTGAAGCGTCCAATAGCCCTCTGCCCACCATGGCGCCAAAGGAGGGCTCATGGCCTGACCCGCCGCCAGAAACAAGCGCAACATGGTGTTGGCTGGCTTGCGGATGGTCGGGGCGCCGATAGATGATTTTATTTGCCTTGTCCAGTGCCAGCGACGGGTTGGTCAGGATGGTCGCTCGGAGGGAGGCGTCAACGAGCTGTGTCGGGTTGTGAAAGAAGTGCTTGTCCGACATGGCGGCTGTGCTCTTAAGTGTAGGAGGAACTGGCTGGTGTGTGTGTTCCCTGAGAGTTGATGCCGCCCGAGTTTACAATCATGGCGATGTGAGCAAACGTGTGCAGTCTGTGGCATGTTGGGGACTATTTATTTGACACGCGATTTTACCTGCCTCTTAAGTAGGCAACTAGACCGGGAAACTAAAACTGAGTGCTGGCTCTGCGACATGAGAGTATCACGCGAGCGTACCTGAAGGCTGTACCCCATCATCTTCTAGCCATGTCGAGACACAAGCCATCCACACGTCTTTTCCCCGCGCACCGACCCCGCCCGACAACCCCAAAATTCCAGCGCATGAGGGCTTTGTACGTAAGTCTGCTGCGTCTTGTGGTATCAGTTTCATTAGATTCCCGCTCTGCGTGAATTCCTCTGCTCCCCAGGCTCGTTGCTGACGGGGCTTCCGGCAAATTTTCTGCGTTTTCCGCGGCGCGCTAGCGTTTCCCACGGAATACGCTGTTTCCCGCGCCACGTTTTGCCATCAGTGCGCCAATTTTCACTGGTCGGCTGTGTCACCTGGATTCGTGGGCACGGTCATTGTTACGAGACCGAACAGTTGTAAGCTTGGAGAGCGGTGGATAATCCATACCAAATGAAGATAGTTACAGACTTGAATCACATAATATGAAGACCTTTGTGATTATTTAAACCTCTTGGTTCATCGCAATTGGATTGACTGCCAGACACGCAGTCCAGTTCAGCCTTTGTCCATCACGTCTCTACTTTACATCCTACCTCATCATGACTTCTTCTTCCGACGCTCAGTTCTGGTCAAAGGCCAACAAGTATGTGATGCATACTGGCGTGCCCTTCTCCCCCGTTGTCATCACCCGTGCCCAGGGCACCCGGCTGTATGATGCCAACAACAAGCAGATTCTGGACTTTACGTCTGGACAGATGAGCTCCCTTCTTGGACACTCTCACCCTGAAATTGTCGAGGTTGTCCGTAAATATGCCGCTGAGCTCGATCACCTTCTCAGCAACATGATCACCCACCCGGTGGTTGAGCTTGCTGAGCGACTGGCCAACATCCTGCCCGCCCCGCTGGAGAAGTCCATCTTCCTGAACACTGGATCCGAGTCGACTGAGGCTGCCATTAAGATGGCCAAGACCTACACCGGTAAATTTGAGATCATCGCCTTTACTGCCAGTTACCACGGCCTCACCCAAGGTTCCGGGTCTGCGACCTACTCTGCCGGCCGAAGAAACGGTGGCCCCGCCATGCCCGGCCAGCTTGCCTTCCCTGCTCCCTATGGCTACCGATCACCCTTCCGCAAACCTGACGGTTCCTGGGACTGGGAAACCGAGTTCGAGTTTGGCTGGTCCATGATCGACCGAACCTCTGTCGGCTCCATTGCTGCATTCATCATGGAACCCATCCTGTCCACTGGAGGTATCCTTGATCTTCCCAAGGGCTACCTTACACGCATGTTTGAGGAGTGCAGAAAGCGCAACATTCTGATCATCATGGACGAGGCTCAGACCGGTGTTGGCCGTACTGGCCAGATGTTCGCTTTCCAGCATGAGGAGGGCCTGGTTCCCGATATTCTCGCCCTGTCCAAGACTCTTGGCTGCGGTCTTCCCCTCGCCTCCGTTACCACAACCGCCGAGATCGAGCGGGGCTGCAAGGAAGCCGGCTTCCTGTGGCTCACTACCCACTTGAACGACCCTCTCACCGCTGCTGTCGGCAACAAGGTCCTGGAGATTGTCGTGCGAGACAACATTTGCCAAAGAGCCATTGAGCGTGGTGCCCAGCTCCGCGAGGGACTTGTGAAGCTCAAGGAGAAGTACTGGTGCATTGGCGACATCCGAGGCCGCGGTCTCTTCCAGGGTATCGAGATCATCTCGGATGCCAAGACCAAGGCCCCCGGCTCCGAGCTTGGCCAGGCCGTTTCGGATCGTGCCATGGAGCTCGGTCTTTCCTGCAACGTGGTCAACCTACCCGGTATGGGCGGTGTTTTCCGCTTGGCTCCTTCTGTTACCGTTACCGCTGAGGAGATTGAGGAGGGTCTGCGACTGCTTGACGAGGCGTTTGGATATGTTTTGGAGTCCCGTGGACAGCTGACTGCTAAGATTTAAAATGAAAAAAAATGGACATGGCAATTAGTGTACATAGAATAATTGGATATTACAATTAAATTACTTTTTTATGACAATATATGTTCAGTACACCTTCAGAGAGATCTGAATGTTGGTTCTTGTTCTGTCACATTCAGATAACAACCACTATTTACACTACGTATTAGCAGAGTGTACATTCCACTTTACTTAGTGCAACAGTTACTTGACATATTTGTTTGCTGACGAAGGCGATGGATCCTATCGTTGTGTTGGTTCGCGGTTACTGCCCAAATTTGCATGGCGCGTTTTTTTATCACGATAGAGTTTGGCCAGAAACCGCATAAAAATCATCATCTAGCCAATAAGTAACTCTATAGGAATCCATTTGGCACTTTTGAAGTTTATGCGCTGCATGAAAACCTCCGAATCTCCCCAGTTCAATCGGAATATATTTCGTCATCATTGTCCAACCAGTGCATGTTTTAAAATATCCAACGGCCACCAGAAGGCCTGCTGCCAGCATAACGTAAGCGCCAATATCCCAATAATATTTTCCAATGATGTAATATTCACATACCATTAAAAACCGGCAATACAGGAGGTTAGTAGGCTAGGGGGGCCACTAGAAACGGCGGCTCTGTGATGTGATCTGTGCGTCCGCGGAAAACTCCTCACCCGCGGTCAAGGTTTCATTCCCCGTGGATCATTTTATGGATTCTATTGACAATACTTCCATTGATGTTACATATATTGCCAGTCCAACAATTTTGCGACGTTGTGTTTTGTCTTTGTCATCACAATTATGCAAAACGACGATCGAAACCCCCGGCCTTACAGGTCTCATTCGCAGCCCGCCTGCTTGGCTTGCCGCAAGCGAAGATCACGATGTCAGACCGAGGCAGCATCAGAGGCTTGCCTGACCTGTCAAATCCACGCGACAGAATGCGTGTTTCCCTCAACTTCGATATCAGAAAAGACTCGCTCCCGAAAATCTGCTAAAAAGCGAGTCAGATCCTTTCTAGTGAGTTTTGAATGTACCCACCCAAGAACAGAGTCTCACAGGGCCAGCCCATTACAGACACTATTTCTAAACCAAAAAATCCCACCCAAACCGAAGCCAACTCGAGTTTTCGACGAGTCGCTTTAACACCTTCGTCGCGCTCAGTTCGCCATGCAAACAATAATATTGAATCGTCATTTGGCCAGCACACCGACGATGAAGGACCCGATAGCTTACATATCATCAGCCCAGCTTTGGCAAAAGACCACCAGGCATTGTCTGACTACATATCATTTATGCCAGACACGATCCGTAATGTGGGCTTTTGCTCTTCATCAAGAGACACTCGGTTTCGCCCCATACTTTTCACCAAAGTCCGCCGAATGCCGCTGGGCATCTCTCCGACCCAATATCCCCCTCGCGAAAAGTTGGTTGTGATCGAAAAGATACTCGAGCCACACACCTCAGAACTTATAAACCTGTATGAAGTTTTCAAGAATGGGCTGAGAGATTTCGACTAACAGAGACAGTTATTTCGATGAGGTACATCCTTGCTTTCCGGTTCTGGACGAGACGTCGTTTCGCTACACATACGAAAAGGAAAAGGATAAAATATCGCCTGCACTACTGGCTAATTTATACGCACATACGATATCATATTGGGAAAGGTCCAAGGCATTGGCGAGCCATGCGCGGCCGGACCAGCGTTACATATGGAACTTGGCGAACGACGCGATATACTCTGAGCTGCATTTATCGCCAGAGATATCGATTGTGAATGCCATTCTCCTGAACATCATTGGCCGGCCTGCCACGTCACTCGTTGGGAATGGTGTCTTGCTTGCATCGGCTGTTTCCATAGCTCGTTCACTCGGCTTGAATTACAGCCCTGTGAACTGGGAGGTGTCTGAGGGCGAAAAGTCGTTGAGGGTCAAGCTTTGGTGGGGCCTGATAGTCTGTGATCGTTGGTAAGTTCAATCCACTTCACATCATTTATTTTCCGACGCAAAATTCCGCGCTTGTATTGGCAGCGGATGATACTGCGACCACCTTAATTATTTTATGCTAATTTGTTTTAATCATGCAGGGCCAGCCTGGCATACGGAACCCCTCCACTAATCCACAGATGGGAATACGATGTCCAACAGATTCGCTTTCACGACATTTGCACCGATGCTGCAGACACGCCGAAATTACAAGCATCGTGCGTCTTTGTCGCCTTGGCCGAATTCTCAGATCTTCTCTACAACCTCCTCCAGTACATCTACGATATCAACTCAGTGATGACACGCAACCCCGATGTGCTCGACCGCGCGGTCAATGACTGGGTTGATTCCCTGGACGGGCCAACACGACTGGCAGCCATTGAGGGCGCCAATATATATATTCCCGGGGCAAGCAATCTTAGGCTTATTTACCTGGTGGTACGCCTGCTTAAAGACTGCATGAGGTTGGAAAGGGACAAGCAGATATGGAGGGCGTACAATGGCCAGTTTTCGAATTTCTGCCCTCAGCCACTCATCACATGCGAGGACATACTCAATTTCACCAAGAATCTCGAAGAAAAAGCAATCAGCGGATTTTGGCTTCCCACTAGCGCGTTTGCGTACTCGCTCGTCGTTAGCTTTCTGCTTCGGAGTGCGTTTGACGCTGCCTCGTCCCTGCAAGATGTCGCGCAAAATCGCTCTTTCAAGGTAGCAAGGGAGTTGCTGTTGGTATTGCGGACGCACCGAGTGGATCACGATTGGTGCATTGGCGACGCTTGCATCGAACAGTACGGCGAGGTCGTGGACAAGATTGACCTTGATTCCATGTCGTTCAGCCAGATGAATGTAGCAGAGGACAGTTTACGGGAATTCTCGTTTATGCCAGATGCCTCTGTTGTTGAGCAATTTTTATCGAGTCATTTACATATAGACATAGCATCATAGATGAAAGCAGACATATGTATGATGGACACAAATGAATACATCAAGCTGAAGAAATAAATGAGGGCAAAATAGCTTCAGCCTTAATTACAGTGTCGCTTGGCCTTGGCATGCCTCCGGAAGCCAGGTAGCTTACACTCGCTCCGGCCCAACGAGCACAGATCACCACCATAAACCGTCGTATTTCGGTTAAAGACCATTCCCAAAGCCCTAATTGGTTAGTTGGGCGTAGATATGGTGTCGTGACTCAAGATAACTGACTAACAAGCTAGTGCACACAGTTTTCCGTGGACATGTTCCCACACTGTCCCACACAGCCGTTTGCCGCGGGGTGCCACCTCATTATATTTCGTAACCCTCACTTCTCTTCACCCAGGCCAAGTCCGCGGATACCAAGCATAATTGCGTTCCTATTATCCCAGTGGACATGCATCGTAGAGACGACATGCAGCAGCAAACGTCCAACGAGCGGCCCTATCGTTCCCACCGCCAGCCAGCATGTCTGCCATGCCGCCGGCGCAAGGCCCGGTGCCAATCAGACGCTTCGTCCACCGTCTGCTTAATGTGTCGAGTCCACAATACAGACTGTGTCTTCCCTCCTCCTCCACCACCTCCTGCACCTCCTAAGGCAGGTCGCCGTCGTCCCCAGACCCGCTCCTCCGACATCAGCGTCTCAGCACGTGGTGCCACGATATCAACGCCCAGCACCGGGTCCCTGGACGATGATTCAGTTCTACAGTCGTCACATACAGACCCCGACTCAGCCAGATCATTCAACCCCGGCCCAGGTGTCTCAAATGGCTTACAGAGGCCAGCCGAATGGGCAAGCCCGGCCCAGCATTCTCCAGAGGATGAATCACCGCTGGCGTTGAGCTCCACAGACGATCAGCAGCACAACCTGCACATTGTCGGCCCTGCGGCTACTTCGGATAACCAGGTGCTTTCCGACTACCTGGCTTTGATGCCCGGTGTCACTCGCGGGTCGAGATTGATTACCCCAATGCCTGGGAACCGATCCAAACCTGTCCTGTTTACAATGGTGCGGAAGCGCCCCTTGGGTGTGACTATCAACCAAAGCCCCTCCGCGAAAAGACTGAGTACAATTGAAAAACTCTTGGAGCCGTTTGCAAATGATGTAATCGACCTGTGAGAGCGCCTTGGCTTATCCATGAGGACAGCTCGCTAATCAATTCCATCCAGATACTTCGCCAAAGTCAACACCTCCTTCCCTCTTCTAGATGAAATATCTTTCCGCCGACAGTTTCGAGAAAATAAAGAATCCATATCACCAGCACTGATAGCTTGTTTATATGCGCATTCCATCACCTTCTGGAATAGCTCGCCCAAGCTGGCCAAGCATCGGTGCCCGGATGGGCGGTTTATCTGGAACCTGGCCAACGAGGCTACGTACTCAGAGCTCCACATGTTCCCGGGCATGTCCATCATCCAAGCCATTATACTCAACGTTGGCGGCCGACCCACGACGTCGCTAATCGGCAACGGGGTGCTATTGGGTTCTGCAGTAGCTATGGCGCATTCGCTCGGCCTGCACTACAATCCCACACAATGGGAAATCCCTGAATCTGAGAAGAAATTACGAATGAAGATATGGTGGGCCCTCTGGGTCAACGATAAATGGTACGTGCACGCGCGCTTTGGCGGTTCACGATTATGTCTCACCAGCGCGCAGGATGAGTCTCGCTCACGGAACGCCCCCTCACATCTCGAGAAGGCAGTTTAATCTTCCAAAGCCAACTATCGAATGCTTTTGTGAGCCGGGGTCACCGAAAGATGTGGTGCAGAAGGCTTCTATATATACCGCGCTTGTGGACCTCACAGATGTTTTGGACTTGCACCTCGGATATATTTACCACTTTGGATCAGGCCAGCCGATGAACATCTCACACTTTGAACTTTCCCTGAACAACTGGATAGAGAGCCTGGATGATGATATCAGACGAATTATCATAAGGGGGACCAATTTGGGGATCCCCGGCGCCGCCAACTTGCGCCTTGCGTACCTTACCCTACGCCTTCTGTTGGAACGCATTGAACTCGAAATGGACAAACAACATGACGGCACCGAGGATAATCGATTGATAAATCGCTATAGCAAGGCACGACGAACTTCGGAGGAAATACTCATCCTGGCGCAAGAACTGGAGCCTGAGCATCTCGGTGATTTCTGGCTTCCAAGCAGCGCGTTCGCGTTTCCGGCCACAGTCAGCTTCCTGCTCAGGTGCGCTTTGGAAACTGAAAACTCTGCATCAGGGTTTGCGCAAAGCAGCTCTCTTCGAATTGCGTCCAACATTATACTGGCGCTCCGAATCCACAAGGACAAGGACAATTGGGACCTCGGCAACATCTGCATCGCACAGCACTCCGAGATTGTGGAGAAGCTGTTGACAATGGAACCCGCGGAGGATGTAGGTTCAGATGGGGCTCTGGACCTGCAGGACTTTGGTATGCCCGACGTGTCTATGCTCGACCAGTTCTTTCCTTGCCCATGGGATCCGCTGCAGAGCATTTATTAATAAATCCAGGATAACGCAGGGTAATGTTATTGTCCAGGATAGATGTCCAACATTGTAATACTATGAAACTGGCAGCCAAAGGCCTTTGCATGATTCGAGCGCAGGATTCCATTAAAACCAGGGCTTTCATTGACACGCGCACAAGTTGTTATCGCCGCTTTCAAGACTCACAAACCTGATCAAAATCTGCTGCCGGGTAGATGTCATGGCGGAGCCAACTGAGGTGGGCTCATGAGTGGCCTAGCGGCGTCGAGGCGTCATCACAAAGCGGGTTTAGCTCAGTTGGGAGAGCGTCAGACTGAAGTCAAACTTCGGGAATTGATATCTGAAGGTCGTGTGTTCGATCCACACAAACCGCAAAGATTCTCTTTTTGCTGCCCCGTACGATATCTCTACAGGCGAGCTGTAATTTTAAATGCTGTGTTTGTTGCTCTGGTATCTTCCTGATTGATGGCTGGGAGCAATTGTAGTGGGTCAGTCGCTGGTTACGAGGGTGGGGTTCCCACGCGTCTTGGTTGGACTGAATGAAGCCATTAGTTTTTGCGAGCGAGTCCAGCCAAGGAAGAGGACTCATTAATTAATGCATGTATCAATGGTTTTGTAACTTTGAGATGGAAATGAATGAAAACCTAATGAGCCTGGGTTGGAACAACACCACAAGATAAGCGAGGAAGGACGTTATCGAACGCCAGCTTCTCATCAACATGAACATCTAATCAATGACCGACCTCCTCCTCCATGTCGCTTTCGCTGCCGAATTTCTTTTTTGCCAGACCAAATTTTAATGTCGCGACTGGATACAAGTAACAAATGGAAACTTCAAAACAACACGCTGTGCGGTGTTCAAATCCTTGATGCAATGTGTTATGCATGAGCAGGACAAGAGTCGTCATGTAATTACATCACGCAAGCTGAAGCGCCTAGGGTAACGTGGCGTTGTCATGTGAAGCAAAAGACAAGCTCAAATTTGCTTCGGCAAACACTAGATCCATGACCTTCGCTGACGGATCGTATGACGGTGTGCAGGGGGGCGATGCTGGTAGCAGTCTCATGGATGTTGGAGATACTCTGCGGCAAGTAGGTCGGTATCGTACTGAGCCGTCCCTGTCAGTATGCCATGTGTCTGCATTATGACCTTATTGTACCTGCAATAAATCAGGATCTCACCCAATATGAATCATCAAGCTGACTAACAGTTGTCCGATCGGCTTGTCCAGGTATCTGAGAGTATCAGCGACGGTATAATAATACATCGATGAGTGTGCCAGTTATCAACAGCTATCAGAAAGCCCACCAAAACAGCTCAGAGAGCAATTCACTGCATCGTTGCATTCCGGCTGATAGCAATGGCCCGGTCTAGACTAGATTAGCGTTGGTGCGGGCTGGGCCATCACGCCCTTTGCCATCACGCCCCTTTCCCACGGAAAAGCCATGACAAACTGCGTCAACCGTGGAAAACGGAAGCACCTGCGGCACTAAAATTGGCGTGAGATAAGGGAAGACGAGGCTCTCTGGGGCAGATTCCCCAAGATTAAGAGGAGTGGCGGGATGGAGAGCGATAAGACTACGAAAGCGAGAGATGAGTGGATGATGGACGGGGGAAATCTGTGGATCTATCCACATGGAGAAACGGGGAGCAGAACCAAGACCGCAGGGATGGAGGAGAACTTCCCCATATTGTAGGAAGCTTGGCATAGCTGTTCAGTTGCACCAGAGATGATATCCCATGGAACCCAAATATTTTATCTTCTACGTCGCGTTGCATCCTGAGTCAATCGAGAAGACTCGCACCATTATTCAAATGGCCTACCTGAAGGCCGGATCCGGACAGTGCCGGAAATGGTAGGAATGCCCTCAAGAGAGTATATCAGGGTAGGATTAATCCATGCAACGTCCGTTGGTCGTGTTAGCTTGTTTACCCCGCATTCTAAGATACCCCTTGGTCGCGTGTGGCGTTTTCTATCAATGTCCGTGGCATGGGATGTTGCCGCGGAAAACCCCTTATCCAAGAACAAGACCACATACTGGCCTTGTGGCGACTGGATTATAAAGCTAGCAAACTGATTTCGTATTGGGACTATCTGTACAGATTCATCTCTTCCACTTTCAAACTACAATGAGCAAAATCGACGTCGATCCATCAAAATTAGAGTCCTGTTCCGCAGCCGAGGGGCTGGGTACAAGTGCTGAATACCATGAGCTGGCACGGAAGTAAGGGCCGAATGCTCGTTCGCTATAATGGCACTTGTGTGTGTTGACATGTAATTCACAGGCTCGAATCTCGGCACATCCAATTCATCGCCATCGGCGGTGCTATTGGCACTGGCCTTTTCTTGGGGATCGGGCGAGCGCTGACTCAAGCTGGACCTCTGAGTCTCCTCCTCGGCTACACTTTATCTGGTGTCGCGATATACTGCATGGTAACATCTCTCAACTGAAATTCTGCTGGAACTTTCGAAATCTCATGAATCCCTCATAGATGCAAAGTCTCGGGGAGATGACAACGTGGCTGCCGCTCCCGGGTGCCCTCCCGCAATTTGCCACTCGCTGGGTTGACCCGGCGCTGGGTTTTGCTCTGGGTTGGAACGTAAGGCAACATCACCAACATCACCAAACTCCTTTACTAATGTTTCGGAATAGAGCTGGTACTATTGTGTTATTACGCTCTGTGCCGAAATCGCCGCTGTCGCTGTCGTGATCGGATACTGGCCCGGCGCCGAAGGAATCAACATTGCCGTCTGGATCTCGATATCAATCGTCGTCGTTACCGCTCTAAATCTCTTCGCCGTGTCGGTGTATGGGGAAGCCGAATTCATATTTGCCAGCATTAAAATCATCACCATCGTTGGCTTGATTCTGCTCGCCCTCATCATTGACCTTGGTGGATCTAGTCAAGGCCGGCTCGGCTTCCGATACTGGAAGAACCCCGGTGCGATGAAGGAATACATCGCCGAAGGAGACCTGGGTCGGTTCCTCGGCTTCTTCTCTACCCTCGTCAACGCGGCGTTTTCCTTTGGCGGTATTGAGACTGTGGCTGTTGCTGGAGGAGAAGCCAAGAACCCCCGGCGAAACATCCCGAAGGCGGTGCGCCGGGTTTTCTGGCGCATTGTCTTTTTCTACGTCCTCGGAGCTTTGGCCATCGGTGTTACCGTCCCTTACAATGACCCAAACTTACTCAGTGCCCAGAAGGATGGAAGCAAGAATGCAGCAGCCTCTCCTTGGGTGATTGCCATCTCTCGTGCAAACATCAAAGTCCTTCCTTCAATCATCAATGCGGTCATCCTGAGCTCAGCAGCTTCGTCGGCAAATGCGATGACATTTAATGGAAGCCGCTACTTGTACGCTTTGGCCTCCAGCGGTCAAGCCCCGAAGATCTTTTTGAAGTGCAGCAAAGGGTACGTTCTGAACCGATAGCACAAAAGACATCCCTTACTAATCTTCTATTAGCGGAGTTCCATGGGTTGGCGTGCTCACTGTTGCTACTATTTCTCTTCTCTCATTTCTCTCCTGCAGCTCGAGCGGAAGTGTTGCATTCACGTGGTTCCAAAACCTGGCTACGCTGTCATCCCTCTTCACCTGGGTTGGAATCTGCATCATTTACATCAGATTCTACAAAGCGCTCAAGGTTCAGGGGGTTGACCGCGACACCCTGGTTTTCAAGGCTCCTTTCCAACCATATCTCGCATACTTCTCTGTCGTCTTCTTCTCATTGATCATTATTTTCAACGGCTTCTACACATTTTCACCATGGAGTACTAACAATTTCATCACGAGCTACATAACCATTCCAATTGTTCTGGGTTTGTTCGTGTTTTGGAAGCTCTACAAGAAGACAGAATGGGTTTCGTCAAAAGACGCCGATTTGTTCCGAGACAAGGCTGAGATTGATGCTGTCATATGGGAGGAGCCTGAGCCGAAGAATCTGTTGGAGAAATTCTGGTACTGGTTGGTTTAATAGAACAATAGAACATCTTGCCACCTACAAGCCTGTCCATATTTTGATGGAGAGTTGAAAGTTGCGGCCCATGTACATACTGTCAGAATCACTGTAGTAATAGGCCGCAGGGAATAGTCACCAATCCCGTGTCCTTTGTACTTGGTATATAGTGTAGGGCTTCCCCAGGTGAAATCGAAAACCTGGCGCTAAAGCGGAGCGTAAAGAAAGAATTCTATTTTATTTTGGCTGATTGGTGCAGGTTCCGTCACAGGTACCAGAGGCACAACATTTACCCTCATTTCTCGTCCCCTTTCCACAGCACGTGTTTGCAAACATCTCGGTGTCGCATTGGCTTGGGTTCACGCCGCAACCTTCCCCAACGCCTGTTGCACAATAGCACCTCCCATCGTGGCCAATTACTCCGGTGCCACAGCATGCCCGATTGTTTGGCTCGTCTCCGCATGGTGCGCATGGTGCTTCCGTGCACTTGCCATTGATACAACTAAGATCCCTGCCTCTGGTTGATTTAATGGAACAACCATTAAGACAGTCGCATGTTGTCCCAGCATACCAAGTGCGATGGCGACAGTAGCCATCTATACATTGAGAAGGATTCGGCTGGAAAACCTCGTTTTCGGGTATATTACATTCGGACCGGAGGGGCCGAGGGCAGTTAAGATCTGTGATACAAGACCCGCCAACCTTAACGGCGGAGTATATGGTTTTGTCTTTCTGAAACGGATGTTTTCCCGTCCGATAAACGAAGCAGTAGGGAGCGGTCTCAATCTCTTTATCGCAGCCCGCAGGGAAGTAGGGTTCTCTCGCATGTGAGATGAGCTGGCACTGCGACGAGCCAACAAGAACACTGAGAAGAGCAAGGTGTTTGGCATGCATTTTGATGTATTGGTAAAATGGTGGTTTTGAATAGTGGTGGATAGATGTGTGCAGTAACTGATCTGCCATGTGCGGGAAACATCGTCTTTATACACCTTCATGGAGCAAGGGCGTCATTAAGCGTGTATTCCCGGGACCCCATAGCGGCACGCGCGAATCTATCAAGATTGACATTGTGATCGACCTTGCATCTAGCTCAGCGGCAACTCAATCGTCTTCTGGCTCATTGGTGCCTCTAGTGACAAGGAGCGGAGCAGCAGCCACGCTAGCGAGCCGTGAAGCTGTGTTCATCGGTCATTGGATAGCAACAAACTTTAGTCTGTATTTTCTAGGCTGGAATTCCTTTTGCCGCTTCTACTTAATCTCGCTAACAGGAACGGCTCGGAAGCCATCGGTTACTAATGGCCAAACTAGGTACAAAGACCATTGGCAGGGAGGTTTCATTGAGGCATCCCCTACGTTTGAAGATGCCCATGTTTGTTGATCTTGTCCAGGAGCCTAAGCCACCTCCGAATCGAGGCTGAGCTAATAGATCAACCACTACCATGTGCCGAAATCCCGAGTAGCATGCCAGCATATTAATGTCCTCCCCCAAAACGACATAGGAGTTACACGATCGAGTCTGCTCTCTCAACATTTGATCTCGCTTGCTCTACTGCACCTGGGTGTTGCTTCATCGGCGGCTCATTGGCAGCTCGGTTTCCCAAACACATTTCGAATACGGCATGTGCGGCGAGTGACACCATTCCCAGCTTCCCAAGCCCAAAGTCTCCCCTCCCCGCCCGATATGCGAGCTTCTGCTTTCTGGTCATTTTTGTCCCATCATTGTTGCGAGGAACTGCCTCTCGTTGTAAGCCAGCCCACAGGTATATCAGCACCACGAGCATCTCTTCGATTCGTACCATGAATAACTCAATCATGGTTGATGATGTTGAGCTTCCCACTTGAGAAAAGATTGAATTGTTGGAAAATACCGACAGCAAGGAGAAGATAATGCGGACTAGAAGGAGTGGAAGCGAAATTGTAACGGCACACAGCAACCCTTTTTCGCCTCTTTCCGTCGCGCGCCGGCCGATCGCAGCTCCGACGGTAAGAACCAATAGCATTAAGAACACAATCAAGTAGATTATTATCCCTGCTTTTACTGTGTCTTGATGTTCTACTTCTTGCGGGATGTCTGCTGATGTCGCTCCGACGATACACAAGATGAACGCAATTGCGGCTGGTATTTGAACGGCTCTCACAATGAGAAGTGAGAAGACGATGCTCCACGGGACTTTTAGTATCGAGTAATATCTGGACAATGAGATTTATTAGCTTTCAATCCAGTATCGGGGTTAAGGCAGTTGAACCAGTGCACCGCTTACACTCGAGATAGAATGCCCAGAGTCGCCAATAATAATGGCGACAATCCGAGTGATCCCGTTGCTGCTGCAATCGTGGCTGCTGTGTCAGATTTGCCGGCGATGGTTGCAATTTGGGAAGAACAGCTAATAACCCTGATTGTACTGAAAATGGTCAAGAAAATCCAACCAGAACTCTTCGTCAACCCATGACGGGCGGAAACATAAATGCTTCCGATCAAAGCTAAGGTGTAGTAGGCCAGTTGCCAAATGGCGAGGCCGTCGGACAATGTAACCTGTCCCATTGGAAAGAAATGGTTTGAATCAAGTCTAGAGTGATTTTTCTTTTTTTTTTTTGGAAGAGATACTGAATACCGCAGGTGCATTTACAAATTCAACCTAACATTTATAACAAATGCACACCGCACCCACAGTGTGGTACTCCAGTCCAAAAATACACTCTCGTCGAGCTACGTTCCCAATGCAGTATGCTTTTCGACCCCATTTTCTGAGACATGTCCAAATCGGGCAAGGAAATCGAAGCAGGCTTTGCATCATGGCCAAACGGCCAAACTTTTAGTCGTCTAACACCGATTAAAACAACTGGACAAGGGAATGCGAGTAACATCCAGGGTGGTTATACTACCAGTCCTCCCATCGAGTTAGCGTCGAAATGCCCTCCAAAAGAAGCTTAGTGTGGCGGGAACCAGTTTTGCTCCAGGGGGCTGACAAAGGCCGTCTCCACTCGTGATCGGCGAAGCCTCACCGTCAGGTTTCACTGGGACACTTGATGAAGTGCTTACGTTGACAGATAAACACCATCATATCACTTAAGAGAAAAGAAAATTCGAGCAGTTAAGCTAATATCTTGACTAGAGTAGATGAAATATTTACCATGATCCGAGAATATGTCTGAGGCCAATGTTGAGGTTGGTGGCTGGCTGAGTAACTACCACGACGCCACAATGGAGCGGGTTTCATGAGTCATAAAGCCACTGTTATCTCGCCCAGATATCTGTATTCTCGAGAAAGTATCAGGATCCAGGGCAAAAGTGCTCATGCAGAAGATCCAATTAGTAAATTTGCCTTTTCCTACGGAGGATGCAAATACATCTCTTAAATGGAGTCCAACACTTGATAGCCAATTTCTTGGCAGGAGCTCATTTTTCTGAGAGCTATGATCGTATGTATGAGGAGGAGGCTCAAGCGAAGTTTATATCCGCTACGTGACTAGCCGCAAAAGATCAGTGCAAACAACGCTCAATAATTCAACATTGATGAAGATGTCCTGAGAAGATTAAAAATAAAATCAATTCCACTAAACTTTATCTAAACTACCGAGTTGTCCCCACAAGTAAAAACACCAGACACATCGCTATTCGGGTCGGCGAAAATATCTATCAAGTCGGTAATGGACGACCACAGGCCGGCTGCGTTGAGAAATACTGACATGATGATGAGAAAGAAATTGAAGTAGGTCAGCGAGGTCTTCTTCCAGTTAGAAAATTTAACGTCCCAATTAATGTGAAGCCAAAAGATTGCACTAAACCCAAAAGTAAACCAAGAGATGGTCGTTGCGGACGCAACAGCCAGAATGGAATCAAACAGTGGGATAGCGTTCGAAATGACTAGGCAGAAAATCCAGAAACAGGTAACGATTGCTACCC
The DNA here is from genome assembly GCA_020623665.1 of Calonectria multiphialidica. Lineage (NCBI taxonomy): Eukaryota > Fungi > Ascomycota > Sordariomycetes > Hypocreales > Nectriaceae > Calonectria > Calonectria multiphialidica. The sequence continues at coordinate 276,381 of JAHVYC010000014.1, forward strand.
AAATAGACCAAGACTTGACACTGTTGTCTGTCATCTGATGAGGTACCTTGAGGGCGTTCATGACCTCGACGTAAATATACTTCGAGCCAGTATGCCCAAAGGCCAGCCCAGTTGAGAAGATTGCCGGAAGGATAATTCCATAAGCAATTTTTGCTGGGATCTGAGGTGCAGATCCAATAGCCGGAGATGTGGTGTAGTCGCCTGAAAGGCAGTAAACAACAATTGCCACGACAGTGAAAAAGGTAATGGTGATGACCTCCATCCAGGCCAGAGCGAAGCTGAAGTCTTTGGTGGGGTCGACCATCTCCGCCATATAAGAAACAAAGTTAATATTGGCAGAGTACGAGTAAACAATCTTAAGACAAGCGTTTAGTCCATCTCGAAAACTGGGATGGCCAACCAGGACCAGCTTCTTATTCCAGTTCGCTGGCGCATGAACTGGGCCCTCGATACCCAAGCTGATGATGACAATCAGAGCGGCGGTAATGGCACTGATACAACAAGGAATGCCAGTTTGGGAGACGAATTTTGCGGTTCTTGGAATATTAAGAAGCCAACACCCGAGGCAGCTGATTCCAATGAATCCGACCGTACACAGGCCGTGGTTGCTGATTGTATTGAAAGCAATTGATATTGTTACAGATGCTGCGGCAGAAATCATGATGACCTGAATCAACAGACCAATGCCAGCCACCAGCTCAAACTTCCTGCCCCCAACAACCTTGGCCATGTCGACAACGTTGACGACGTGAGGATAACGACAGTAGAACTGCTTCAACTCGTATGCAGTGTACCAGGTCAGGCAGCCAATTCCGGCAACAGCGATTGTGCCTGGAATGATTCCGAGTACTTCAAGCACACCGGGCAATGAGAGAAAGCCAAGTCCAATCTGGTTGGTCAAGAGAGCGAGGACAGCATCCCATCGACCCATGGTACGGAAAGTTCTCTCGCCATCGCCTTCGAAGACGTTGGTCGGGGCGACGTCATGGCCATCGGCCACCTCTGTATGACCACCCTGATCAATCTTCTCTTTGCTGCCGGCCTTACTAGTTTCATGGCCGCTGTCAGATGGGTATACGTGCTGTTCGAGAATCGGTTGGGAATTCATTTTTAAGATCATGTCCAGTGTGAAGTGGTGAGGTCAGGTTGGCAGAGACATTCGTTTACTTATTTATACCAGCTGACAAGAATTTACCCAAGCGCTCCGTTGACTTCACGGGGGCCGGGAAGGACACCGGCTACAGATGCCACACGAACAGCCTCCCTTTACCTATCCCCTTTCTCCGAGATCATCCGAGAGCTGGGGGAAATTCATTACGTCAAGCTCTTTATTTCTTGATTGCCGAGGCGGAGCACTCTCATGGATCGCCCCGACATTGACCTCCAGTCTCCCCACAACGCGGTAGACATTCGTGTTCAATTCTTGGCAGTGTGGAGGATTTGGGCCTCTGAACAGGCGATCATGGGGAGGTGGAGATACTTGACCCCGTGGGGATGCGAAGTTGTTATCGATTTTGATGAGAGGAGATGTTGACTAACGAATCGTATCATAATGGGGCTCTGTGCCAGCCTTGTATTCGTAGCGGATCAGGTCCAGGGTAGAACGCCGTGGAAAGCAGTGGGAACCACGGGAAAGTCGTTAACCGCGGAAAATCCCCAAACCACGGGTTGACAAGGACGGACACGGATCCAATGGCGACTCCGAAGCGAAATGATTTTGCCTCACTCTATACCCAAAGTAGTCATATTAGTCAAGCGGTAGGAGTTGATTATCTGGTAACGCGATTATCATCTTTTACCCCGACACGTCCACAGATGTGGGATCCACAATCTGAAAAACAGACCAGAACGAGAACCAATTGCTTAGAGTGAGCAACCTTCAACATTATTTCCATGAAGACCATTAAATGGCCAAAGGCTGTGCTAATGATGATCACTTTTCATTACTAGAATTCAGTTGTAGCCGAGAGCACAGAAATATCATCATTGTTTGGGCGTTTGGGGTCGTTCATCGTCAATGCGCCAATCCCATGTTAGGTCTGGGGGCAAAGTTTTAAACGCTAGTACTAATATGGAGTCACATCACGCGATATGACAAGTGTGATTGGCTGGCGTCAGATTGCTTGACTGGCGAAGTTAATGGTCCCAGCGCCTCAGCTCTTCTGTGAGCCATGACTGGGCTGTGGACTCCATTCTTCAAACCAGTTGATATTTTGAGGCAATTTGTACACCATTCTCGAATCTTGTTTGCGTCACATCCCAATGAGTAACAGGGGGCCACGGCAGCCCTAAGCTTTTGATAGGCATTCTCAATGCTCTGAGAAGAAAAACAAAAAGGCCAGTTTCGCTCAGCACCGTTATGGAGGGTGGCAGACATACACCAACACCTCACATCAGCAAGTGTCATGTCGCACCGTGAGCTTTAGGCGCTAGGTTTGCAGTGCAAAATGTTGTCAGATTCATACCAGCCATCTTACAGGGAGTGGGGGTAAAACCGGGCCGATGTATGCTTGGTTGAAATGCCGACATCAGTCCGGTTCGGTCCAAAACCAAGGGTCATAAAATCTGGATTGGTGATGTAATTATATATGCGCAACTGTCGGGCTCCGCTCACATGGGGCATTATTAATGCGCAAAAGAGGTTGCATTAGGTCGAATACTAGATTTAGGCAGAAGAGGTCAGATTTCAGGCCAAGGTTGTAGGCTTGGCCAATATTATAGCATGGGCAAGCATAGGATCTTGAATGCAGGGAGACTGTACAGATAAGACAGATCGGCGGAATCTTGAGACAAGTCAGCGCGTCCTCCCAAGCGTTTTACCCAGTGTGTATGTATGAAAACTCGGGGACTTGAAAACCACAAAACATTGATGTCATTGTGTTGGCCGTTCGGAGATTGATCTTCAGCAGAGTAGAGTTTGGGATCTGTTTCGTAGGTTTATCTTCCTGTCAGGAATAGCTTTTAGGTGACAGCGGATGTGAGACAACTTTGCTAATGCTGATAAGAGGCGGTGTGCTACTGTACGCCCCTTGCTGCACAAAGCTGTGCTCGGACTCAATGTCAATCCAGATCAGCCGAATCTCCGAAAGGCATCTGACACAACTTTGCCTAATGCAAACCATCATCAGATACGCAGATGATCTATTTCCCAGGTCCCCTTCTTGTTCTTACCATAAGGGGCATTCGAAGCTGAGTTTTCCAAAAAAGACTTTTCCCATCTGTCGACCTCATTGTTCTGATCTTGCTATTTCTTTTGAACTCCAAAATCCCAGTCATCATCTGGTTGTCCTTTCATAAAAATGGACGCCAATCCAAACGACCCATGCACACCCGCAACCCCTAATAGAAGCCTGGATGGGTCATTTACCAGCCCGGTCATCAATGGCAGAGAGCAAATATCAGACGACCCATCACCTTTAAGTATGTCCAATTCGCACCGGGTGAATTTCTGCGAGCATAGCTCAAGTCCCCCCACTCCGGTGTTCTCACCGCCAGCGGAGGATATAGGTTTGGATGGCAGCAGCCTTGTAGATGCCCCAACATCGACCTACAAATCGCTTTGGAAGCTATGGGCACTTGAATGGGCATCTCTTGCTGCCAGCTTTGCAGCATTTGTCGGTAAGTCGGCCTCATTTGAGGCTCAACTCCGCTTTGATATCTTGATCAACAGTCTCATCCGATATAGTCATTGTTGTCATCCTGGCCACTTATGATCAGCAAAGCTTGCCTAATTGGCCGCTGAAGACCACTTTAAATACCTTTCTCGCTTTTTTCACTACCCTGGCGCAGGCCGGCTTCATGTTGCCTGTTTCCGCGGCAATAAGCCAAGCAAAGTGGGCTTGGTTTCTCGCGGAGCGGCCGTTGCACGATTTTCACACTTTTTGCCAAGCAAGTACAGGGCTGTGGGGCTCTATGATGCTACTATGGAGAATTCGCTATAGGCACTTTATTGCCATTGGAGCCTTTCTGATGATATTAAGCACCCTCACTTCCCCGATAACCCAACTTGCGATAAAATACCAAGTTCGCAAAGTCATAGTACCAGGGAAAGCCTTAACATGGTCTGTCAGAAGCCTGAAGAATGCGGATAACCTTCATAATGTGTTCGTGAGGGCCGTGAACCAGGCCATGGGAACGGAGCCCGAGACCTTTGCGGGAAAACATATACCCCCCGTGGGAGCCTTTTGCTCGACAGGTAATTGTACCTTTGACAGATACCAGTCCCTCGGTATTTGCGTGAAAACAGCAAACATATCCTCCCATATTACGGTGGAAGAGCTCAAGGGTCTCAGTTCCAAGGAACCGATTCCTATACGTGGGGTACCACTGCCATATCTGATCGCGGGACAGAAGACGTGGAATGCATCTCTCCCGGGAGGTTATAATATAATTCATCAGAATCCCCTTGCATCATTGTCTGAATCACTACACGGGAATAACACCTTTGGTTTCGCCGATGCAAAAGATCTGCTTGCAACAAGATTAATGTCTATGGTGGTGTTATTTGCGTCTCCTATAATACCAGGAGTGGATCGCAAAAACAACTCATATTTAGACGAACTACTAAATGTCATGAATGACAGTCGTGGTGTCCGCCATGAAGCTATTGAGGTTCTGTTTCATTTGTGCGTGCAATCTTTCGAAACAAACGTACACGCGGGCATAGAAAGTACACGCAACGTAGACTCGTACGCGAAGTCAATCGAGCCGATCAACGGAGCTTTCCTGGATATGAATTGCACCATTTTGCCGTTCACTGACTTTAATTCATGTACTGAGCGAAAGTCCCGGTGGAAAGAGACGCTTTATCTCAGAAATTCAGCTCAAGACTTCAGGGAGCTGCACTCGATCCCTAGAGACGAAGTCTTCAGTGCGGATTATGGGTCTATGGAATTGATGGCTACTGCCTTGGAAGGCAAACTCGGAGGCTTTCAGGCCGTCAGATACCACCGTCGCCTCTCTCCGGAACCGCATCTTTTTCAGCGGGACAGGGGCATCATGCCAAACCTCTTCGTCGCTCTTTACTCACCACAGTCTCTACGCAATGCCGCTGACCGACATCGAGGGCTTGTTACTACCTATGATAATATTGCTACATTGTTATCCACAGCGTTGGTTCATACGAAAAATGCCTTTGGATCTGAGACTACGAATTATCTTACAAACAAGGCGCGCGTAGGCGATGAGAAGGCACACTATGCACGCAAGATCACCGGACATACCTGGCAGATGGAATCCTATGTTCACATAGCTTGGGGATGGATTACATTTCTTGCGATTGAGCTTGTGCTTGCGACCATCCTCCTGGCAATGACGGTGAGCAGTCAGAAACGCTTTGGCGAGAGAAAAGAGCCAGCTCAATCAGGTGACATTTTACGAGGCGGCCTCAAGGACTCTTCTTTAGCAACAATGGTCGTTCTTGGAAATGAAGCTCGCGATACCCTGGGAGGCGGACTCCAGCCTGCAGCTGAGTTGGAAAAAATATCGAAAGGTATCTGGGTGAGACTTGAGGGGACGTCGTTAGTTTCGGTCCGTCCTGTTACCGAACTAAAAACCGTTGGATCCGGGTGTGAATGAGGGCGGGGTTCGCACGTCTAGACCGTTAGCTCGTAGGCAAATACAAATAATATTTATAACAACTATGGCTACTAGTTTCTTGTTGCAAGCCTACTGTATATTTTCATGATGTCAAAGCCCTACCCTATTACAATAGGTCACTCAGATATCTATCTGCTGTTTAGGATAAGGGGTCTCGCCTCATAATTACTTTAAATAGTATTGACATTGCTTTCCCAATTGGTAAAAGCGATTGATGTTGATCGACTACCAGGGAGGGTTGGATGGTCAACTCCAAGGAGGAGGTCTTGGCCCATCATTCCCCATCCCATTCAAATTTTGGCTCCAATTCTGCCAATCGAACCCGTCGCACAGAAGGTCCATGTCTACCTTATCAATATCCTCCATTGGATTATTATTTGTCGGCAGAGACGGATCGAACTGCAGCCATTGGGGCATATTATCGACCGTCGGGAACTGCGACATTGGTGGTATCGATGGCTGTTCCCGAGTCCTATCTAGGGGCACTTGTGGCGCAAAGCCGGCGTTACCAGCCAAAGAATTAGCCCCTGTTGCTGGCAGGGAGGTTGTCCCCATGCCAATTTCGGTATCGGTGTTAGCCGACGGGTCATCAATCAGTGGTAAGAAGCCGCCGGAATCAAACAGGTTGCTGCTTTGAGCCATTGGGTTGTTGATGGGCTGAAACGACACAGGGTTTATGTCAAGATCCATTGGCGTCTGGAACTGTGTCGGCGACTTATCTGCAGATAGTCCTCGTGGTTGTAGTGTTGAAAACGTTGTTTGTTCGGCTGCTGGTATTTTTTGGCCCCAGCTTTTATCCGAGGCTAAGCGAGGAAGCGCAGGTTCGTTTCCACGTAACATCAGATGCCACTTCTCTGTTGCTTGTTTCATCTTGTCCTCTGAAAGTCTCGTACTAAGCTTGGCGTCTCTATACGCAATACGCTCTTCTTCCGCGAGCCGATAGGCTTCGCTGAGATTTCCTCGGAGACGAGCCATTTCTGCGAGTCGATGTTTCTGGGCCATTATATAGAGCCTGCGCATGGGGAAAAAGACGGCGTTGTGGTCAGTAGCCCTTGTCACCTCGATCGGATTTCTTTCCTGGCTGTTCAGGGCGTCCCATGCTCGCTGGACAAGTGGTGTCCAGGCACGTCGACAGCTTTGTATCAGCACGTAAATGACGCTATGCCAGTTGGTCCAAGTTATAAAATTCCACCTAAATGGGCTCAGCTCGGGGATTTTGTTCACGCTTTGACTATATTCCATCATTTCTGTTGCAGAGATATAGACCTGCTGATGGATATCTCTCGGTAGTGAGCGGCTTGTTCTGGGGAATAGCATCGGTTGGTGCAGGATAATAGCGAGCCGAGCTATGCTGGCGCGGGACAGCATGACTGCAACCCAGTAGAGACTATCGGTCTCTTTTAAAACCGATGCATTAACCTTTTCTCTGAGGTGATGATATGCAGCAACAAGTGCTGCTTCCCTCTCTGACAGACTCTTATCATCTAGGTCTGTAGTTTGGGGATTTGGCGCAGACAGCACGTTTACTAAGCGTCGAGCGAAACTGCAGAGTTCGTACCGCACACATGCGATAGTACAGTCGGAACCACCTTCTTTGGACTCTGGAAGCTGTGGCGAGGAAGGATTGATGTCTGCGTCATCAATGTTGCTTGGCATTTTTGTGTCGTATGAACCTTCTGCGATAATGAGAGCTGTGCCATACTCTTCGGAGTGTCGTACATCAAGGATAATGAGGGACCACCAGACACGTCTTCTCATCTCGGTTTCGAATGGGCTGAGATTGAAGTGGGATCCATCCCGGTGCAGACCCATGCCTCGGGCGATATGAATTAATAGCCCAGACAAAGACCAGCAAAAACGACTCGGGTCATGACGTCGGACAACTGTTAGGAAGATGGCAAATGCCTGAACAACAGCGATGTCCGAGGTATTTAGAAAGTTTGCTTTTGCCAAAGATTGCTCAACGGCGAAACGGTATTGCGGAAGGAGGCTATCCTTGTCAACATTAAAGTATGATTGCACCTAAATAATGTCTATTAGATACGGATTGTAGAAGCATTCAAGTGTGAGCTCTTACCTCATCTGGCTCAAGAGATGTTATGGCGGCGTGGTATATGGAAAACACTAGTGCTTGGTGACCTGGAGTGAGATCTGCAGGGCGGTCTCTTGCCATGCGGATGATGTCGTTGGCTGTGGGAATATGTAGCATCTTAACCATGGGCTCAACATTTTCCTGGTAAACGGACCACAGGAGTTGAACGTGTGACGGGAGAGGGTGCAGCTTGAGGAGGTCTACATTGGTAGAGCTGAACCCGAAAATGAATCCGCCTTGGTTTCCGTAGTCGGACCTCTTGTCGGGGCTATCCGGGGCGGCCTCGAAATCAGAGTCTTCGTCGTATTCATCTACCAATTCTTTTGTCCCGTCGCGAATCGAGTCCAGCTATTTTTGCATGAGCTTATGCATAGTTGAAGAGGGCAGTTTAAAACCATACCTCGTCATTCAACTTTGTCCAGAACACGCTGCTGACATACCTGGTTGTCCCCTTTCTGTCGTTGACAACCATGCGTCCGAATCCGCGACGAATATGTTCGTTGTCCTGCGGCCCGGCTGTCTCGGATTGCCTAGGTTCTTCGGAGCTGCCGGCGTCTTGAGTGAAGTCTCGAGAACCGGACCTGGATTGGGGTGGTAGTGTCGCAGACATTGGAGATGCATCTTGAGGCGTGGATGGGTCGGTGGTGCCGGGCGCATTAACATCGACGGCTCCTCTGAGGCTCTGCACAACCCCTTCCAGTTTTCTTAACCTATCTATCAGATCCACCTGCTTCCTACCCGGATGGTTTTGGGGGAGCAGGGATCCACGGGGTGCGCGCCTAGTTGGGTAGACGCAGGTGATGTTGACGCGCTTACAATATGAGCATGGGTTTTGCCTGTCGCAGCGGCCTTTACGCTGTCTACAAGCATAGCAAGATGACGGTTTTGTTGGGCGTGTGACGCCAATCGGAGGAGCGGACGAATGGCTTTGGAGGTCTTGCGCGCGCGTCTGATCGGCCGGAGCGCCCGTGGCCGACTGTGGGGGATGATTGGGCGAATCCCGCACATTCGGCGTGGACAATGGCGACTCAGCCGACTGATCCATCTTATCAGATCAAGATTGCCAAGTCCTGGAGAGCCGAATGGTTGCAGGGTGATGGTGGCTAACACATGCCGGGACTGAGTCAGATGCTGACGCTGGCGATGCGAGCAATCCCGAGCGGAGATAGTCAAGCAAAATTGGATTATTAATGACGGGACGAGGGGCCTTTTTGCAGAACTAGCCAATAAGACGAAGCTAAATGGCGCTACTGGGCGAAGGGCGTTGACGAGCCTTCAAAGTCAAAATGCTCGGCTTCTTTGTTGGTGGGGCGCAAGATGGAAACGTGGACGAGAGGGGGGAGAAGAGCAACAACTAGAGTGTCCGCAATAAAAGAGAATTGTGGATTTAGTGGAGAGATGTATGAAAAGGGAGGAAGACTCGACAGGCAGAGTCATAAGAGTTGTTTTTGCTGTTGCACTAAACAATTCCCTCTTTCCACTTTCCAACCCAATTGGGCTTAGTGCTGTTAACATGCCCAAGTCAGAATTCATCTTTTCGCGGAGTGATTGAGCAGCACATCATGTATGTCATGGGAAGCGACTAGTAAGTCAGTGCAAATGCAAAAGTTTATTGCGGGTTGAAGATTATCAAAGGTCAGAATGGTCCATGTGTCGGGGCATAATTGCGATATGTTAGGTGCGCATGTTTCATTGCAGTGCCAGTCCAACTAAATTATCCGAAAGCCGTTGACTCTCAACGCGCTATGATTAGATGCAGATGTCAACTGGTGCTTTAATTTTGAGCTAAATACATGCTTGTCGTGCCCCCCAATTGCTGATGACGAAAGCAGCCAACCGTGCTCACTCCGAAGCTGCATTCATGATATGCATGCGTCATTCATAAATTTTCTCAGATGCTAAGCGACCACCTTTTCTGCCTTATAATTTTAATTGGCAAGTATTCCCAAGCGCGTTTGGATTTCTCTCAGCTCGTTTGCGTCACGATGGGGATGCGAATCCTTAAGCCCCATTATTTCCCGCTCCAGCGCGTTTCAACTGTTCAGCTGCAAGGATCAATAGGGTAGATCATGGCGGAATCCTCCCGCTCAGGTCCCGGGCTCTGTCTAATTGCTGCACGACCAGGTAAAATGACCTGACAATTGCGGAATGCTTCTGATACTGCAGGGCCTTCCTTTTAATCCGGTCCTGTCATCTGTTGAAATAAATTTGGCCTATTTAACTACTATCTTGCCCAAAAGCAATGATACTACGCCTCCATCTATGATTCTCGATCTAGTTCCCGACTATTATCGGCAATATGCATTTTACTACATCTCTTCATTTGTTCGTGACTCTAGCTGCGGCTTGGACGCCCCAGTCAAGATGTAAGTTGTATTATTGAGAATTACGAGGCTTTATTGACGACCTCCAGCATTCACAGGAAATGACAAACTAGCCGCGCGATGGTTGCCCGAGTCTTCCAAATTTCGAGGCGTCAACCTTGGGTCTCAATTCGTTTTCGAGCGCTGGCTGGCTGAAGACGAATGGAAAGGTTTGGGATGTGGTGACTACTACGATGAGTGGTCATGTGTCAAAGGCATCGGCCAGGAGAAAGCGGATGCAGCCTTCCAAAAGCACTGGGATTCGTGGATTACAAGCGATGATATTAAAGAGATTGCAGAACTAGGTCTTAACACGGTGAGAATTCCAGTGGGCTATTGGATGAGAGAAGATCTGGTCAAGGATGATGAGTATTTCCCTCGCGGGGGCCTCAAATATCTCGACCGGTTGGTAGGATGGTGCAAAGACAATGGTATATATGCTATTATTGATTTGCATGCTGCTCCCGGAGCCCAAACAACAAATGAGGAATTTACCGGCCATGTAGGGCTCCCGTACCTGACTTGCGATATGATCTGACATGAACAGGGTGTCGATACCCCAGGGTTTTATACGGCAGAGAATTACGAGAGGGCCTACAAGTTCTTGGAATGGATGACAAACCGGATCCACATAAATGGAAACTACACTACCGTCGGCATGCTGCAGGTTCTGAACGAGCCTGTTCATACTGGGAAATGGAAAGCCGAAGCTGCTGATATGATCGAAACCTTCTACCCTGGAGCCTATGATCGTATCCGAAAGGCCGAAACCAAGTTGGGTATCGCAGATTCCAAGTTGCTCCATATTCAATACATGGTATGATGGTACCCCTGCCATGATGCGCCTTGGTTCAGTTTTAACATGCAAAATTTGTAGGGCAAATCTTGGGGCTCTGGAGACCCGCGGACGAATCTGACCAGCACCAATTTTACCTTCTTCGATGCCCACCGATACTACAGCTTTGATAAGAGGGTAACCAATCACAAATGGGGTTACATGACTGCGGCCTGCAACGACAAAATAGGAGCCGACAACCTGCTGGTAGGCGAATGGTCACTGTCGGTCAACAGTAGCATAAGGAGCAACAGCGAGTTTCAGATCCACAACCGCCCAGATCAGATCGAGTGGTATAGCAAATATTGGGCTGCGCAGGCTCAGGCCTTTGAGAGGTCGGCGGGCTGGATTTTCTGGACGTGGAAGTGCAACTGGATCAATGACATCAACGAATGGAGGTGGTGCTACAAATCGGCGGTCGCCGCTGGTGTGATTCCCAAGGATGCAAGCAAAGCCAATGAGCTAAGTGTGTGTGAAAAATACACCACTAAATAGTGTGCTTGATTTTAGATCTGATAGTTGGTGAGTGTAGTTTGGAGTGGCAATTGTTCTTGGGCGAGTTGAATAGCTCAAAATTAAATATATTATTCGATGAAATACCATGTCAAAGTCTCGCTGTGGAAAATGGCGATTCTAATAATGACAAAAGTTGACACCTCGGGACCCACCTTTCCCGAGGTTGTTAATAGCGCAGCCGGCATTAACTTAAGACTAACTCCAGAATGGCGATTTCTCTATTGGGTGATAAGCAGATCCAGGGAGGGGTAATCTGCGAGAAAGGCCAATGGGATAATAATTTCCATTTCTCAAATATCCCAAAAGGCATTGCCAAGTACACTCCAAAGACAAATCACGAAACGGAACTGCTCCGTCCCAACCTTCAAAAATGTCTCCATTAGAGAAGATGCTGGGATTGGCAGCCTTGCCCGGGGCGCCAACGGTACGTCACGGTCTCCAAGATATCGCATACCAGTGTTTCCTGTGTCCCAGCGTTCTTGCTAAATCAGTAACAATTGCCCAGGATGTCTTCACTAGCACTCAGGAACTGTGGCATCCTCCTGGTGGGAGGGGAATATTTGGCGGGTAAGACTCGGGCGACCCCATCTTCCAACAGCATTTTCAGAATATTAATTAGTCCATGATTCGGCACTGTAGTGTCGTACTCGCACAATGCCTAGCCGCTGCCCAGCAGACAGTGCCAGATGGCTTCTCTGTGCATTCAACGCATGGTTACTTCTTGCTTACAGGGAATAGCAAGATTCCCATCACATTTTCAGTCAGACGCGTTCGAGATGGGAGATCTTTCATCACACGCACAGTCACAGCCAGTCAAGAAGGGCGCTCTATTTTCACCAGCACAATGTCATTTGTGCGCGCAGGGTCGGGCGGAAGCAATACTTTGTCTCACGCACCTACTTTACCACATGGCCTGCAGCCTCCTCCGGATATGAGTACGGACGAAAAGATCACCGGCTTATATGCTCCACAGACATGGCCGGTTGGCATTGAAAATTTGGATGATCCGCATCATAAAAGACTGGTGCGATGTTGGCTGCGTGCTCCACACAAAATTTCACAGTCCGACCGTCCATCTACGCACCACGTTATTCTGGCCTTTTTGTCGGACTGGAATTTCATTTGTGGCATTCCGATGGCTCATAAGCTGTGGAAATTCCCTGACGCCATGATCTCAAATAGTATTGAATCGCCGCTAGAAGGGACAGCGGTAGGCATGCTCTCATCATTAAATCACGCTATCTTCTTTCACGAGCCATCAAAGATTCGGTCTGACGAGTGGATACTATTTGAGGTCGAGACCCCTTGGACTGGAGAAGGCAGAGGTCTTGCAACAGGTAAAATGTTTGCCAAAGATGGTACCCTGCTGGCGACGTGTATCCAAGAGGTCAGTTATAGTTACATACGATGAAATGATTTCTGCTAATGTTCAGGTAGGCCGTTATTAGACTACGGGAGGACTATGTAGCCGAGACCGCAAAGATATAAGCATTACCCTAGGAAGAAGTAACAGGCAATCGGTAACTGGGAATGGATCTTGCCATAATTTATTCCTTGCAGGTTTATGTACCCAATAAGATTACTGTATAATCTTTGCTGAAGAGTTAGAATTAATAAACTAGAGCCATGCAGACTTTCCAGCGATCCTACCCCCTCTGATCACCATATTGAAATGTTTATTAATTATGGACGAATTATAAACCTGTTTGGAGATTAGCAGAAAGCTTTTATTACATTGAGAAGTTCTTAGTTTGTGTGTAAAGAGACGTGTATTAATATATTGCTGAGCTACAGCCTTAACGATATCACTTAAACTCCGCATTCCAAGCCGATATGTCATACCTCATAACTGTCAAGTTACGCAACGAGTTTATTATCGCTGACCCTCCACTGCCATAAGAAGGCTGATCAACAAGGACAGCCAAATCATCTTCAGAATAGTGGTTTGGGGTCAGCCTTGATGTCCAGGTGCAGAGTTGAGGCGATTATAAATGGCATCATAATGAAGAGGAAAGAGATCAAGAGAGTTACAAAAAATGCCGGGTGCATAACACAGGTATGCAAAGGCTTGCAGATCGGCCGGTAAATAAGAATAATGAAAACAGAAACGGGCCACCTGATCCAAATCCGCTCATCCTTGCTCGGTGGCACGTCAGCCAACTGTCTAGATTCCATCCCAGCTCCAGTTGAAGGGCCCGAAGCCTCAGACTCTGTATCATTCAGCTCTGTCGGCATTTCATCTCTTGCACAAGATGATCGTGGGGCGGCTTACCAATATCGCCCCGGGGCCATCTAGAGCCCCCCATAACCGGCGTGGATCGTCCTTTGACTCTGAACATGGCTGCTGAAGTCTTGGCCTGTCAAGACCAATTTTACATGCGATAAACCGTCTAATGAGACATTTTTAGGCGAAGCATTGCGGACGGAAGTTTTCAAAGAGGAGGTTGTAGTCTGTGTGTCACGTTGTGCGGAGGTTTCTCTGGACTACGCCACAACTTTGTACCACGGCGGCCCGCCATTTCATCCGATTGGGCATCCGCTATCTTTGTAGTTGTCAGCCTCATCATCGACTCATGATTCAGCGCAACTAAGTTTGTCAGGCGCTTTTAATAGGATTGCCGTGACACTCCCTAGTATCTCCCTTAACTCAAAGATATTGTCTCAAGACTTTACCAGAGGGACCTTACCATAGCTGGGGTTTAATTGGAATTTGATTTGGAGAAGGGAGACCAAAACGGACAATATGTTATCTGATAACCTGTCATGCCCAACCCCATGAACTGTGTGAGCGGAGTGAGCCAATCATCCATGCACGATGGTAAGCAAATACAACGTCAGTGTTAGGTGAGCCATATTTTTGGGGTTTGATTATGCGATTTGAAACCACCATTTCAAGGAATAATACCTCAATAAAAGTGTCCCCATTCCAAGTGAGACTACTAACTGTGACAGCGATGGATTGGAGCGGGGGTGGATATGACTGCTTGCTAGGCTTGCACAGCAATGGCACAATGGAAATAGGAACATTTACTACCAAGACCATACGACCCGGGCAACACTTTATCGTAAACCCGGGACCATGAAGGAGCGGCGAATAAAATAATATGAATTTAACTCTCATGTTCGCAAATTAAGTCATCACAACTTGTGCCCCTTTTATTCTCTCCTGCTCAGCTCGCTCCGTGTCTGCGTCGAGGCTCTTGTGTAGCTTTGACGAGTTCATCTAACGCTCGCTTGTCCCCGTCCCACCTGTCTTTGCTGGGATTGATGGCGTCCACGTCCTCGTCCGTATACTCATCGCCGAACGAGATTTCACCATCGCCACGATCCGGGTTCATCCAGGGGCTGGGACACATGCCAGCGTTAAAGACGATGTATCTCATTTCAAAACGGTAGGGGTCTGATGGATCATCCAGGACATTGTTGCCGTCAAAATGAAGCTCGAAGTTGATAAGGCGCGGAAGCTGGGTCCGTATCTTGTCGAACACCTGCTCCCATGTACCCGAGAATCCATACACAGCATCTGATTCATCGTCAAACCCGAATGCGCTGGGCACAAGTTTTTCCCAGTCGTGGGTTGCAACCTGCCATTGCGCAACATTGTCTTCCTCGTCTACACGATAATCAGTATGGAGATAGGAAGCAATGTAGCAATCGTCAAAACGTAAATGTTGCAGCGTGGTCTGGGCCAAGACCCAGTCGAGATGGTCATGATGCGAGATGGTGAAATTTCCCAAGTTGAGCTTCCTCAGATGTGGGAAGAGCAAGCCGCGACCGTGGAAGACGCCAGGTATGGTGCCCCAAGGGTCGCTACAGCTGAGCGACAAGGTTGTGAGCTGATCAGCCGCGGGAGAAATCCAGTGTTGGTGCAAGTAAGGCTCGAATTCGACCCGCTCAATCATGTCAACGTCGTGATCGGGCCCGTACTCATTATATTCTGTTACAATGTTTAGGTGGAGTTGAGTGATGTCTTTGATCACTGATTTGAAGACGCCTGACGATGTAAAATCGGGCAGCTTGAGATTTTGCAAATTCTCAATGGTGAGAGAACTGATGGTGCGCATATCGGGCTTCCTAGCTCGTTGTTGGATGGCAGAAAATGCCGCTTTCAAGGTGTTTGCTCGAATTGACCAGTGCTCGTGGTCATCATGATATAATCCTTCCTCGACCCCGCCGCACTTGTCTGTAAAACATATCGAGATATTGTTAACTAGTGGGAGACGGTCAATTCTGGCCATGGCATCGGTATACTCTGGATATTCGCCGTGCCTTCTCCATTTGTACCACGCATCACTCCCATCACCATCCTCGTCGTCGTCCTCGGGAATTGTACTATGAATAATAACTTTGCGAGCATTCGATTGAACGATTTCCAAAGATGTCATCCGGTTCCATTTGTCAATTGCCGTCTTCTTCGGGATGAGTTCAATTGTGTGGAAAATGTGACTTGTCGCAAGGGCGTTCCATGAACGGCATACAAGGCGAGCCCTCAAAAGGTCCCATTTCTTAACAAGGGATCCAATTATATGGCTTAAAATCTCTTCAGGAAATTCAGAGAGAGGCATGATTGCAATTTTTGAATAGGTTGATGTGTGGGGATGGGTAATCACTGTGAACTCGTATCCGCCATTTTATTGCATCAATTGACCGAGTGGGGTCTTAGGCAGCCACGCATGGTTGCTCAATTTTATAACCTATACTATATTCGCACTGGTCTATGATTCCGATGCTTGTTGGTTGTTGGTCGTGTGAACCTTTGGGCGAGACACTGCAGCGACCACAGCTCCGCCCTTCACGTGAGGGTGTGAACGTACCATATGGTTTCTCGACTTCCGGGCGCGGCGATCACCGAGACTGCTATTCTACCTTGGATAAACATAAGAAACATTGCCGTGGACGGCTCGTAATACCAGCTACAGCTGCGTAGCTTGATAGCTCCTCCGGGCAGGGCAACAAATGAAATTCCCATATAACAAGAACAATGTACATGCGCATTTCTAGGTAGGCCAGCTTTTTCCCGAAGCAAGCGCGTTTACCTAAACCAAAGGGAAACGTAGGGCCCGCTGCAGGTTGGAACTTGAAGCCCGAGGTCTCATTGGATAGCCATCGGTCGGGGTTAAATACGGCCATATCAGAACCCCAGCTCGGAGTCTTGTCGTCTAGATTAGTCTTGCCTGTGACATGCAGCGCAGGACTCCTCATCCCTGGGCCTTGGTTGGGCATAAGCACGATGGTGCCTTTTGGAATGCGATAGCCCATAAGTTCCGTGTCGACTACTGCCTCGCGATCGACACCAGGAACGGTTCCTGCACAGCGGAGTATTTCCTCCAGGACCGCATCGAGGTAAGGGATATCGGCGTCTGCAATATCATCTGCGGATGGCTTCAGGCCTTGAGATTTCACCTCGGCAAAGGAAGCCTGAAGTGTCAACCGCAACCTTTCCTGAACCCGGGGGTTGTCGGTCAGGAACTTGAAGCCCCAGAGGATCGTAGTGCTGGTTGTTTCATGGCCGGCTACGACAAAACCAAATACCTGTCCTCGTCAGAAAACTTCCAAGCTCTTGGATGTATAACTCACCTCGCCCATCATAGCTGGCGCGTAATAGTCTGGGTTTCGACCTTCCTTTTCAGAGACCTGCTTTTCCCGCTGCACCATATGGTCAACTCCGCACCGAGCCTTGACCTCTTGTTGGTCGCAGGAGCCATGAAGCCTTTGCACCGCCTTTTGCAGTTCAGCAAGTACAAATTTGTCTCGGACCCTCTGCGCGTGGCGAATTTTAGGGGTGAGAGACAGTAGCGTCCATGTTAACTTCACAAACATCGAATTTTGGAGTTGCTCTACCACACCAGCCATCCGCGTGGTCGCATTAATTACTTCTTGTGCCTTTGGCTCTGGGAACTTGACGGGGTCATTCTCCGTCATGGCCGCTGTGAGGGCCTTGGTGTCTGACTCCTGCAGTAGTGCTAGTTTTGGCCTTGTAGCGTTTGGCTTAAATTCCTTGCCAAAGGCGAAGCCAAGTACGGCATCCAAGGCAGAACCAAACATGTCATGTTCTGCACTGAAGGGTCTCTTGCCAGCAATATCAGCTTTGAGCTCCCATAGCTGTATGAGTTCGAGGGCATTGGAATGAAGAGTGGGGGCGGCCACGGCTCGCAGAAAAGAAGGCGACATTAAGTCTGCTAACAGTCTTCGGTGATATTTGAATGCCTCGTTTGTTTTCTCATATATATGATGGTTCGGTACTGGGCCTTCAAAAATTTCGCGCAGCATGCACGAGCGATCAAACTCGTTGGGGGAACGACGCCCAAAAATGTTGCGCGCCTCGTCGAAGTCGCTTATGACGACAACTGTTTGACCGAGAGGCATGAATATCTGGATAATAGGCGAGTTCAACACTTCAAACTGCTGCGTCACCCATTGCATCCATGTAACGTCCGTACTGGCCATGGCATCCATCATGTCGGATGCATCTCCAAGTATCTTGGTGGATGATCCATGTCGATGCGGGATACCCGGGATTGGCCTGGGCAGAGCCCACTGGCGGATGAGATAGAATGCAAGTGGTAGGATGATCAATACAAGGCTGAGGCCGGTATAGGCTGTGGTAGATGTCTCGGAAGCCATGTTGTCTGGCGTCAGGTGTCGCATGCAGCAGACATCAAACAGATCCATAAGGCGGAACGACTTCCAGCAGAATGTGGATGAAATAAAGCAGTAAATAAAACAATATGTTGCATAGAGATATAACAGCGTGATATCGTATTTTGCATGCTGGAAGTCGGTTCTGGTTCAAGTTTTATTGGCCCATGGTCTGGATGTTTGCCCTCGTAAACCGTGTTGCGCATAAAGAATGCAACGTTACTCCGCCCAACTTTCGAAACTGCCTGAATACCGATTTGCAATATTATGACGCTGGAACGGTAACCTGATGATTTAGCACGAAATGCAACTTGCAGAGTGAAATCGGGAGTGATGCTCACCAAGACAGCAAGTGCAGTGCTTAGCACGTGCAACTGGAAGACTTCTTCTCGATAACCCACGCCGAGGGCTGTTGCACTAGAGATTACCGTGGGGACAATATCTCCGCCGGACAATTGCAGCTGCGACGGACACTGGAAGTACGGTTGGGCGGCCATCCAATTGGCGTGGAGGGTTAGTCCAACAAGTAAGCTGATTCCCGGTGGCACCACGCATTGTGCTATGACATGCTTACGCAGTGGTCTTCTCTGGCTCACCCAAGAGGGTTGCCGGTGCAGCATGTATACGTTCCTGTACGGCCGAAAAACAGCCACGGGAAGGATTGCCGCTTGATGCGTAAGCTTCAATTCAGATACAGACCAACATTCACTAGGCGTGTTTGGCTACCGATAGCAAGTTGTTTGGCCAATAGTTTTGACCAGGCCACATCCCGTGGTGCCGATTATCTTTGAATATACTTATCCAAAATTCTGTCGCTGTCTGGGTGCTAGCGGGAAATAAATCTCAGATTCTCTAGACTACGCTACGAACCAACACTCAATCACTACTGCCATGATGCCATGTCAGGTTGGTGGACACTTCGTCTAATCCCAGCGGTGCCATCTTCCAATGCAAAAGAAAAAGGAAAGTAGTATTCTTCGTTCGCATTGTAACCGCAGTAGTCTGCATAGCCCATATCTAGTTTAAATTCGGAAGGGAAAATAAAGTGATGTCCTCCATCAGCATCGCAACCCTACTACTCATCATTTTCATGATTGTGGTCGCCACAGTCGCTAGAGCTACGACATTGTTCTTGAGTCCAAAGTTTATTCGCTTCTGTTAGAAAGGTTTGAAGCGCATTCTGCATTTCTCACTGTAGCCTTTTGGCACATTTACATAGCCAGAATAGACCACTTGACTGCCGCTGTATAAACGTATTTGTATCCTCAAGGGGTTCTAGTAACTGGCTAAGGAATGCATGGCTGTGCTTTCGACTCAAATCAGGGCCATAGCAAGACAAAGGTCCTGCATGTCGCCATCATTGGTGGCTGTGGGTTAGTCGGTCTAGACTCTGTGGTGGACTACGGAACGCCTAAGGCTAACCGAATCGGCCAAACAACTGCTAGATACATGACTTTCACAGGAGCTAAGCAGTTCCAATCACAATTCAATACAATTGTGGCTGTCTGAACCGCTAGCAAACTGCCTGCCAAAGCCGGGCCGCACCCGTGCCGCTGAAATGTGGAGGCCGCACTGTTGCTCACTAGTCATGAACTATGATGGATTGAATTAGCCCCGCATAATGGTTCGACTTCTTAACCTGTGGCTGTCTGAATTATCGATGAAGCTGGCGCCTCATCACATAGAAGGAGTCTCCTCCATTGAGGCAACGTCGATAATTCAGCTATAATGAATGGACATGGCTGATCTCAGGTGGCTTGCTGAGACGGCCTGAAGAGGAAGCCCCGTCTTGCTTGCGATGCTCCAAGATTGTGTCGTGGCTACCTGAATAGCTAAAATGGTATGGTATGGTTTCACATGCACAGTCACTAACCTATTGAAGGGCGGATGAGAGGCCGAGTCTTGTCTGGACGTAGTAGGTGGAAGGGAAATGGCTTGAATGGCGATATGATCCTTGTACAGCTGTGTACCTGGAATTCTAATTCCTGCGTCCACCACAAACTATAAAGTTGAGGAACATTTCCTTTCGTTTTCTTCCTTCTTTATCATCAGCTCTCAACACACAATCTTAACAAAATTTACACACCACCTCTCAATATTCCTTCCCAATCCCGAAGTTCTACTTCTTCCTCATACAATGTCTTCGCTAGCCACCAGACTTGTCTCAGCCAAGGTACTCACCGCCCGCTACTACGAGCTGGAGAGCTACCTCGAGCTCCATGCCGAGGGTGAGGTGGCCTGGGCACTCGGTCAACCTTTCTTTGAGACAGCCCTTGGCCTCAGAATCATGACCTTTTCTCTCCAGGCCTACCAGGTGGAGGGTGGCCCTGGACCCAAGACAAACAAGCCCTTTCCACCAAGGCCCTACACGGCGGATTTCAAGTTCCCGCGCACTCTTCCACACCCCGGCACGCCGTCTGACGTCCTCATTATCGAGACGGCCAACGGCTACCAGAGCGTCCCGATTGAATACGTTGAAGCCCCGAAGCCTGAACAGATTCATGAAGGCCCAGGCCCTGTCGTCCCAGAGCGCATTTACAAAACTGAGGTCCGCGACCCCATCACCCAGTATTGGATCGCTGAGTTCCCTGCCACTATCTCTGCTGAGGTGCCCCCAGCCCACATCAAGACCGAGTTCTCTATTGAGGTCAAGTCTTCCCTCGAAATCAAGTTCAACCCCGAATTTTTCAAGCAGTTAGGCTCCAAGATTGAAAACGGTAAAATGGAGTGGACTCTTGTCTGGGTCAATGGCCCTTCCACTCCGACGAAGTCACATCCCATCCACGTTGTCTCCACCGAGGTCGTGGACAGGGATGATAAAATCGTCACCACGCGTGTCATTCAACCTTACTGTATCCACTACGCCATCCTTCCCGATTCGGCTTAACTGCGATGTTCTACCGGAAGGCCAGCCTGTGGATAATTATCGCTGCTATTCCAAGGCCTATCACATGCACATTGCCAGCTGCTTCCCAATGGAAGCTTAGGACAGCTGGCAGTGGATCTGGATAAAGGCGGTTGGCATGACA
Organism: Calonectria multiphialidica; assembly: GCA_020623665.1. Taxonomy (NCBI): domain Eukaryota; kingdom Fungi; phylum Ascomycota; class Sordariomycetes; order Hypocreales; family Nectriaceae; genus Calonectria; species Calonectria multiphialidica. The sequence goes on from JAHVYC010000014.1 coordinate 297,453, forward strand.
CTGAATTCTAGGGGACGTTGCAATTTTAGTTTAATCTGAGCTCAATGTTGATTTTTGTTATCCTTCTCACCCAGTTTCCAACCAGGGTTTCTATTCGTGCAATGGAGAAAATATCATTGTGCCATGAAACATCAGGCAGTTGAACCTTTCAACCAATTCAAACTGCACGCTGTCCGTCCAACTCGTCCCTGAACACGTGACGTACAGATAATTGCTAGACGAAGTGACGTAGTTGGGAAAAGATTATTTTAATTTTAATTCTGCTATTTAGAATAGCAATAACAAAGAAATATCCTTCCATAATTCGTCGCAGTATGCTCTGTCAATTGCTAGTCCAGATAGTACCATACTTTGCCTTCAAATAATCTCCTAGCTGTTCTTGAAACCATGCAGGCCTTCACACTACAGCCATCTGCGATCACTTTCACAGAAATATAGCCTTTACTATGTTCGATACAAATATCTTTTTCCTTGGGCCCATCCATCTTTTCACGAGGTGGGGGCGAAGGTGACCTTTCCGGTGTGATGAACCCTGCGTCAATGACCAGTCTCTCTGAAATGTCCGCCGCTATCGTCCCCTTCATGCATACTGCCGTGGCTAAGCATACGGCACCAGTGAGCTGGAGGGTGGGATGAGGCGATCCCATTGAATAGGCCTGAACCCGAATGTCGGCCATCGTTCCGGGCTGGTCCTGTCTTGGTTTCGTGGGAGAAGATAGAATGGCGATTTTGGGAGTACTTTTGATCTTTGCTGCGTCTTGAACAGATTGCGAAAGTCCCATCAACACCGCGCCTTCACGACGAATTACTTCGACGACCGCATGCCGAGATTCCGGTGAAGGGAGGTTTTCTAACTGAGCGGCGAGAGAATTTGAATCAAGAAGAATGAACGGGTTTGCCGCGTCTATCATTGTTGCATGGATGCAAAAGGGCTTGAGTTCTGGAAGCGATGCCGGCGGTTTCACATGGATTAGTTGCTTTCTTTTTCCCGAGGGAAAGAGTTTAGCAGTCATGCTGCCCACCGGGTCAACGAAAGTGCACTTGACCTCACTCCCAGTGGTGCTGACGCCTGGTATCTCATAGCCGCCGTCTTCCAGATACTCTCCCATTTCATCTAGCTCGATCGTCTCCAAGATGATAGTTCTAGTGTTGGTATTGTATACCCTGATTTCCATCTATCCACAGTTAGCTTCGCCTAGATGAAGATTTCATAGAGTCATTACATGTCTTTGTCCGGGTTGCGGTCGCAGAAGTCCTGCCTGCACAGCGAACGGACCAACCCCGGAGCTAATGTTTCCGCAGGTACCCGTGAAGTCAACTGACTCCGTGCCAACAGAAACTTGGGCAAAAGTAAAGTCAACTTCAGCTTCCGGTCGGGTCGAAAGGGACACAATGGCCACTTTAGATGTAGTTGATGTACCTCCACCAACTCCATCTATTTGACGAGCGTCGCCCCCCTTGGATCCTAGAGCTGAGATTAAAATAGCGGACCACTGAGATATATTGTCTGGAAGGTCTCTTCTATGAATAAAAAGGCCTTTGGATGTCCCTGCACGCATAAGAGTGCATGGCAGTGAGTACCGCTTAAAGCGTCGCTGCTCATAATCTGGACTAGCCATATTGGCCATATAAAGTGGGGGCTAATAGCCGGGGGTGATTCGAATTTTATTAAAGAAAGCAGTCTATTATGAAACGAAAGGCGAAAGCTGTTGATTGAATCGGAGTATAAGTTGAACCTGACTGTGACCTGCCCAACTAGACCATCTTATACTTGGGCTCACCCATCCTAGCTAAGAAATCCGGAGCTGTGGTGATTTGAAATTGCTATTATGGGACCTAAGATCTCTCTAGCTATGATACACGGTCCACGGGAACAATTCAGGGAGTTTAGGGACCAGAAGCGGAGACATCGGGAACGGCGGGAACGGCGGGAAGACGGGAAGTCATTGACTCTAGCTAATGCTTTCTTCCCGCACCAGGGAAATTAATCAAAGACGAGCCATTAAATCCAAATAGTGGGTCTTCCAGTGATAGAACGCTCCCGTTGGATGGTAAGTATCCATGCTGCTGCTCCAAATACACGCCATTGTCCGTTCCTTGAGCTAAACTAATATCCACATGGGCAGAGCCATAACCAAGAGCGTTTTCATGAATTGGATTAGGTCCAGCGCCCACATTGAAAGGATTTGTACCCTCCGGTTGATGGAATACCGATGAAATCTCTCGCATATGTAGAGGCACCTGTCTCTCAGCATCTTGCCTGTCGCTGTCGAAATAATTGTCCTGCAGGAAGCTCTGAATAATGCCGTCAACATCTACCCAGTCTGATCCGGGTGAATGGCCAAGCCAGTCAGTTCCTCCGGCGGTTTCGATTTCCTGACTGTGGGATAAAGTTCTATCAGTTGGAGGGCTTGCCCTGGAGTTTGCTCTCGGTCGACGATGTCTTCTTTCCTGTCGCTTGCCTTCCATTTCTCTAGGTCCAGACTCAGCTGTGGGATCTACTTCCAAGGCGTCGGTGCAATCATCATCCACCACAACTCCGTGCTTTCTTATTAGCCTCTGTACGATAATTGCCGCTTTCTTCACAGCTGAGTTGGTCTCCTGGTTCTCTTTAAATACGGCCATGCAGGTGACTAGATTAGCATATGCCGTAGAATCGCGACCTCGCCCAGCCGCAACGCGTGCATGTATCGTAGCAGCGACATATGTTGCGTATGAAATCAAGTACGGTGCACGTCTGACTGAGAAGGCATTGTGGTATACACGTAATAGACTGCCAATGCTCGATGCTGCCGACGCACACTTCATTAATGAGTCCACAGATACGGCGCGGGAGGTGCTATAAAGATGACCATCTGCAACAAATGGACGATGCAGCAATATGACTAACACATGGTATATTGCACTAATCTGTCAGCCAAACTGGAGCTGTCTAAACGACTACCAAAGTAACTCACTGTAAACTCAAGACATGAGGTGGAGGAGCACTAGCATTACTTGACTTGGTCGGATCAAATTGCAGATGTTCGGGTAGGGAGCTGTGCCAATGAGTAAGCTTCATTTGAAGCTTTTCTAGCATAGTGGCCAATTCCGTGGCGCTCTGGTCGGAGCTGCGTTCAGTATAGATGGAACTGAGAATATCGCTCATGACGATTGAGAGCTTGCATAGAAATGAGAATGTCGAGATGCTATATGCCGGAGACCCTGAGAAACTGGATGCCGGGTTAGAATATGCAAAAGGTTTCCAATTCTCCAGTTCCTCGTAGGTATCAAGAAACTTTATTGGCACAAGGGCATCGGTGTCCTTCAGGCTGACTGGTCGCCCTTGATAAAGACTCTGGATTTTGTCCACAACTATACAAGTCTTAGATACCTCCAATGTAAAAGGGTATTGGGGTATATATCTTACCAAATGCACCCCAGAAGACTCTACGTCGGACTTCGAGGTCCTCGTCAGAGAAGCGCTGTGTGTTGGTCAGGTCCAAATGCAATCCCAAGTCTGTGACCATACGAAAGGCCAAGCCAGAGTAAAGCCAGGCAGCTCCTCTCTCATCACCCAGTGCGAAAAGAGAATTTGTCATTTGCAACAAAGCCTGAATGGTTGTCACATCGCTGCGATCTAGCGAACCGCCCAGCAATTCACGAACACGTTGGCGGTATTTCCAGCCTGCCGTTCGGACATCATCTGGGTCTTTGCGGACCTCTAGTCTAGGGCTAAACTTGGAGGCGCCAAAATAAATAGCGTTAAGGAGGAGCTTCGAAAAGTAGGGCCCGTTGCAAGCCATGTCTCTCATGAATGCGGGTCGGTAAGTAATCAAAAACGAGTGATGCTGGCGATTCCAATGCAGCGAGAGCAGGTGCATACCAAGATCGGGATCTACTCCATCAAAATCCAGCTTCCCTTGGCGGAAGTTAAGCTCTTCCATTTGGCCTAGAATGAAATCAGCCGATGCATGTCATGACTCTCAGTATGAGGTACTCTACGTTGCTTTGCAGCTTCAGCTACTAGTCCTCGTTCTACCCAGGTATCGGACATGCGTGGGTATGATTCTGTTCCTGTGACTCGTTCTTGGGCGCTGTCTTCGAAGAGGGCACTTGTCCGCCCATGGTAACTTGACACCCCATTGGCAGAGACGAGGACTCGGGCACCACCCGTCTCCAGGCTTGGGTTACTAGTGGCACGCTCACAAGACTGGTTTTTGTCTACATCGCCAACGGTCATGCCGGATGCATTCTCATTTTCTTCAAACGAGACTTGGGCATCATGATCCAGAATTGGCAACGGGGAGCTTGTGTGCGCATGCTCGCTGGAGCCCCTGTCATTCCTCCTCCGCCTGAGGTGACGCTCACGCCCCGCTTCTTTGGCATCTTCGGGAACAGGCTCGTAAACACAATTCTGCCCATACGATTTGCAGTTGACACACGTCGGGCGTTTTCCGTTGCACTTAATCTGTGCCGCACCACTGTCAGTCAAATTAACCTGTTATGACGCGGGTTACAAAGCACACTGACCTTTCTCCTTCGGCAAAACGCGCAGGCCGCTACCGCCCGGCGACGGGAACGCAGACGGGCCATTGAGCGGGAATGAGAGGAAACCACTCCCGCCGGGTCCATATCAACCCCGGTTACTTGAAAGCGATTTAATGTCTCCTCGGGAAGAATTCACGTATTAGTTCGAGTGTGAGGGAAGGCGGGAAGACGGGAAAGCGGGCGAGGTTCGTGATTTTCAACGACGGAATTGGAGAGGCGAAAGATCCCGCGGGAACAATATGGATCCACCACTAACTTCTCAACTAACACTAGTGTCAATCAGGTACATCGCCCGTACCTGATGATGTGAACAAAACAAGAAACCCCAATACCCAACTCGCAACGGATCTTGGTTTCTCGCTTCAAACGTGCAAAAAACCAATATGTCTGCCGATTCAAAGTACCAATTACCCGTGGCTTCAAAAATACAGCCGAAAGCGCCAGAAAATTCAAGATCGCCAAAATATTTCATCCCTCCCTCCATCTCACTGACTTCCGGTGCAATTGCAGGTGCCATCGAGGCCACCACAACGGTCAGCCCAGAGAAGCGCTGCATGCTTGTGCAGCCTTACCGTTAACTAACAATCGACACAGTATCCGTTTGAATTCGCGAAAACACGGGCACAGTTGAGCCAGACACTTCAGCATACCCGTGCTGGTGCATCAAAAAATCCATTGGCCGTCATATCCCAGACAGTGCGACAAGATGGGTTCCGCGCAATTTATACTGGATGCTCGACGTTGATTATTGTAGCTATCGCTTGGCAACTTGGTATCACACGTGCTAATTCCAAATCAGGGTACAGCTTTTAAAGCCGGAGTCCGCTTCCTTTCCTTTGACGCAATCAAGAATGAGTTGGCCGATTCAGATGGTAAACTGTCACCAATGGGTGGCATTTTGGCTGGTATGATGGCGGGCGTCGTTGAGAGCGTCGCTGTAGTGACACCTACAGAGCGAATAAAAACCGCCCTGTGAGTCAAGACATACCCAGTGGATTTTAAATGGCGTACTGATGAATCCTCCAGCATTGACGATGCGAGGTCTTCTCATAGACGATTCAGAGGTGGAGTCCAAGCGCTGCGATTTATCCTGGCCGAGCGTGGTGTCCGTGAAGTTTACCGTGGCCTTGTTTCCACCACAATAAAGCAATCGGCCACCTCTGCCGTGCGCATGGGCTCATACAACATGCTTAAAGATATGGTGACGTCTCGCAGTGGGTCAGATTATGCCAAAAGCTCGATTGTTACGTTCGGCATTGGCGCTGCAGCCGGAGTTATTACTGTCTATGCAACACAGCCATTTGATACCATCAAAACTCGGGCTCAGGGAGCCCAAGGCGCCTCAACCCTGGAGGCATTTCGGGATGTTTTGAGAGATGGGGGCGTGCGAGCATTTTGGAGAGGAAGTTCAATGAGATTAGGCAGGCTTGTTCTGAGCGGAGGGATTGTGTTCACAGCTTATGAGAACGTCGCTTCTTTTTTGATGTCACTGAAGCAATAGAATAACTACAAAGTGTGTTGCGATGATACAATAAATCAAACACCAGTTTATAAATTTACAACTTGGTAATCATTGTACGTGGTCATCTATCAAGAACTAGCTAAATGGTGCCTGCTTTCTGCTTCTCATGACCGGCTTTCTACGTTTTTTACTGGTCCCAGTATCTCTCGTTTGTTTCTTCAAGAAGTTCCAATCCCACGTTTACTTCAATTCTGAAGTATGGCCAAAGAACATACCAGGAACCCGAAATTTACCCCGGCAATCGCGTAATAATCGTCTGCAATACATTCGCTATTTCTCTAGGACATTTTACAGATAACAACGGGAACGATCTCACTCAATCCCAGTAGACAAAACCAACTTCTTCCCGTTCCCGCGGGAGCTGGGAGTCCGGGGCCCCGCAACAACTGACCATTTCCCCGCACCTTGGCGACTTGCACTAACTAACTCGATCAGCGAACGATCTAGATCTAAGCTAGGAAAGGGCAGAGACTCAAACCAGGGGAAAGCCGTGGGCTAGGGAAGTTAGGCCAATATGGGCCATTCGTTGCTGCACTAGCTAGGTGTTCAAAATTTTCGAGATTCTCCATATAAGACGAGATTTATTCTTCCATCTAATCCACGACCACCTCATCCTTCAGAAGCAGTTCTCTCCCCTTTGTGTTTGTTAAGAAATCAACATATATTAATACTGCATCCGGTAACACCTTTCAGTAGCGATATGGCTCCAGCGGACGGTCGTGTTGAGTCGCATTTAGACCATGACTCGGTCGAAAGTGAGAAAGTAAACGAGGTGGAATGTGTTGAAAGGGTTCCAGACGACTCTAGGACCTATATCCCACCTGAGGAGATCCAGGGGCGTTTCGAACTCCTCCGAAATCTTAGCCCAGACCAGATGGCTAAACTTAACCAGAGAGTCGTGAAGAAAATTGATTGGCGGATGATGCCCTGCGTTACATTGATGTTTTTGATGAAGTATGCTACCCATTCAAAGACAGAAGGTGACATTTAAATTAACACTTAATAGTTATTTGGATCGTATCAACGTTTCTAACGCGCGACTGGCTGGCCTACAAGATGATCTCAACATGTCTGACACGGTCTGGAACGCCGGCATCTCAACTTTCTACGTCGGATATCTTATTGGCCAATTGCCTGGAAATATACTATTGGCCAAGACCAGCCCGCGCTGGTTTCTGCCCACGCTTATGCTCATGTGGAGCGCGGGGACCATTTGCATGCCGGCGATGACAAGGTGAGTAGTCAAGTCGTGAAACTTGAGTTTGGTCTTGGTAGATACCATAAACTGACTGAAAGGCTTTAGTGGCGTCGGCTTCTGCATCGTTAGGTTCTTCATAGGCCTCGCCGAAGCTCCATTCTTCCCAGCCCTCACACTGAGTAAGTGATCGTGTTCGGGATTTCTTCCTTGTAACTGCTAATGATCCAGTGACGTCATCTTGGTATACAAAGGAAGAGAGCCCATTCCGCATGGCAATCTGGCATGCCGGAAACACAATCTCCAATATCATATCTGGTTTTCTTGCTGTTGGGATTCTTGAAAACATGGACGGCACAGCTGGTCTACATTCCTGGCAGTGGTTCTTCCTCATCGAAGGCATGGTTTCCATCATCGTTGCTCTCGCTTCCTATATCTTTCTTCCATCATGGCCAAGTGACACGCATTTTCTCACACAACAGGAACGCGAGATTGCTCAATATCGCATCCTCGTTTCCAACGGCGGCCGTGATGAGGGGGTAGGCGGCACCTGGGATGGCCTCCGAGACGCTGTTAAGGATCCATTTACTTGGTTCTTTTGTCTGATGCACTTTTCGCTCATCACAGCCCAGAGTTTCAAGGATTTCCTCCCTTCGGTAAAAAGAACCTTGCGTGAAAATCTGCTTCAGAATTCTATACTAATACACTCAGATCATGAACACCTTTGGTTTCAACAAAACTACAACATATCTCATTCAGGCACCTCCCTACGCAATAGCCTACATCTCTGCGTGTCTTATTGCGTGGTCTTGCGGTCATTTCCAGGAGTCGACATGGCATGTCATCATTCCAATCATCTTTTCGGCCGCCGGATGCGGTATTCTTATTGGGACGATCAATGTCGCCGCTCGCTACATTGGCATTGTACTCCTGGTTTCAGGCACCTACAGCGGTCTCAATTTGCAACTGTCTTGGGAGACAACGGTAGTTCCAGCACCACGCACTAAGAAAGCAGCCCTCATCGCCATTGCCAATTGCATAAGCCAAACCAGCCATTGGTTCAGTCCATACTTTTACCCGCAAAGCCAAGAACCATTTTATCGTATGGCGGGTGGACTTCTGCTCTTAGGCTGTGCGTTGACTATTGTCTCGGCTCTCTTAGTTCGTTGGAGGGCAAAGAAGTTGAACGAAAAGCTCGATAGGGATCAGGGGTGGTCTCCAACTTCCGGAAATGAACGGGGGTGGAGATATAAGTTCTGAGCATTGCTGATAGTTCACTGCCGCATAGCTTCAACTTAGATAGTTGTATTGTGGTTAGCAAGATGCCCATATGAAAGGTCCGGATAATATCGACCGCGTTCTGGATAGTGAAAGTCTCTGGTGTTATACAACCTCGTTATAGTTGGGGTAGAAACACGAGTGTGCCAGTCCTAATTCGGTATCCAAACGCCAAATTTAGAATAACTATCAATCTCAACCGCAATCTATTGTGTGCGCAGTTAATCAGCATATGTACCATATTACAACTAGTCCCGGAGGCATGGTGCAATATCTTTCTCCTCTAAGGCAGATATTGACTATAAACTATCTTTGCTAACGTGCCCCCAGCCTATGTTAAGACTAAGTTCTATATCAAGGTTAAATCTTCTTTTAAAATTAAGTTTAATTTATAATTCTTTAGGTAATTTAGTTTTGAGATTTAAATAGTAAAATTAAGTAGACCATTTGTGTTCGGGTAAAAAACTAAGCAGGACGCTCAACCGGGTGTTTCCAGGAGCGCACGCCTAGGCCGGTAGCTCGTAGGCAGATACAAATAGGCTTTATAACAACTATGGTTGTTGGATTATTTTTGGTAATTATACGATTCACACTCTTTTACTTTCGTCTATAGCGACCAAACCCTGGGATTTGAAAGGTCATGGTGCTGACAGTCTTGACTATCTTCAAGTCCGCGGTACACCATCGCCCCATATTCTTAAATTTTGGACCAACAGGTCAGAGCTCATCACGACTTGCCAGTCGGACATTAGCGGCCACGCTCATTTTTATTTGTCCACTGAAGGAGCACTTGATTATGTAACCGCACCGAACTCACTCGCACATTCTTCTGGCCTGCTGCATCCATGGCCTCCCTCACCTTGGTATCCATCGTCGTGCTCGCCAGTGCTCTCCAGTCATCTATTAGTGGACCTGAGACACGGGCAACCGCTGCCCAGGCGCCACCCACCATACTATCGGCTGTGTTCCGGAAAAATATAGCTGTTGATAAAATCAGAAGCATTATATGCAACGCCGTTATAGCCATGACAGCCGCGAAAAAGTTCGATGCCAAAGGCCGCACGGAAATACGTTCCATGGTCAACTCTGCAGGGGCCGTTTTGTTGAATTGGAATATATGGTCGTGGTAGGACATGCTGAAGAGCGTTGTGATAAGTCCCTGGAATGCCCATGCCGCGCTCCCTGTATCCGATATTATAGCCTGGAACACAGCAGCATGCAGACGCGAGACTTTCAGTCTTCCAACTGAATCTTGACCAAATTGGTACATCCCAAGCCCATGATTATCGACGCCTTCTTCCCCTGCCCGATAATACAACTCAGAATCGAGACCGGGGATATCAATAAAGGCTGCCTTGCTGATAGGATTGGACAATCTAAAATTATCAAAAGTAAGAGAATCTTCATGTTCTGGTTCCCACCCATATTTCGCTTTAAACTGAAAGATCCCGCGATCTGCAGGCGACAGAACATGTCGAGTTCCCCCCAGCTGCGTCTGGATGGCCTTGATGTCGTACATTCCCGTCGTACCTGTCCATCCTACCGATGCATCAGGCGCGCTATGTGGTCTTGTAGCCACAATGCTCAAGTCCTTTGACATCGGATTGACTGTACAAGCCGAGATACTAACAGACAGGCCGTCAAGACCTGTCAATAGTGTGGTCCATTCGCTAGCGTCTCTGGTGCGATTGTCCATTTCAGCGTTTAGAATATTTTGTGGCCACCGGCATTGATCCGCCTCAGTACGAGCACACGTGCTATTGATGACAAGGTACATAGGACCCTTATTATAATTGTCCGGGTAAAGCTCTGAGGCAATTCTTATCGGGCTATCACCGACAAAACAGATATGGATGGGCCACTCGTGATCGAGACTCGGGTATTGTGCAGGATAGAAAGTGCAGTTAAATCGACTGCCCACGCCATCGCTAGCGTTTTTATGTGAGACGCGTTCCTCAGTCGTGAAATATCCTCCAATCCAATATCTAGAGTCGGATTGCACTGCCTTAACACCGAAGAATCGCGGCTGTCGACACACAACGCGCGTATCCAATATTGTTGCCGGCCCAGTATAGTTGAGAGTGGTCTCACGAATAGCTCGTGAATCCATCGGCAGGAACGCGCGCAGCGAGAACCCAGTATCCATTACACCTTTGCGGCGCACTATCGGGCTAGTATACTCCGCAAATGCTGGATAGCTAAGCAGTCGGCTGGTCAAGTAGCCACTCGCGTCAACAATTACCTCAGAGTTAGAGTTATAATATTGACCGTAAGATACATTCAAATTCCTACGATCAATGATACTACCATTTCCGATATCAGAAAGTAGCGCTGTTGATGTAAATTGAAGTAAAGTCGCTGTACTTGTAAGAAGAATAACAAAAAGCCAAAAGACAATGCCCCGACTGCCCAAGACCTGAGGCAGCCTCAAGAGAAGTTGAAGTGGGCCTGTGTTCGAGAAGACGACCACGGAAAGAGCAGCGGCTTCTGACAAGGGCGTTTCTGATGTCTCAAGAATGACCGCAGCGACCATTGATGTCATAACAGTAGCTTGTGCGGCCACCGCCCAACGGAGTAGAAGAGAAACTATAGTTATAGATCTTGTTACCCAACCCTTGATAATAATAGTCTGCCAAAGCGTATTGCGCTCATTACCAAACCATAGAAAGCAAAGGAAAGCAATGCAGAGAATCATAATTAATATGCTACCCAATATAACTATAATCGAAATTTTGTCGAATCGGCAAGCCCATTTTCCTGCTTTGTTCTCTTCCAACGGGGCCTTTTGGTTTATTTGGTGGCGGTCGGTGTCGTCTTCATGTCGCTGTTCTGTTGGTGGATCCATGTTGATGCTGACAGCTAAAATTTGCGTCTTATTATAATAGATCAGCACCCGCTAAATAACAGGTAAGGAGGATTGCTGCCTACAGTTTTCACTTCCTTTATTTTTCGTTTTCTTTTAAGGAAAAAGGGGGAAGTAGAAAAACAAGTGGATACAAAAGTAGATGTGGTTCGGAAGATCCTGTAAATATTGAATGCAACGAGAGTGCCAGGACGCAAGGAGTTTTGCGAACCTAGCAAGGTGAATGTAACTTCAAAAAATAATGAAAAACTAAAGCCTAGCCTTCCTTTATTTTAGCCCTTCCTTTTTCTTCTTTATAAGGGGTAAAAGTACTTCGGTGTTTGTTAGGCCCTCGTGACTAGAAATTTATTGTCTTAGACATTAGAGGTCAGTGTCATTATTACAATGCAAGGAGGATCAACGTTGCATTAGGGCTGCGCATCAGCGGGCTGTGTATTGGTTGACCGCCTTTTCCGGTCTTAATATGATGTTTGGCTTAGTCCCTGGAAGGTTGGGTGCGACCTGTCCGCGGAATTGTATTAGTTGCCTTAAACATGCACCTATTATTATTATTATTATGTTATTTCTATACTAATATCTATTTATCTTTGGTTGAAGAACAAGCAAGAGGCTCATCTGGATGTTTCCAGGAACACGTACCCAGGCCGGTAGCTCGTAGGCAGATACAAATAGGCTTTATAACAACTATGGTTGTTAGTTTCTTTTTTTGGTACATGTACTATAACAACTAGTCCTTGAGGCATAGTGTAGTCTCCTTCTGCTTGAACGCAAATATTGATCACGAATTGGCAATGCAGTGAGTGGGTTGGTATCCACTCGTGAATAGCGAGGTTAATTGAGTGAGAATTCATCAACATTCATGTCAGATTTATCTGACGTTTTCCGAATATCGTGGTCCATGCACCGCGCGTACCGGGGCTTGAACCTTTTTTTCTCTGAGAACATAGTTACCAACGATATCCAGTATCCACAAAAGTCAAATGGCAATTTAGACGACCTCGTCGTCCACGACTCGGTTTCCACAATTGCCTCGGGTAGATGCCCAATTTAGCAATCTCTGTCATGTTAATACCGTTTAATACCCGCTCAGAATAGAAGATATTCAGGGACTGGGACTCAGCAAGTTGTATCAGTGCCCACTTCGACCGATTCCAAAGCCACGTCAGAATGGCGCACAGCGGGCCCATGTCTTCAGCCGGCATGCTCGGGTTTCCAATCTGCTTGGTATAAATAAAAATGAGTCTGGTATTGCTGGTGCATCTTCATTCCCGCCTTCTATTGAGAATTCCCGCCTATACTTGAGCTCCCAAACATGCATCGCTTCAAATCTCTTATCGCGCTGTCCGCTTTACTCGGACTTGCGGCGAGCGTCCCATCGTTTGCTCCTCCAGATTACCCGCCCTCGACCATAGAAAATGATGGTGTAAGTTGAAAAGTTCCGAAAGTGCTTATTATGCTAATTCGAGGAAGACGAGCACAGGTCGCTATGATGTTCGTCAGGCTATGGCTTTGGTTAATCCCGACGAGAGCTTCCTGAACAGGTAAAGTTTTAGGCTGTCAAATATCTTCGTTGGCATGAGAGGCCCACTAATACATGAGCCAACCAGTTACTACTTCTTGTCCTGGGTCACTACAAAAGATGGCAAAAAATACCACCTTTGTATCAATCCTATTCTCCTTGGAAACACCTCTACTATCAGTGTATACTCGTTGAATGACCTCAATGACCCATCTGGGTTCACAACAATTGGTGGGAGCATTGCTCCACAGTCAGCATCTGGCAGTGCCGAGTACCTAAATTTTAGATCCATTCCCCATAACGTCACCAGTCCCAGAGGCTCCGATAATTTCTCGACGATAGCTCTGGATACCGACTTTGCCGGCGTCACTGTAAGCCTGGAGATGCACCCAACTGGAAAAAACATGTACTACGGCGGCGTAGGCGGAATTGTTACCCCCGGTTTTGGTCATGACTTTACTGTTGTGCCGCCTGGATGGTCGTGGTACTGGGTATATTTGCGCCTCTCTGAAGGCATTCTATCAGGAAACAGCTCCAGCTAAGTTCTGTTAGGCAAACCCCCATACGAGGGTCACGGGCACTATCACGATCGATGGTACGCCAGTCGAAATCGATACAGAACAATCTTTCGGCATGATTGAGAGGCAGTATGGCATATTTGATGTTGGCACCAAGGGCTTCTATCTCTTCTGGGCCTACATGCCCAACGGCATCGTGGTACAGGTCTGGGTAATCTCCCCACGCGAGGACGGCACAGGCCCTTCAAGCCTCGCGACCATTTGGCACCCGAACGGGCATCACGAGGTTCTGGCTCTCGACATGTCGGCCACGCGAGCATGGGACATTTCTACCAGCAATGTCACCGGGCGCCAATACTTTAACAAGTACAAGGTTGTGCTCGAGAATGGCTACGCCTCGTTCGAGTTTGAGAAGCCTATTCGAGACGCCGAAGTTGCGCCTGCATCGAGGCAGGGATACATCATCTCCGAGTCGTACTGTGAAGGCACTGTTACCTGGGCGGGTGAAACTTTGCCCTGGTTCGGACACTGTGAGGAGATTTCCGCCCGCTATGGCAATGCAACCACCTCTTCGGAATGAAGCACAAATTCGATGTTGGGCAGACTCTCGGCACAGACACAGCCCATCCACGACATTTGAGACGCAGTAATAGCCCAATTACGAATGCTCGCCGACTTATCTTCTCCATTTATCCTTTGCCCTACTACACTCTTGCATAGATTAGGAAATCAATTTTCACCATCCGGCTTTCTTAGGATTCTGCTCAGCCGCGTAAGACCAAACCAGATAATAACGATACATCATTATCTAGGGAAACCGCATAGCGCATTGAAGTCACTGTTTGTAGTTGATGATTCCATCAGGGATAGCTTGTTGCTTGGACATATTGATATCTATTACTTTTAGCTTCGGATCAAAATCATAGAACTCTGGGTATATTATTTTTATTTCATCATCTATTCACATCAAAATAAACAACATGTCTTAAACCTTGGACGCCTTCTCCAAAGCCTGGCTGATCAAGGACCTAGCCTCTGTCGCCACCTCGGCCTCCTTCAGCGGAGTAAGCCTGCTGATCCAGGTCTGCCACCTCTCCTGGCAGAAGCCCTTCCAGCCGGGCGCATCGTCGAAGCTGGACAGACTGCTGCCGGGCTTCGCAATCTTTCCCTCGAACTGCTTTGTCTCCTTGGTGGCGGCGGCGAGCGTGTCGGCGGCGTAGATGAACCACACAGAGGCGGACTGCAGCTGGCCCGGCGAGGCCGCAGAGGCGACCTTGTCCTCGTCGGGGTCCTCGAGGGCCTCGCGCAGGACCCAGATGGCGTAGAGGCTCAGGTCGTTGACGCCGGCGGCTGTAATCTGGGCGTAGAAGGCGTTCAGGTTGACCGAGGCAGGGCCGGGCTTGTCCTGGGCTGGTGACGTTACACATCGGTCAGCGATGTGCGTGGGATGGTTGGGTTTGCAGGGTCGCAGAGGACCTGCAGCACACTTACAAATGTCGAGCTCCTCCCGGGCCTTTGCGCCAAAGAGCGGCAGGTCGCTCCACTTCTGCTCCTGGCCCCAGATCTCGAGCTTCTTGTCGGCGTGGACGGGCTGGGGCATCTCCTTGATGGTGCGCACAATGTCGACCAGCTTGGCCTGCTGGTCGTGGGGGGTCTCCTCGGCGGCCGTCAGGATGGCCACCCACAGCCTCTCGAGCTCTTCCTCGAGCTTGTCCAGGTCGCCGTGCTTCTCGAAGGCGTCGCGCGCGGGGGCGGCGAGCTTCTGGGCGGCTTCTTGGACGCCGATGGCGTCGCCGATGAAAAATCCGGGCATGGCTGCGGCGGTGGTGTTTATGGTTGTGTTAGAGTTAGAGTTAGTGTTGGTAGTGGTAGTGACAGTGGTGGTGGTGGTGAAGGCAGCAACGGTGTCGATGACGTTTGTGGAAATGGAACGATGGCGGGGAACAATACGATGAGGGGCTGTGGCGAGTGACAGCTCAGCAACGGAAATGAGAGGCGCCGTGTTTATGCAAGTGTCCTGTTTCCGTCTCGGTCTCTGTGTCTGGGGCAAAGCTGAAGATCGTCGCCGGGACACGCGGAGCAGTCAGGCGCGGAGAGAGTAAGCCATAGTTAGTCGCCCTGCTTTTGCTTTTCTCCGTCTCATGGCATGGGAGCTTGGCTCCTTTGATTGTTTAAAGAGTCCAATCATGGCAGATAAGATAAACACATGGGGGGATCCCAACGGCCCATCTGCCGATCGCAACGTGCCCCACGATGGCGTCCGCGACTCCGACTGGCTGCTGTTCCGATTGCCCTGACGGACCCCACCCCTGTTTTCGGCAGGTCGCCGTGCCTCTCACTCCTTTGCGCTCCCTTGCGCTCCCTTGCGCTTCCTTGCACTCCCAAGGCCCTTTTGTTCCTGGGTCTCAAGCGCCTTGGTCGCGAGGCCTCGAGCCCAATCAGACAGACCTGGCCGGCCACCTGCCATGCTTGTCTTATTTGCCTGCCAATTCGGGGGTTGGCACGTCGGTATTCAATCTGGACATCGCGTAGGGCCAAGCCTGTGTGTCTGTGCCTTTGCCTGTCCCTGTACCTTTTTATCACTTGTCTAACAATAGTACAGCTCAACACATTGACCTCGCCGAGGCATGTAAGGGATGTGAAAGTCTGTGTATATATACCATGGCCGTGATACCGTTGTGATGTCTTGTTCCTCTCGTCACTGCTCTCTTGTCCTCCAGCTCCATTCAATTCAACTCAGCCCAGACTCAGACTCGTTCAACTTAACACAGACACCATGTTTGTCCTCAAGGTGCGTCAACGCCACTGCCGCCATCACACCAGCACAAGCCACTAACATCGACCCTCTTCCCGTCCACAGGCCCTCCTCCCTCTCGCCTCGCTCCTCAGCGTCGCCGTCGCCAGCCCCATTGAGGCCCGTCAGTCTGCCACCACCTGCGGCTCCACCTCGTACTCTGCCGCCCAGGTCCGTGCTGCTGTCAACGCCGCCTGCTCCCACTACCAGGCCGGCACCACCGTCGGCAGCAACTCGTACCCTCACCGTTACAACAACCGTGAGGGCTTCAACTTTGCCGTCAGCGGCACCTACCAGGAGTTCCCCATCAGGACCAGCGGCGTCTACACCGGCGGTACGTCCTTGTCCACCACTTAGATGTTTTTTTTTTACCAGGCCTCAATTAACTCCTCCCTCAATAGGCTCCCCCGGTGCCGACCGTGTCGTCATCAACACCAGCTGCCAGTACGCCGGTGCCATCACCCACACCGGCGCCAGCGGCAACAACTTTGTTGGCTGCTCCGGCACCAACTAAACGGGCTCGCCTCGAGTCTTTTGCTAGTTGAATGTACATATTATCCATCATGCGATGTGATTAGCCGACATGTTTTATTGTCCTCATGTACGGATACATAGACCTAATACCATGTGCCCAAACTCAATACAAACAAGCTCGTATTTGCTGGGCTGAGAATACACGCATTCATTTCTGCACATGCCTAAACCGTGACTCGCAATGCTACCTACCCACAATTTTAACGTCCTCTCGGATGATGGGCCCGATAGGCTGCGGCGATGTATCCCCCAAAAATAAAGCACCCCCCACGAGTAGTCTGAACACATTATACCACATCCGGGCCGCTTGCCGTGCGGCACATAACTTACGCGCAGTGGACGTAGCAGTAAGATCATCGACGGCCCTCGGAATCCGGAGAGCCCACACTAGCCCATCTTGCGGCGTTTTTAAGCTTCTAATTAGTTGCAACGGGCGGTGGAGGATGGCTCCACTGGCAGCCCTTGCTTTCACGCGCCAGTGCCGAGGTAATTTCCCTCAACTGAAAACCCAGACGTGTGCGTGCTTGGTAATGTGCCGCCCAATCTCGAATCACCGAATTGCAATTGAGGCTTGCTATCAATCGGCGTGGGGATGAAGCCCTGCCTACCTTATCGTTTCTTGATTGGGTGGATAGATACAGCGTGGCCTAGCGGACTGCATGGTTCCTTTGCTATCAATAATACCCCTGGTTGGTTCGCGATTGGAAGGACATAACATGTCCATATGTTGGAACTGGGCTGTTGTTGATTGTCATTGCTACCGACAAATATCGCCAATATGCATACACACCTCGCATACCCGCTCGCCCTAACCTAATCAATGGTCATTCGACTTGGAGCTATGGGATAAGTGCAAGGTGCCAGCGATGGCTTCCGTATATTCATTCCCGGTCTCTAGACATTCGGATCCAGACAAGAGTGCATCTCACGTAGAGACCTAGTCTGTCTCCCAACTGGGTTCTTTAGCTACCCCCGCTACACCTTCCCTTCAACCTTTTTCTTCTCTTCCTCAGCCAGATCCTTCAGAACGCCAATGGCCTCATCTTCTCGGCCTTCTGGAACATAGAGATGATCGTGATAAAATCCGCTGACAGGGTTGACACCCATTCCTCTCGTGGCCAGTCTCGTGGCAATGACGGCCATGAATCCAACAGCCTCCAGGCTCGAGTGCACATTCAGCGTAATCATCCTCGAGGGGAACTCGTACGCCAGCCCGTTCTGGGCGGCGTAGTCGCGCGTCACGATGACGGTGACGCCCTCTGACTCTCGGAACACCATCTGCGTCTCTGACAGAGGCGGCAACGTGGCCGAGAGTGGCAGGGTGACGAAGACATAGGTGGACGGGTGCAGGACCGTGGTGAGCGTGGACAGGAGCTTGGACAGCGATGTCTCTCCTCCTGCAGGGGTGGAAGTGGCCGACATTGTCTTCGATCCAGTGGCCAATGGCACAGGTTCTTGTGCAGAGATGTCTTATTGCACAGCGGCAGTGCTGAAACAGTTTTAGATTTTTCGATGCGGGGGTTCAAGTAAGAGGCGCCGCTTTTGTGTGACAACGAACTCTGGTGAAAACGGCGAGCGTCTCCGTAACTTACGGAGCATGTAAAGGCGAAATCTTGCCTTCGGCTTTACTTCGGGACACCTACCCTGGACACTGAGCTGCGTACAAACTCGACGCCCCAAAAAGGAGCATACTGATGACAGCTTTACCAATCTGATTTAAAAATGGAATAATTTGCGATAGGTGTAGCTTAGTAATTCTGTGCTAGTTCATGTTATTCTACAGCCGCCTGTGCCGCCTGTTGATAATCCTCACAACGCTCTTGTCAACAACACACTCTGGTGACACCTGAATTGGGCAAGCAATGAAGACACGGGAAAGTTGTGGAGTTCACATCAACTAAGCTCTACCCGCTGCGATAGCGCCGTATAATGATGTAATTACGCCTGGTAACATTCCAGCGAAGCTGATCTATACAAGAGATCGCCTTTGCAGTAACCCGCAACGATGGACTGCGTCCAAATATTGCATGCAGCAGGCTGCAGAGAGACCCGCTTTTGCCGTCCTTTACAGACGCTAAACGGAGCGTCAATGAGCCGTTTTTTTAGGTGTCCCTCAGCTGGGAATGCTTCCCGTTGTGATCTCACTTGGGCATCTCAGGTTTCAGGCTGGAAGTAAAACTTGTATATTTTTATCAGACAGATAAACCCAGAGAACTCGACTATCCAGAGGCAAGAAGTCGACTGCGCTCTGGGCATCCTTTCACATCTGGACTATGTCACGTCTCACATCGCGGCCACTCACTAACACTGCCCTTAGGCAAGCCACCTCGTAGTTGAGGAGCTTTTTTCGCCTCGCTAAATCGGATAGTAACCTGACCAAAATGTCGATCAACTAAGGATTCTGAGATGTTGACACCTCAGCGGCGGTTTTGATTGGCGGACGTGGATCCGAAAACGCCATGTTCCGCCGTAAAATATTAATCGCCGCGCCACCGCTCGGCCAACCGCGATGCCGGTTCAGCTGCCCGAGCAAGGCGTCTGAGCCGTCTTCCAGAACGGGTAAAGCCTGCACGTC
Source organism: Calonectria multiphialidica (assembly GCA_020623665.1). Classification (NCBI taxonomy): domain Eukaryota; kingdom Fungi; phylum Ascomycota; class Sordariomycetes; order Hypocreales; family Nectriaceae; genus Calonectria; species Calonectria multiphialidica. The sequence goes on from JAHVYC010000014.1 coordinate 316,781, forward strand.
CGCTCCCGTGGCTTTTGCCGATCCTGCCTGCTATCCGGTGCTGCTCTCAGGTGACGTGAGGGAATGTTTGGTGAAAGAAGCAATTCGAAATGTTTGGACCTGTTCATAATAAATAGCCCGAAATGCCTCTCCCAAGCCACCCTCCTCTTCAATTGCTAGATTCCTACCTGCCTCTCGCGAAAACCAGGTGTCAAGCATCTACACAACAATATGAAGTGCGGACGTCAATCCAATGCCTGGGCAGCCATCCTGGCCCTTTGGCCCAGTGTTCATCGTATGTCATCTTCCCCTTTAATAGACAATGCATGCCACTGAATACCTCAGATGCTCTTGGAGCAACCCAAGTCACTTTCGAGGATGCCTACACCCACGGCATTGTTACCGTCGAAATAGGGGCCAGTGGCGAGGAGTACAGCCTAATCCTCGAAACGGGGTCCTCGAATACGTGGGTGGGAGCTAATCGGCCATTTGTTGAAACTTCGACTACACAGAGAACCGGCAACACAGTCCATGTATCGTATGACGGCAACTCGGATATGTCAGGTGATGAATACATAGACCAAGTAACCCTGAACCAGGAGTTGGTAGTCCAAAAGCAAAGCATAGGAGTTGCCACATCGAGCAAAGGGTTCGAAGGCGTGGACGGCGCTCTTGGTCTCGGCCCAGTTGCTCTCACTGCTGATACTGTGTCTGGTGCTGGGGAGGTCCCCACTGTTCTTGACAACCTCCAGTCGGAAGGGACGATTGAGGATAAAATCATGCGCATCGCCAAATACGCAATCGAATTTGGAGGCGTAGACTCGACCTTGCTCGTTGGAAGTATCAACTATGTCCCGATAACCTCAGCTGCACCGGCCTCGGAATATTGGGGTATCGATGCTGGTTTCAATTACGACGGACGGTCTCTGATGGGTGTCGGACCCGGAATTATTGATTACGGCGTTAGCATGATTCATATTGAACCCAACGCTTACAAGAGCTTCATGAAAGCGACTGGAGCAATCGTAAACGACGACACAGGTCTCCTGAAGCTCGACGCTTGCGACGGACTGAAACCACTCACCCTCAAACTCGGAGACCAGGATTTCAATATCCCAGTCTCTCAATATAGGTGGCCACAAGAACAAAACACTGCCATCAGTGGTCAAAATGACAAGTGTTACTTGGCTGTGTCCCAGACGGATGGCACTGAGGGTATCGATTTCATCCTTGGCTACAATACACTGAAGCACCTCGACATTGTCCTCGACGCGACAAATTCCCAGGTTGGGTTTGTCAGCGCCCTGATTGACATTTGATCCCGGGTATCTGTTTGTAGTATTCATCGAGTGGGAAAATTGGGCAACACGATGCAAAGCTGTCGAGACAACTTCTTGTAGTGTCTGAGATTCGTGAGGCTTGACCATTCAAGGTTTTGGAGACTCGCGAAATGTTGCACCCTCGTGATGCATTACCGGCTTGATTAGCACTATATTTATTTTTATGAGATTAATGAACAATTAACAAGTAATCGCAGCTATCAAGTCCGTGAAACACTGAAAACACTGGGTTTATTTTGATGGCTGGCTGGCTCCGTTGTCTCCATGCCGCCGGCCGATAACGGAACTGAAGCACAAGCTAACCCATTGAATCAAATCTTTGTTTTTCTAATTGATACACAAACTATATGGAATGCATGCTGAACCTGGAGGTAAATTGGCAACTCTGGATTGGTAAACGCCATTTGCTCTCATAATGATGAATCAGTTCTGCCTAGCTCAGCGATGCGCGAGGGAGGGTGGCCCACAACTGTTGGTGGATAAATCCGATTTGCCGAGAAGGAATGAAAACGTCAGCACTGTAAACGAAATCTCACGCGACAGAGATCCATCACTCAACGCGCCAAACCATGAAGCTCAAGTTGGCTTGGGCGGTGGCGCTTCTGTCCCGACTCCGCGTTGCAGTTGCATCGCCGGATCTCGACGACTTTGACTGGTCCACTGTGGAACCATCCACGGCCCTCAACTACACCAAATGCTACGATGGCCTCAATTGCGCCCGGCTGCTTGTCCCGCTCGATTGGCTCAATTCCACCGCGAACCCCGCCCAGGTCACTCTCGCCATCGTAGCGCGCCCTGCTGTGGTCCCCGAGGACGATGCGTCGTTCGGCGGCTCCATTATTGTCAACCCGGGCGGGCCGAGCGGCTCGGGGATTGGCCTGGTGCTGACAATGGGCGAGCTCATCCAGCGCACGGCGGACAGCGAGACCCGGAAGCACGAGGTTCTGTCCTTTGACCCGCGTGGCGTGGGGTTCACGGAGCCCAGCGCCGACTGCTTTCGCGACGAGTTCGCCCGCGGCTCGTTCAGGCTCGAGGACCGGACCCTGGGAGCCCCGGATAGAGTTGACGTGGCCCGGCGCAAGCTGGCGCGGTCGTCGGCCTTTGGGAAATTGTGCGAATCCGACGCTCGGAGCGGGAACGACATTCGCAATTTCATGTCGACGAGCAGCGTGGCGAGGGACATGGTCGCCATCGTCGACCAGCTTGCCGAGCGACGCAAGACAGGAGTTGTTGACGCCCCCAGCGACCGAGATGATGGCCAAGAACGGCTTGAGCTGCGTTCTGACGCTGAGAAAGATGACACCCCGAGGATCCAGTACTGGGGATTTTCCTACGGGACTGTTCTTGGGAACTATTTCGCATCCATGTTCCCCGGCCGAGTTGGACGGATGATCCTTGAAGCCGTTGAAGATCCACAGGACTATTACAACGCGGTGAGTCCATTATATGACGATGGTGACTCTTGATCAAATGCTGATGCCAAACCTACAAGACCTGGGTCCTTAATTTGCCGGACACGCAAAAGGTTCTTGACCACTTTTACGAAACCTGCTACGAGGGCGGCTCGCAATGCGCCCTGTTTGAATCGGCTGATTCTTCCCCAACCGATATCCGAAGACGCGTTCGAGGACTCTTGGACAGTCTTGATGAATCTCCCGCCTCGTACATCTTGCCTCACTCCGTAATTTCCATCACGAAGCAAGACGTTGTCGACATCATCTTCCAGGCGCTGTACGCACCCATGCGAGATTTCCCTGGCTTGGCTCTTTTGATCAACGAAGCCATCCAAGGAAATTACACCTCGGTCTACAACAGTCTGAGACTGTATACATTCGAAAACAGCTGCCCACTTCGGAGCCCTCACTCTTACACTTGGAGCAACGATGCGCAGGCAGCCATCGCGTGTGGCGATGCCGAATCGCAGACCAACCTGACAGTCCACGAGTTTATGGCATACGTAGATCACCTCAAGGCCGATTCTCCCGACTTTGGAGGTCAGTGGTCCAAGATCCGACTTGCGTGCAAGGGCTGGAACTTCCAACCTCCGTACCGCTTCTCCGGGCCGTGGACCACACCCGAAGCGGACCCAAGCCTGGTGAAGGGCAAGCCAGCTGCCCCGATTCTTTTCATAACGAGCCTCCTGGATCCCGTCACTCCTCTATCCAACGCCAGAGCGGCCTCCAAGGCGCACCCCGGATCTACGGTCCTGGTGCAGGACTGTGCGGGCCACGGGGCCTCGCGCGTGCCATCCAAGTGCAGAGAGAACTTCATTAAAAATTACATGAAGACCGGCGAGCTATCGGAAAAGGAGGTGTGGTGTGATTCGGACTGTCGTCCGTTCCAGGATTGTCCGTCAGCTAGCAGTGAGGGAGGCGAATTGGCTGCCTGGGGAAGTCGTGCGCCGTTGGGCGTGAGCGGTTAGACTAAAGTAGCCCGATTTTAAGCTCCAAGTGTCTGCAAGGAGCACTTGCTAGTGCCATGTTAGCTGAATGCTTAATCTTGAGGAACCTGCTTACAAAAGTACTTTGGTACCTATTTATTTCATAGGTGGAAGTTTTCCTGTAGGTTAGGGAGTGTTGGGTGATGCATGTCTGGATGTCTTCCTTATCACCGTAGAAACACTCCTACAGTACCCAATTGGGTTGCCTCTGCGCCCTGCAAAGGCTGCGGATAACCAAAATCACTCCTATCAAGCTTTCCATTCAATGAGGAACAGGAACATGCATATTTGTGAGTTGGGCCGATCCATGCTCTAATCCAAAGGACTTACTCCTGGACATCGTCGCTCGGCCGTAGGACTCCCCGATGGAGAGTAACTACCCTAAAGACCACATCAATGCTCTGTTAGGCTTGTGATGCTTTGACCAGAGACACAAATAAACCTTCTGGCACAACAGCTAGGGCTGAGTTTAGTTTTCGTTTCTGCATCGCCGCCCCGTCGTCATGGTTCGCTCTAGGTTCGTCAACCATCATCCTCGCCGTTGGCCTCCAGGGCAGGGACACCGGTCTTGGCTTCCGCACAATCCTCACTGCTGCGAAACTCAAGTCCAAAACAAGCCGCAACATGCATGGGGTTTCTATAATCGGCCATGATCCGGTTTAGATCCACAGACGAAAAGCAACAGTCGAGCATGTGGGACAAGGGAATATCGTTATTTAAACCATGTACCGTTTCATTTTCTCCGCCGTCATCCTTTGGCTAAGCTTTCTTAGTTGGTGTTGGAGGCTCAAAGAATGCTACGGGATGTCTCAAATCTGTTGAAAATTGTTCCCTTAATACCAGGAGAAACGCATCTCAAAGTCATAATCTAAATGGGCAGGCATCCTGAAGATGTTGCACGAGGTGCTTGAGATGTGTGGCACATGGTTCAAAACGAAAATGCCGTGAACTGCTAGACTAGACCTGCTTGGTGACGTCTTGGTGGGAAGTTTTGCACTGTTAACGCCTACGCGCTTGGGGATTGTCCATACCCCTGCCAACATGAAAAAAAGTACTGGAATGGTATGTACGTTGTCGTCACAGAACTATGGCTGATCCTTGGCGACCTTGATTTGTCAGAACGTGGTGGGAGAAATAATTGGTGATTTGACAATGATAGTCCACGTACTGCACGCTGGCGTTGGGATGAAGCCGTCAGAGGAAGTCCCGGCGCTGCCGAGATTAGCGTCGTAAGCCATGCCGGGGGTGGGACGCTGGCAGGGGACGGGCCCAATGGACGATGGGCCTAATCGACGATGGCCCCAGGGGGAGAATTGTTGCCAGATACAGCGCTCGGCGCCCACGAGATGCGCGGAACAGTGCATTCGTGTGGAGTATTCTTTGATGACTTTGGTGCGTTAGGGCCCGAGCAGCTGGAACTCGACGCCAATCAGAGTTTTGCCTATACGTCCCCAATGGGAAGAGGCATTGCAAGACAGGTTGGGTTGCGCAGAACGTGCCTCGTCATCCAATCATCATACCAGTGTTGTCGCTGGTGCCAGCATAGCCACTCTTTTCGTTACTTGTCTGGACAGTGAAAGGTGCACGCTGCAGTGATGATCTGTGACCGACAAGCCCTCGACATGTGTCAGACGTGCTCTTTTGTGCAAAGTTAGCTCGCAGCCGGGATCTTGACCCTACGTCTGATTCCCGTCTAGACCCTCATTCCGCCTCGACCCTGCCCATCACTTAACCCGTTGTCCCGGACCCCCAATGGGATTGTGTGGAGTCGTTTGCACAGCCCAGGCAAGGGCTATGTTCATCATAGGGCCGCCGTGGTCGCTAGTGGAAGTTTGTTGAAGCTTATCCCAGCGACCGTCTCGCACCGCACAGGCGCATTCCACGGCGGGGCCAATCACCATGGCCAGAGTACGAGAAAGCGATAACGAGGGAGCGAGCAACGCGAAGAGAAGCAATGGAAGGCTTAGACGCCAGCATGCACTGCTCCTTGGCGAGACACCAACATGACAATTTCAACATGTCTGTCTCCCAAAATGCTGCATTTTTAAACAAATACGAAGCCCTACGCCATAGCCACTTTCTCCGCATTGGCTAACACTTCGCATTGTGGGCGTTTTTCTCTTATCCATCTCGCTTTCGTTTATCCCACCACGCAGTATACGTTTGCCCAAACCGACATTGAACTATTTAATTCTCACGTCGGAACCTCCTCCATCAAACTGTCACACCACTCAACAGATAAACAGCTTCGACAGCAACAGCAACAGCAACAGGAACCATCTCCAGAACACCATCAACACAAAACACCCACGGAACTCGCACGAAAAACGATCTAGAATGGCTGAGTGGGTCGACTACTACAAGTATGAGCCGTCCATGGCGGCGGCCGTCATCTTCATCGTCGGCTTTGCACTCTCAGGATTGTTCCATCTCTACCAGATCATCAGGCTAAAGTCATGGTACTTTACTGCATTCTTCGTCGGTTGTATTGGTATGCCATCCTCGAATCCCCAGCTACATCCTGCATCCGGCTAACCACGGCAATCTTCTAGTTGAAACGATCGGATACGCCGCGCGAGCCATCGGTGCCTCTGAGGAGAAGAACTACTGGAGCAAGGGACCCTACATTATCCAGGCTCTGCTGCTACTCGTTGGACCTGCTCTATATGCCGCCTCCATCTACATGGTGCTTGGACGACTCATCCGACTCTTGGAGGCAGAGGAGCTTTCCCTTATTCGACCTAAGTGGCTGACCAAGTTCTTCCTCTTTGGAGATATTGCTTCCCTCGCTGGCCAGGGAGTTGGTAGGAACACCCACCAACCGCATCTCTAATACAAGTTACTGATCTCCTCTCCAGGTGGCGCCATGCTTGCAAGCGCAAACGATAAGAAGAAGAAGGACCTGGGCCAGACCATCATCATCATTGGTCTTGGAATCCAGATTGTATTCTTCGGCCTTTTCGGAGTCGTCACCGTCCTATTCCACCTCCGTATTCGCAAGAACCCCACGCAGGCCAGTATCAAGAACACATCTCCATGGCAAAAGCTTCTCGTTGTGCTCTATGGTACCAGCGCTCTCATCATGGTCCGATCCGTCTTCCGAGTTGTCGAATATGTCATGGGCGAGGATGAGATCCTCATGGCCAAGGAAGTCTTCATCTACGTGTTTGACGCGACTCTGATGCTTATCACCTCCATCTCTTTCAACGTCTTCCATCCTTCCCGAATCATTACAAAGGAATCTCGAGGCCTGGTTCCTAGCTACGACTCGGAGAACCAGCTTAACTCAATCGATATGGACACACGATACACTGGACGGGGTGCTTAAATGCATCTCCAGGGGAGGACATCGGCTTAGCTGAAGAAGTGGAAGACATTTGATACTACTGGGGTGTACACTACTATACCAGAATGAACACGGGAGTAACATGGATGATAGAATTAAGGGTTTGGGATTTCCTTTGTCATTTGCGATAGCACCAGAGTCACTCTTTATAGACCTTCAGTAACTGTCAGTTGCGTTGTATTTTATTATTATTCGAAATGTTTTATGTCATACTATTGCACGGGAAGGCTCAATGCAGAATGAATGTTTTTGTTTGAGATTTCTTTAAAGCTTGAGAAATGATGTGATAAATTTGACCAGTCCTGGTTTTGTATTGGAGGCGGTCCCTACCACACCAACGAAAAGTACCAGTTTTCTATATAAAAAAAAAAAAAAAGGCAACGCACTCAAACTTCTCAAAGCTAGCTATATTTATAAACAACTTTCTTGATATAGATCTGCCTTGACCCTGTTAAATGAAATTGCAAAGGGTGTTGGAAAGCGTTGAAGCACAATGTGAAAGATTTATAAATGGTGTTTGATTGCGCCTAGCTACATTTGGAAAATAACTCTGGTGACTATACCAACTTTACGGACGAGAACAAGGTGTGAGAAAACAATCCAGGTGTAAGCAATTCCTTGTTCAAGTCTTCCGGTCGATTTAGTTCGAAAAACGCAACACGGCTCAGCTCACCTGAGTCATTTGATCGGCAAATAATACCGTTGCCAATTGAAATACGGTCATCTAATCGGATGGGCACCAAAAAGAATTCAATCTGGCTGGCGCCTCCCTTTGCGACTGCATCTTGGATCTCGTTCAAGTCTTGACTCGTGTCAGGGAAGATCTGCAATGTGACCCCAAAGAATCCTGACCTCTCAGCTGCAGGAAACTCTATCTTGGGGCACCGTGGATTGGCCATACACTCAGAGAGCCGTTGGGCTTTTGCTTCTAATATTAGACTGCTCTGTGTTATGCTACCGAAAGGTAGGTTTGGGTATTTGAGTGTGACGTCGTAGTTTTTAATGACGGCATTGTCATCCTGATCTGGGGATTGAACCCAGTCAAATGGTTCAATAGCCCCATCCATAGCTGCCCAAGACCACGAGGGAGCACGATATGTGGAAACCCTGTGTGTTTGCGATGCATTTGGTGAACGCCATAGAAGCTGGTTATGCCATATCTTATTATTAGTGGAGTGCCCTATCAATCCCGCAATATAGAAGTAGCCGGGCTCTCGTTCTTTGCACAACTCCATCATCTTAGCTGCCAACGAAGAGATGGCTAGCAGCTTATCCCCAGGATATCCCAAACGGCGGTTGGTATAGTTGCTCACCATGATATTCCATTGTGTAAAAACAGGAAGGTCCATTAGCGAGCCCATAGGGTGGATATTTGAGACTAGGGTCTGTTCATTCCCGGATATTCTATCGGACATAAAGGGATATTGGCCCCCACAGCCGGCGAATGAGTTCACACAGCACCAGTATAATTGTCTCTCGTCATATATGAGCAAGCGACGAGACAGCAGGGACTCCTGCAGAGTCCATCCACGCGTCGTTATAGGCTGTGAGGACTTTTTTGTTTCCTCTAGGAGATATACATGGCCCTCGCTGGTACCATCTTCGTTGACCAGTGGGAGTCGGATTGGGCCAATTGCAAACGGGAAAAAGTCACGACGGAATAGAAACCCCTGTTCAACACTAGATGAAGCAGCGGCACAAACAGTAACAGTGGCATTGCCGTAATACTGAGCCATCCGCGCAATTTCGTTCTCTTTGTCTTTTTCGCTGTCTTGGTAGATACAGAGAGCATCGACCCAAAGGTACCGAAGGCCCAATTCTTTCACGACACGTACGGCATCCTTGATTGTTTGAGGAAGCTGTGATGAGCCAAACCCGTCCAATAGTTGGCCACTCCTCTCGCTGGTCAAGATGAAATGTTGCTGTATACCCCAACAATAAGAAAGGGCCACAAACCCAGAAGACGAAAGGTCTTGTTTTTCGATGTCGGACAAGCTGTTCACTTCTACCAATCTGATCATTGTATCATTGGCAGCGCGAACGTCCAGCAGTCGTGTAGGTACATCTTTAATGTTTGTCGACTCTTGCCCCAGTAAGGGCAAGCCTGGTGAGGAGAAGCCTGGTCCATATTGAGGGCCCATAGAATCCATCGGCTGGCTGCGGCATCGAGAGTGCGATTCTCGGCAGACATTTAAGTTATCCCGGGCGAACTTCCAACTGGCAGCTGAGCAAACATCTTGTTCGTAGGGACGTGCGGCAATGTATCTGGAGGCGCGGTCATTCCCAGTAGACCAGCCTTCTATCTCGGCCCAGGAGCGAGGTTCCCCTTTAATCATGAATCGAGCAGACATGCTGCAGCCAGTATTTGGACGAGAAGAATAGTCACGGCCTACCAGCTTGAATTTGCCGATGCTCAGTTGTGACTTGATAACATCCCTATCCCACTCGCCCCAGTTTACAAACTTTCGTACAAGAGAGTCAACTAAAAACTGATGCAGCGGACAGCCAGAGTCGGCTGCCAAAAGGACCTCCTCGACGTCGTACTCGATAGATGCTGAGTAGCTAAATTCTACATCTCCACTCGAGGCAGTCGAGCATTTGCTGCATACTTGTTCGCGGCTCTCTGGACATGCCGGGACCTGCGTTCCGCATTCAAAACACGTGTATTGAGGCCGTTGCGCTGAAAACTCTATGAACTCATTTCCGCAGTGCTGACATGAGTGCGGATTGTCAAACGTGAAGCTGGCCCCGCTGGGCGATCGGCTTTCTTGTAATGACAGAGCAATTCGTTGATTATAAGTGAAGCCAAGCTGTTTCTCGATAAATGCATCGATCCGAGGCAGTGGCGGCGTGGCCATTTTAGTGGTTGACTTGAAGTGGTGATGTGGAATGATCATACAAGTGGAGTAGCTCAAGTGTAATTAGGCAGCTACGTGTTGGGCCGCAATACGTTGCCTCGCAATAGTATGTTGGTTCCTTGACCCGCTTTGCAAGGGTTTTCACAATTCAGCCTTCCAATGGTGCAGGAGGATTGGCTACACATGTCACCCAAGCATGGAGGCAGTTGTCATCGATTTTCATTATTATTCAATGAAACTTGCGCTAAATATGATTTTGCTACAAAAGATTACACTGCATGCCTACCGTTCGCTTGCAGACATGTCGGATGAACTACGTCATGTTTGTTATTTCTTCTGTGAGATGAATCCGTTGAAATCGACCTTCCAGGCTGTTGAAAAGTTAGTTACCTGGACACGAGCAAATAAAATGTTTGGTATGACTTACTGCTGACGTTGTGCCCGAGGTAGGACCAGCTCTCGTTGAGGTATAAGATGCGGCCGCCAGAGGTAATGCGTTTGGCCTTGCCCTGATCCTCCTTGGGAAGCTCAATGTTGACAGTCGGACGGAGGTCTTTGAGCTCAGCGACTAGCTTGACGAGGCCGGCGACAAACGTAGAGGCCACGTTGTTCCCAAGGACTTCGTGTTGGCAGAGTTTGGAAGTGCTAATGGCCTTGTTCGGCACATCACTCTTGGCACCAATTTTTTCCTTGTCCGTTACCTCCACTCGCTTGATGTTGAATGTCTCAGGATCGGAGACGTCAGTGCGACCCGCATGACCCTATTTTATTTGTTAGAAATGTTATGCATCAAAACAAAGGTTGGCAAGACCAGTTAATTGAGAAGACTTACCACAGCGAGGTGAAGGACAGTGCCCTTCTCGTATGTATCGTCGCCAAGCTTTATCTGCTCCTTGGCAACACGGGTTAGACGTTGTGAAGTCGTCAGACGCTGAGCCTCTTCCACATATGGGTGGATGGCCTCGTCATCGTTCTTTGCAGCAAGCTCTTGGACCTCGGCCCAGATAGCGGCGTTTTCCTTTCGGAGGAAGAACTCCATAACTTCGTAGAACTATATGGGCAAGCCAGTCAGTAATCGTATCAAACTAGTAATGTAGGATACTTACGGTCGTGATAGGTGAGCCAATGTTGCCAAACGCAGTCAGCCACAGAGTGTCCACAATCTTATCGTGGTCTTTGTCCGCAGCCACAAGTGCCTCAACGAGCTTGAGACCACAGGATCGAAGAGAGCCCTCCTTGACGCCGGTTTTGCCCTTAACCATTGACCAGGTCGATGCCAAAAAGCCGTGGCCACCGACAACCTCGTCAACCAGCTTGTGGGTGGCCCCAGAAATAGCCTTGACAGACTCCTGGGCGCGGCGACGACGGTTCCAGGCCTCGGCAGGGTCGTTGTTGTTAAATCCCCAGTCGTGGATGTTGAGAAGGTGGCGGTACAATTCAGCGTGGCCCATGGTTCCACCTGGGTTCTCCTCAGTCTTAATGTCCAAGTAGAGGAGCTCGGCGAGTAGGCGAGCGTTGAGTGGGATTGCCACATCGCGGATCAGATCGATTTGGTCAAGACCCTCCCTGTAGTGAAAGAGCTCCTTCTTGATCAAATCCCTACCCACGCGCTCTATAAAATTATGGATAGTTGAGTGAAGGTTGGGGATCTTGGCTGTGGTAGCCTCAATGATTTTACGGTGATCTTGGTGTTGCTTCTCGTCACCGGCCAGGAAGAACCAATCAAAGTTTTTACCTGGGATAAGGTGATTGAGATTGTCAACCCAAGGAGCTCTGTAGTTCTTGAGGTTGGTGAGGGCCGTCCTGATCAGAGCCTCCTTGTCAACGGTGACGGTTCGAGGCGGTGTGATGACACCATCCTTGGTGTTGAATTGAGTCAGGGTGCCCAACTTGACTGCAATTTCCATGTTCCTCTTCTTAGTGTACATCGGCTGCATCACAGCAACGGAGTTGAAGGGGAACCACCCAGGCAGACCGCGGTGAATGAGCTTGTAAAGCATCGACCCGCCCAGTGTCTTAACATCGTACTGCGCCTCGTTGAAACCCCAGCTGGTGAGATTGGCGACGTTGTAATCAATAGTGTTAAATCTATCTGACCTCACAAGTGTGATGGCATCAGACAGGATGGCCTTTCCGAGAGAGTAGGTGGGGCAAATGCCTGAACCCGGCTGGCGAGGCGGCTTGACATCCTCAATCATCAAACCAGGGTACATCTCGACCATGTCGGGGTCAACGTACAACTTCTCAAGTATTGCTGCAATTTCTGGGTCCTTGTTGATTTCCTTGAACGTGTCATAACGCTTGAGTCCAAAGAATTCACGGAATTCGTTGAGGGACGCAACCTGCCACTTGCGAGCCTGCATAATGCCCATTATCTCAATGATTCGCAATGACTTGGGGGTAGTGCGGGCACCAAATGATCCTGCAGGATCATTCATAGCGTCGTACAAGGCATTGGCAAGATCGGCGTCGTTGAACTTTCCAGTGGCCGGGTCACGCTTGAGACCAGCAAACTCTCGTTTCTCAGCTGGCAGGTCACCAACCTCCCTACTATACGACATGAGAGCTGGCCAGAGCTCATGCATGCTAATCTTTTCAATCTCCTCTGTCGTCTTCTTACCCTTGAAAATATTGTCACGAAAGAAGTCCTCGGTCCATTTCTCATCCTTTTGCGAGATGCACGAGTGGAAGCGGTAGAGCAGGTTGAACTCAACACTGACCTGGTTACCAACACCGCGAGGGACACCCTCGCCGTCGAACTGCTTGGTAATGTCCACCCGTGGGTCTAGAGTCCAATCAGTGTCAATGCTGTGTGAGTTGGTGATGGCGCGCAAGTAGTCGTGAAGAGACACATTGATGTACATGCCTCCAACAACCAGACGAGCTGTGTTGAAGAGGTCATGATCCTGCTTCGCCAAGGCCTTGGCATCATCCAGAGCCTTCTGTTCGGGTGTTATTTCCTTGTCCTTGTATAAATCCTTGTACTTTTCGTAGTCAGGCTTCAATGTGAAGCGGCCGCCCTCATTGATCTTGAGAAGGTGCTCAGCAACATGGTTGTGGAATCTGTTGTAGAGGACCAGCATGACGTTGGTACCAGCAGGCTGGGCCAGCAGACGCGTTTCGTGGAAGGTATCGGGTTTAAGCTTGCCCTCCTTCATGGTACGGACCTTGAGCTGGTCCTGGAGGGAAGAGCCATAGAGAGGAGCCAAGTCAAGATATGAAGAGGTATCGGAAATGTTAGGATCCTTCCTGTTGGTGCGGAAGACATCGTGAATAATGATTGAGGCATGGTAAAATAGCATAGAGGAGATACCAGCCGCGTTTGGCTTGAACTTCTCCTTGTCACGGGCCATCAGTGTGTCGAATAGCAAGCCGGGGTCGGGTCTGACTCCTTGGAGACGTTTGTCAGGTCTGACGGACTTAGCATATGGGGTACCAGCTCGCCCGAGATGAGGCTGAAGAATATTATTGAAGCTGCCGTCGGGCATACGGTATTGGAAGAGTCCATCGGGAGCCTTCGGCACTCTCTCAGTCAATTCGATGTCCGTGCCAGGGACTGTGAATGTGATAGTGTTGGCGTCGTTGCTGTCAACTTTGAAGAGGGAGGTCTCAAATTCAGGGAACTTGAAGACGATCTTGTCGGTGTCCTTCATGCCCTTGATGGCTGCAGGGAGGTCATTGGGACTCTTCAGATTCTTAACGACGTCATACTGGACATCCCCACCGACGTAGCTCAGAGGAGGGTGCTGGAGGACCTCCCATAGGCTGTCGATGAATTTGTTGGTGAGACGAGTTCTCAACTTGGCGGTTGATGGCAGAGACGCCATAACGGCAACCATGGCCTCGCTTCCACTGTATCCTGATCAGACTTGGCCAGAAATATGGGTATCAGTTCCTCTTACCCTGCTCTGTCATTGATAGGGCCCTTGTTCCCGAGAATAAGCACTTTCGCAACTTTCAAGAATTCGGTTGGAGACAGGTCAGCCTTTTTCGCAAGACCCTGAACGTCTTGGGTGATCTCCGCGATCCATTCCTCGGCATTGTCGTTGGTCCTGTCCACCTCGATGTCGCCAAAGGCTTCACCGTCCTGGAACTTTTCGTTGCTTGAAGTCATGATTACGTCTCAGGGCCGGCCGAGATGATACAGTATGAAGTACACGGATATCAAAAGTTCATAATCCCCGCGGGTTATTGTTTATATATCTTTCCAGTTTGCGAGAGGAGGAGAAGCTGAGCACGGCGGAGAAGGAGAAGTCACAAACTGGTGGCGTAACTCAGGAGTGACGTCTCCTCAGCGGAATGCAGTAATACTCCACCCCGTCGGCCCCGGTCCAGCCACTATTTGACAGTGTGCATAAACTCGATCAAAGCAATTCACGGTCAATATTTGATACATGGGCGATTTGATTCGCCGGCAATGATTACGTTTCGGGGATTTTTAGTTTGGCATTGCTAGCACACTGCGACACAGCGCAGTTGGTGGCGCGGCGCTAGCACATTGGTTACAGGAGGCGTCTCTGGTGGCCCAATAGTCCAAGCATAGGGAAAGGTTAATGCCTGCAGCAATGACTGCCTGTTAGCTCCTCAGACATACGCCGGGACTGCCGGCAGAGGTCATGGCCGTATTATAAAAGACAGGCGATTGGCCGAAGCTCGTCTATCGGAGCGGGTGTGGCGAGATATGTGCCGGGGGCCATGAAGTCTGGAACGCGCAGCACAGCAAAATGCGTTATGTTGACTTATTGTCAAAGATACAACCAACAGCCGACAGTAATTCCATTTTTCGATAGCGTCGCCGAGTGGCTGCACGAGGAGAGCTGTACGGCGATGGAAAAGGATCAGGTCACAGTGGTGGCGCTTCGGGCTGCAATTGTTCTTTTGTGGGAGCTGGTTGTCAGTAGGGTTAAAGTTGTAGTTAGCGGCGTTTTAAACAGCCGCAAAGAAAGGATGGTAATCTCATTCCTGTTGATCGGAAAGCAGATATTGTCCCATTGAAGCCATTGCATGGCCATCTCCATTGTTCTAATGCAGGGCATGGCATGAGATGCCACGTTGGTGAGGTCCCAGATTTCAGCACGCAGGGTCCAAGCTCCATCCAGGGCGATGCAGTGATGGGAACGACAAAATTGCTCAGGGTTTGCGGGGGAAGCTCTATAGCTAGCTCAGCACGCGACATCAACCGACTAGCCAGAAATGGCAAGGCCCCACGAGGGGATGAGACCATTCAAGCTTCATCATCGCGGGCCGCGACCGTAGGCGAGTTGGGTTGCGCGTCGTCGGGCCCCAATAGCCTTGCGGGCCTATCCCGCCCGTCTTGGAAGTCCAAGGGCCTCAAATGGGTTGCAGACGGTCCGTGGAAGGGCTGGGCGCCCAGTCTGGAACTAAGCAGGTCTCAGTCATTTCAATAGCTGACGGCCGCTATTCCGAGATCACACAAGGCACCTGCGGATGGGCCACTAGTTCACAGCTGGTCCGCTTCCGGGCCTCCTAAACTGGAAAGGTTCCCGCTACACCAATCGATAGTGCGCTGCGGGAGGTCTCGTGTGGCAAGCTGATGTGTGCCACATGCAAATTTGGGCCATCACGATAACGGCATTATAGACGAAGGGGACATGCGAGTGATGCATCCTAGCTGAATAGACGGCATGTGACGCGCGTGTCTTGGAATGTACGTGGTCTTATCTTGTGGCTGCGTTACACTGTTACAGGCGTTCCCGTCTACAGGTTAGCAGCTCGAGATTATCTAAAGAGGTGGTTAACAACGCGGAATTCACTGGCCAGGAATTGCATGGCATGTATCTCAATCCACATTGCGTTGACAAGGCTTCGCATCATTTATCTAATTGTTTCTAGGCTCCATTTCAGATTCCATTGTATTCTTATGGATATCCATATACTAACTGAACATTTCAAGGCCTCCGTTCACCACCTTGTGTCCCTGACCCATTCCCTTTCTCCGATTCCGCTCTCATACTTGCCTTCATCACCCTCTTCGTCATCATCGTCATCATCGTCCTCATCATCATCATCATCATCCTCATCGTCGTCGTCATCGCTAAAGTTCGTGTTAAGTGGAGGCTGGGGCTTTCTAGTTCGTATCGGATAAGCTCGACTAGGTTGATGTCGTTGGGTCGGCATCTCAAAGCTTAGCCTCCTTGATCCCATTGTAGCCGTATAGTCCTTCCTTGTTGGTTGGGCATCATGGTCGGCATTGTATGAGTCGTCTCGGACCTCGCTCTCACGGGCTATTTCGCTATCCTTCCCACGAAGCTTCACGATGTAGTCTTCAAACTCATATGTAGTTCTGGCGATGTTTTTGAAGTTGGCCCTCGTCAGCTTGACCGTCATCCACTTCTTCTTCCCCTTTTCTGCCACCTCTTCGGGAGTCTGACCGCTGGCCTTGATCTCTTGGCGCCTATCGAAATGGCCGAGAGCTAGTGCCGTCTGGAAGGCGTTGCGTACTTGACGGCCGTTCCATGTTTTCCCATCTTTCCTGCGCTTGATGAAATGCTCCTCGGCGAATTCAAGTAGCTTTTGGCGATCGAATTTTACCTTGATTTCCGCCGTGGCATTTTCCATCTCCAAGCGATTCATGATGTTATTCCACAACTTCTTTGTAGAATCCAAATCTAACTCGGAATATCGCAAAGATACGTGAATGCGTGATTTGAAGGCCTCGTCAATTGTCCCAGGACGGTTTGTTGTGAGAAATAAGATGCCAGAGTAGTACTCCAACTGTCTCAAGAATACTGAACATGTTCAGCGATTTAGGAATTATTAAACAACATTTCATCACTTACCAGAAACTAAGGCGTTTCGCTTCAACTCCCTATGGGTTCGTGACACCAAGAACACATCTGCTTCATCTAAGAGCAACACACAGCCCCACTTCTCTGCTCTGATGGTATGGTTACTCAGTCGTTCTTCAACGGATTCTGGATCTAGCCCCAGATCTCCACAGGTAATTGAATACAGCGGGCGCTGTGTATATGCGGCGATCGTTTCTGCAGTGCTAGTCTTGCCAGAGCCCGGAGGTCCGTGCAGGAGGATGATCAGGCCCTGACCTTTCCCGGGAACTAGGTCTATTTGGGCATTTTCAGTAACTCTCATGCCTTTCCTCAGTCTTTCTTTCCGCCGTTGAAATGCAGAGGTATGATTATCCACCAATGCAACTAAAAGATTTCTGTGGCGTTCTTGAATGACAAGATCATGAAATCGCGAGTCTCGTGTGGAATTAATATCCTGGAGATTGTCGACATCGAGCATATCTACACGATCATCAGTTTCAGAAGGCTAAAGAGGTATAGTAAGCTATTTACACCACATTCGATACCTAAAGGTATATCCAGGTACCTCCGAGGGTAGCAATTGAAGGTAGTTTGCGTCTAGCTCCGTATCTTCTGGGCTAAATACCTCCAAAAATTCTCTATTTTGGGCCAGA
Organism: Calonectria multiphialidica; assembly: GCA_020623665.1. Classification (NCBI taxonomy): domain Eukaryota; kingdom Fungi; phylum Ascomycota; class Sordariomycetes; order Hypocreales; family Nectriaceae; genus Calonectria; species Calonectria multiphialidica. The sequence goes on from JAHVYC010000014.1 coordinate 334,185, forward strand.
TAGTCCTCGGCCAATTTTATATCAATATCACTACCAGAGTGGGTGACCTGAGGCAGTGGTTGCGGTGGCATGCCTGGCACGGGTGGCGGACGTCGGCCTGGAAAGGGAAACGCCTCAACTATCTCCGATGGATCGGCTGCGCTCCTAGTTAACTTTCCAGAGCTAGTCTTATAGTGTTTGTTGACTTCTCTATAGGCCTCAAAGTCAACGAAAATCTCGCTAGTAATGTACTCCTGACTGGGCTTCGGAGGGGGTCCTTGTTCATCGTCACTGGTATCAGCATCCGTGTCGTCTGCACGAGGGAATTGCTTCCAAAGTTGGTATTGAGTTGGTTTGTGGGCCAGTCCTTCGTAATATTTATGGCCGACAGCCTTCATAAATTTTCGACCTCGTAATTCCATTCGGGACACGAGGTCTCCAGGCGACGGGTCAAACTGGATAGGATAAACAGGTAGATCCGTGACCAACTTTTCCCCCACATAGTGATCGATTTCCCAAAACGCCCCCTCGGGGCTGACCTGGCTGCCGTCGTACACCATAAAATAAGTATCAATCGTGAACGGTTTCCACATTTTGTGGGCTGTGATTTCTGTGCCTCTCAGCTGGGGTTCCAAGCGCATCAGGACTCTGCCACCAGTGGCAAAGTGCACTCTGTGTAGCTGTTCTCGACTGTGACTTCTCGACAGAACCAGATCGCCAACCTTGAATAAGTGCCAAAGGTCATCAAAGGCGATTTTCTCCAGCTGCCCGCTTCTTACATTCTCTGTAAGTTTGATAAGACCTGAAAGATTGCTGTCGATAAAATCAACCAGACATTTCAAGTGAGAAATTCGCTCCTTCAGAGACGACAACCTTCCTATGGGGCCAGTGGGAATAGTTTTTGGTACATTACGGTCGGGCGTGGCAGTCTCGGGATTGTCTTCCATGTTGTCTGAAATGTAAGAGGCCGGTCCATTTCTACCCGCAGTGTTCGTGGACGGGTCTGCATTGAAGTTGTTGTTGCCGTTAGCCACCTTCGCTACATCCGACTCATCTTGGAGTTCAATTAACTCTCCTTGCAGCTCATCAAGCCTAGTACGAAACAATGGAAAGTATTGTAACAAGAGCTAACACGGTTAATTTCATACCTCAGTCAAGGGAGAGCTGGGATTGATGGGTGGGGAGTGCTACTTTATATGGAGGGCTAACACTACAAATTTAAGTTAGTTGTGTTACCATACTTAGAGTCTGTTGGCATGGCTACAATGGCAAAACACCTACACGATTGGAAATGGAATTGTAGTCGACGTAATGAGCTCTAACTCGGCATGTAGGATGCGTGATCGACTGAGAATTCTCTGCAAGTTCTTTTGGTCCCTTATTAAGTCCAAAGGCCCAAGCTGTGGTCCTTGTGAAATATCTCCTGACAAAGCATTCGATGTAGCCGCCAAGGTCTGGCCAAGACGCTGATAAAAGGCCTGCACTACTGGGACGGGCCTTCTTGTTGAGCCTTGAATGTTTTGTTTCCATTCATCCATGGTACGCATATCAACCTCGCAGGTCCAAGGGTCTCTAAAATAAGATATTAGATAAGTTTATACAATTGGATATGAGCCACTTCAGAGGTTCATGTCCCATAAAGTTTATACACAGGGTTATCGACTTCGACATACGCATTTTCATCAGTTGATGATCTTTCTTCTGCCTCATGTCTCAGACTCTGCAGTGCCGATCTAAGATGAGTAGGCAGTAAGTGTGTATATGGATCTAGAGCTTTCGTAAAGTGGGCGAGCTTCTGGAAATGTTCGGCTCCCAACTCTCCTGTCGCTGAAGTGGAAATGTCCTGTTTGCGAGAGCTCGCATTTGTTTCTAGGGCGCTTGTTGCGACGGTATTTTGCATGCATCTGGATTCGGGTTTCAATTCAACAATGGGAATTGACGGAGAGACATCTGGAAGAATTTGACTTTCGTTTCCGTTGCCCGACAAGGAGCCCTTGGCATCGTTGTTGTCCATCTTTGACATAAGAATGTCTGTTTTTCGATTTGATTTATTCTCAACACGTCTGCTTGTCAACATTAATATGGTTTAGGCAAAGGAAATGAGGACGCAAACCCACATATCGCGTCTTTGTAGACTCGCAGACCAGGATCCCAAAGTTTGGGAGGTCGCAGGCGACAGCCTGATATGAGCACTGGCGAGGTAAGCTGTGTTGACAATAATCTAATGACGCCATAAGATCAGCCTCGACTGCTTGGGGTATTGTTGGAGTTGCTATCGCACTCAGTTTAGATTTCTATGGGACCCAGCCTTGAGACATTTGAGCGAATATCCCCGCTTGCCGTCACATGTCGGTCGCTGCGCCTGTCAGCATGCACTGCAACTAGTTCGTCAGCTTGGTTGCATCTCACCAATGACAGAAGATTATTACCCGCGCACTTTTTCCGCGGTTCCAGACCTGTCATCCATTTATTGGGGGTTCAAATTTCACTCCAGAATCATATTAACAGCCGGAATTGGAAATCAGACAAAACCAATGTCGTAATCCTTGCATAACATGCTGAAACGGAGGCCGTAACTCTTATCTCTTGTAGAGGCACTTGGTGTTATTAATATTGGGTCCGTGTCTTTCAGGCGCCCAGATAAATGAAGATAGGTGCATTTTTCCTTTCCCCCCTCTTCCCTGTCTAGCATCTCTCAATTGGGATAGTTTGGCTTCTCATTTCAAGCGACCTAAGAGCCGGTCTTGCTTTGTACAGCACGTTGTTTTCACGGCCAAGTGGATCCCATTAAGGTACCACCATCGGTCACAGCAGACGCAACACATCAAATAGAATGATCAAACACCTTCCCTCATCCTTCCTTCATGATCGCTGCCAGTGCGTAAAAAAGGAGATATCATCCGAATTTATTGATTGAGCATGAGTGGTCTTCTCCAGGCCAAGTCATTCGCGGCACCACCCGCCGGCAGATCCCTACTCAAGCGAAGAATCTCGTCGTCTTGAAACAATCCCTCGAATGAGCTGGCACGCCACGCGCTTGCAAAAAGAAACTTTAGCGTCGCAAGAGGCCTCCGTCTGAATAACTCTACTAAAATTGAAACAAATCCTTCCGTCCCTTGACGTCGTTCTGCAGGCTCGGCAAAGAAGCGCAGACCGTCAATAATTATTACTAAATATACGTGACCAGGCAGTTCCGTAATGAGGTTGCAGAGAGCTTTGTAGATCACCTGAATGTCTCGAGGATCAACAGACTCTACAACTTCTCGCAACGATTCATACTCGAAAAGTCCTCTCCCGCGTTCTATTAGCTGAAGTAACAGACTCAAGGCAAGCTCGGGTGCACTTCCGTTTGGATCTCTTAAGAAATCCCGATGTTCGCCGCAGTAAAACACCAAGGGAATGATGATTGGAGATGTAGAGTTTTGGTTTTGGTTGCGGTGAAGATTGATCAGAGCGGAGCCAATCTTGGCACTGACCAAGGAGGCTTCACATCTTGGCTCTAGACTGCCCCGTGCATCTAGTAGGAGCATCGATGACTCGTCAACAGAGAACCAGGCCTTGAGTTGGCCGTTAGACTGGAGAGCAAGCACACGCTCCTCATCTATATCTCCCTTGTGGAGCTTAGCTCGATTGAGGATTTTCAATATGTTATTACAGTCCTCGGTTGCGATGTTGCCATCATATTGAAACATTTTCAGAATCTTGTCGGTCGCAGCCAAGGATAGCTCTATATTGCGGTCGCTAGATGATTCGTAGCGAGCATTACGCGATCGTCTCGGATGTTGCTGTTTTCCTTGGTTCTTGATGGCACTGTTCGATCGGAACAGCCCATGCTCAACTTCCAATGACTCGCGGTTTTCTTTTTCTCTAATGAGAAAGTATTCACCACCCATCTCGATCAAATAGCTGAAGCCACGTATCATATCCATGACTATCTCGTCCTTCTTTGTGAGCGGCCCATTGCGCCCCTTGTAGAACCAAGGATGCGCGTATTGGTTGTAGATAAAATCTTTGAACGTGGTGACTTGCACTTCAAATGTAACGGGCAAGTATTCCGAATCACCCTTTAGTGCCACATGGTGATTATAAGATTCATAGCTCCCAAACCGAGCGTCCCAAGATTTGCCGACAGGGCGGTTGGGGAGCCAGTGATTCGGCTCCTTGACTGCTTGGAAGTTCTTCGAGACGAACTCATTGACAGGGCCCACATCATCTTCGGACTGTGCTACAACCATAATACCTGCAAGATCGTGCATTTCATAAAATATGTCTCGCAAATCTGTAAATGAATTTTGGCGTCCCTGCTCCCGACGCTGGAGCGAGTTTTTGACAGACTGGATGGCTTTGGTCCTGCCATATACCATACACCTCAGGCCAACTTTCAAGAGCTCATCGCGGCAGTAAAAGACTAGCTCATTAACAAGCTGTTCATAATCGGGAATCAGGCTCGGCCAAATGTTAGTGTTGAACTCGTCCAAGATATTAATCCTTGTTTGAGAAGTTTGCAATGATTCAAGGGCATGGTCACTATTGAATTTGGTGGTGAGTTCATGCACCTTTACTTGCAGCTCGCTATACAACGAAACCAAGGCTGGGGAGACGTCATGCAATGGCAAAGGAGATACCGATGGCGGACTCATTGATCTAGGCTGCAGGTCCCCAAAGAATTAATGTGAGTGGTGAGTTAGGCCGTTACGTGTTGAATTTGCACAATATGTCAGCGGGGGAAATTTGCAGGGAATTGCAGCCATGGCGCCGAGCTGAATGAAAGCTGCGTAAGCTGACTGCGTCGTTTTCTTCCTATCCCGGCGCTATTAGCACATGTCTGACGTCGCACACGTGACATTCACAATGACTGTATCTTATATCTTCGGGACACAGGGTTTCAATTATCTAAGGGAAAGTAGCAGCTAGAAATTATGCAGACGGGAGAAGGAACAGAAGCAATGATATCCGGGTGCTCTACTTCATATTTGAATTGAAACCGACCCTGCCTGGGCATTGATCTTGTTTTTAATCGAAGTGTACTGAGGCTGAAACAGTGATCAAGTCGATCCTTTAACCCAATTACCCAACATTTTGAGACATTTCGGATCATCGGCATGGTATACATGAGGTCTTTCGTTGTGTTGTTGCACTTGTGGAAGCGTGTTGAACTATTTCAAGACATGCGTTCCCCGAGACACCATTAAAACCAGTTTCTGTGTTATGGGGTTTAATTAAGGGCGTTTGTGGTGCATTTCTGTCCGGCTCAGCCTTTTCGTTGCTTTTTCTGCCGCACAGTTCCACCACGTAAAGAAAACACATCCGCTGACGATCAAATTTCCGACTGTCATTAGCGAATCATGAGTGGTAGACTACATGTCTGAGTTCAGAGAGCCAATGCACGGTCGGGGACTCGGCCTGTGGCATCTATTCAGATTGACTGGTTATTACGAGAATGAGATCTTCGCATCCGCTGCAGTGGAAGGCGATCGACATCTTTAGTGTCGGGCGACATATTATGTGAGCGCCTCAATCGGGCAATTAAAGGCTGGTTATCAATTTGTAGCTCACGCCGTCTACCCGTGTTGGTAAAAGCAGTACGGGATACTGGTGATATTTAAGAGCGGCTGGACTTCCTTTTTAATCTACTTCTGCTGGCACAAAAGTCAACCGACATCATACTTCAGAACAATTCGCCCACAATGATTCCTCTTGGTTGGTTCAGGGGATATGTAGCCTCTTCTGCATTCATACTATCGATTTCGGCACTGCCCACTGAGTCGCAGCTCAACAGGGCTGCCCCGGCTGCGACGCCAGGTGCCGCTCGAATCGGTGGTTGTGGACGATTCAACCCCGATGTCGCGGATGGGTTGGTTAATCAGGTCTGTCGCATACAGGGACAAGGTTAACACGCCCCACAGAACTCTTATAAGCCAGCTTTGGAGGCAAAACTGTGATCTTGTGAGCCAATTTCTGAACAATGCATTCATCAAGGCCCAAGCCGAGCAGTTGCCTGTAGGAACACTGCAATCACTCCAGTATTATTCAGTAGTAAGTACCAGGGCCCAGGTATATTTGCGAAAATTACGCATGTGTAAACACTTCACAGCAAGATTATTACTACCTCCTCGCCACTGCCCCTCACGAGGTTTTCGTCTTAAAGTCAACATATTCCAGTGATTCCGAGCCTGAGCAGGTGACCGACCTCAATGAAGCCGTGGACTCAATGCGGTCAAATCTTGATTATGCCAGCGAGTTCCGACATAATCTTACCAGCCCGGGGCACCTAGATGTGCCCGATAACGTCGTCCGGGATGGATATCTCCAGGCCAAGCCCTTGGGATACATAAGATGGCTTGAGGAGAACATTGAATCTGGCTGGTTCTCGTTTCAAGTTGCAAGAATCGCGTGCTACTATGCGAGTACAAAGGCCAATAAGACGTAGGATCTTGGCTGACATTATCACAAGGGCTGGGGCGAGCTCGCATATCATCTTGACCAGCTACCTACTACCAACAAAAGTTCGTTCCAACTGTTCTAAAAAGGTGTTTATTACAGCTAACAGCTCAAAGCATCTAAATTCTACAAGGAGTGGGTTGTCCCAAATCTTGGCTGGAGCTATGGCTCCGGTCTGTCCAGTACGATTGTCCCCATCCTCAGAACAGGAAGCTTCCCCACTGACTTGCGTGTCCAGTCAATATTGAAAAGGGAGTACAGTCACATATCAATAAAGAGACGTTCAAGAAATACAATCGGATTTTTCGCCAGGGCCTGTCATTTGAAATTGCCTTCTTTGAGAGTGCAATTGGAAAGACGATTAAGGATGTTGGGGGGTCACAATGATAAAAAGGAACTCTGGTAATAGTTAATTTTTGCTTTTTACGGCAAGCAGGTCTACAGGGCAGTATAATTAGGTTTAGCATCATGTGCATTAGCCGATTTATATGTACTAGGATCTAGACTTCCTAATCAAGGTGGTTCATGGGATGCTTAACGCTAAGAAGCTTGTCATTTTTCGCTTCTGATTTATATTTATTATTTATATTGCATACAAGGTTTCTCCCCACATATTTAAGGCGTGCCCATGTTAAGCATCAGCCTTAGCAGGCTCGGGCTGAGCCTCAATTACTTCAATCGTCTTGTGGTCAACCCAGGTGGCAATGGTGCGCTCACACAGAGCATCGACACGCTCCTTGGTCTGCAGACCCTTGGGGCAGATGGGCCAGATGATACTGGTCATGCAGGATCGCTTGTACTCAATCAGGAGCTCCTCGTCGTCGCTCTCAAACTTGGGTCCGCCCATGCGGTGGAGGGCAGCGAGGTAGTGGTCCAGCACCTTCCACTCGTGCGCGCGGCGGTCCTCGATGGACATCATGGCGGTCATGAAGTAGACGAGGTCGTGGAAACATGAGCCGAAGTGGAATGCCGACCAGTCCAGGAAGCGGGTGTGGCCCTCGGCAGTGAAGTAGACATTGCCGATGTGAGTGTCACCGTGCAGCAGGGTACGAAATCTGGGGTTGCGCTGGGCGTAGTACTTGTCCAGGGCCTTGTTGATGCGAGCACCGTCCATGAGGTACTCGGGAAGCTTGGGTCGGTCAGCCTCACGCACGACGCTGTCCCATGGCCTCACCATGAAGGTCATGGCAGGGTCGTAGTTGTTCCAGATCCCTATCGGCACTGTCAGTCCTGTGCTGTGCTACATGGTTAATTGCCTCGACTCACAAGGGTAGTCCTCTTGGCTCTTGCCCCAGAACTGGGCGTGTAGGCCGGCCATCTGCTCGGCGCCGTCCAGAATCTTCTCCAGGGGGTACGCAGCAACCTCGGGGGCGAATGTGCAGCCCTCATGCACCAGATCCGACATGATGGCGATGCCCTGGTTCTCACTGGTACCACCCCACCAGCCCTTGGGGTAACCCATGTGCTTGATGTGGGGGGCAATCTTCGAGAAGAAGTCGGCCTCGCGCTGGGCCAGGCTCACGGTCCATGGCTGGGCGGCAACCATGACAGGGTCGAAGACGCCCTTGACGCAGATGTTGGTTGGGCGAGAGCTTGGGTCGGCCACCTCATCCGCGTATTCGATTGAGAAGAACAGCTTGCTGGCCGTGCCGAAGATAGATCGAGTCATTTTAACCGACTTGATCTCGTGTCCCAGGACGGAGCTCAGCCATTCGGCCGTCACCTCCTCCGGGAGGACCGGGAGGACCTTGTAAGGATGCTCAGTCTCGGTAGCCATGGTGTCTTCCCGTCGAGTTATCTGGAGAAAGAGAAAGGACAACCCCCAACGCAGAGGGCGAACCCGAATTCTAATATACCGTCAGAAACACATACGGGACGCTAGTCGCCCTCCACCTACTCTGCTTTCGGTGTAGGGATGGAGTCGTACATGGAACAGATATCCAATTAGCCGAACAGGCAGGGGTGGAAGGGAGCTCGACCCCTGGGTGGCATGATCGGCATTGTTCTCTTCGCTTCCGTGGCTATTGGTGTCTTCTGCTGGTGCTGGACATTTGGCACTTCCCCAGAGAGTGTGGGGAAGCAATTCAACCAAGCTTTATGTCACGGGAACACATTTCTTGGCATAGGCTGGCCATGTGTATGTGTGTCTGGTGCTGCTTATATGCGTATCCGCAGGCCTACGGAACAGACGAGCTGTTTGTTTCCAACAGCCAGGCACAAATCGCGACTGGCAGACAGGCGCCACGCTGTACCCTGTCAGAAAATGGTTTCACGACCCACATGTGGTCCTACCGACGGGATTTTTCATCTTGTCGGACCACGTTGACGTGCGCGGCAAACGGCATCTCAAACTCTGTTGTATCGCCCTTGGAAGCTATGGACCATAGAGTTATGGTAGGGAGCAGGTGCTGGAGCTAGTTGTTTCTCAGCCTCCTCGATCCCTGCGCAGATGCCATCCAGCATGAACCAGACTGCCCCTCCACTCAAGGCCGGGATATTCCCTCGCCAAGTCCCCGCCCTACCCCCATGTACGCGACCGATTAGGGACTGTTATACGATTGCATGGGTGTCACAGATAACCACCTTGTCACGATGTAACGAAGCATTCGTGCCGGGCATGCAAGCCTGGCTCTCCCGCGCTATTGGTGGCCTGTTCTTCATTTGGCAAAGTGCTTGCGTCTGTGAGTTATCTGGTTGAATCTCTGAGCAGAGGATTTTAGTCCTGGCACGTCTTGGATGCCATCATTGGTTGCCCACTCGCCCCGCAACAGACGCGTGCGTGCCAGGTCCTGACCGCCCAGAAGTCGTTGAAGACACTTTGATGCTCCGAATGATCTGAGAACAAAATACGGTCAAGTTTGCAGAATTAGACGGCTACCACAGCATTGATACCACCGAATCGGCTGTCGCGGCATCGATTGCCGGGTCGTATATTCCTTTCGGGATTGCTCTGCCGTACATCCAGGTTGGTTCAAAATGCTTAGCGCGTTGGAACCTGGTTAGCCGAATGGGCACGTTCTTTGAGCCATTTGTGCAGGGTTTTCTGAACAGTCTGTCAGCACGCCATAGCACTTTATGCAATTGATTCAATTCAAGCAAATGAGAATGGGCATGGGAATTTGGAAAGCAAGTAAGATAGTGCGATCTTCCAGTTCCTTTTTTTCTTTTCTTTTTCTTCTAAGTCTAGCCGCTGTGGCCCTGAACACAGAATTGGCTAGGCGCCCCACGGCACTGGAGCGCGACGGGACGCGCCGTGGTGATGATCTGCACTGGTTCGAAATGGAAGAGGGGGAACTACACGTAGCGATGGCTAAGAAGGACGGAAACTACCTAACAAATAATCTTGGTGCCAAAACTAAAATTCATTCTTTAGTTTTTATCCTGATCTCGGAGAAATTTCCCCTACCGCCTCAGCCTCAATTAGCTTGAGTGAATTTCAAGACTGCAATGGATAAATCTGCGCCAGTTGACGGAGCATTGAGTGCATTGAGCTTTATAAAATTAGCGGATTCAATCTTATTTTTATTTTTATTTTAACTATAAACCTACTTGGTTAACCTGCTTAGTAAAATCACTGCGCGGCAGAAGCCGGGATGGCTCATGCCTGGGCAGTGTAGGGTACTGTGGCTGTTGGGTGTAAGACGCTAGTCAATAGCCTGCAGGTTTTTGAAGCGAGGCACGATGCTATAAATATCACAGAGGAGCACCACGCCTCCTTTGCCCGTACTACAGCTAGGTACAGCCGGCAGTGTGTAATATTCTCCTTTAGCCAGTAGGAGATCTTTACCTAGCTATATGATGTTGGCCCACGGCTCGGATGGAGGCATGCCAAGAACCAGACTCCACTCGCTCAACCATGCTCTGTCTTCAGCCCGGCCACGACATGCTGCAGATGAACTAAAGTGGTCTGAAGCTATGTGCTATTTCCCCAACTGGAAATCCGTTTGCGACTCCCGTTAGGCCCTGCGTGATATTGGACCGTTTTGAATTCGACTGCCCTGTGAATCTACCGCACAGCGGCCCGACGCTGTTTATCCTACGAGCTAAAACCAAGGGACAGTGTACCTTGCCAAGACACGCTGAAACTGCAAAACCCATAAAATAAAATCGCTGACGCGATGTTCTTAGAAACTGGTCACCGCCTGACTTGTCTGCCCAGCACGGACTAAATCTGTGTGTTGGTGGATCCCTCCCCGCGAAGCTCAGCCTCAGGAATGGATGTTTGCTGAGAAGCAGAAATGCACATAGCGAAGCTCAGCCTGGATTCTTAGCGGAATCCTACTCAGCTGCAGGATTCCAAAACCAACAGATGGTAGCCTGGTATGGGATTCGGAGTCACTCGCCCGTGCGGGCTGCGGCCAGCAACACATTGCCTCAGTTGTCCGTGTTTTATAAAATGGGCGTCCTCCTTTGGGGAGGGATAAAATGAATTAAACCAACAACTCCAGTCAACTGCGTCTTGTCCTCCCAAAGAATAAAAAATTCTGTTCTGGGCACTCCTTCCACCATGCTATTCAAGTCCGCTGTTCTCTTGGGCGCCGCCAGTCTCGCGCTGGTACAAGGGCGTACCTGCGGTACCACTGGCAGAAATGACAAGCACCGTGAAATAGCAACCAAATTGGCAGTAAAAGAGGCCAAGGCCAGCAGGCTTAACAGCTTATCGGCCAGATATGGGAACTCGTCCAGCACTGACGAGTCCTCTATCCACGTGGACGTTTATATGCATTCTGTCTCCGCCACAAAGGAGGGCTTGTTAAGTGTAAGGGTTCTTCCCGAAACGCACTACGTTCATATAGAGACCCAAGCTCATTATACTAGGACCAAGATTTGCAGAAACAGTTCGATGTAATTGCCGGCCGATTCGAACCATACGACATAATATTTGACCTCAAGGACACAAGCCGCACCGTAAACCCCAGGTGGGCAAATGGTACAAAGGAGATCGCTATGAAGTCCAAGCTTCGTAGAGGCGACTATCGGGCCCTGAACCTCTATTTTACCGATTTTGTCATCGACGACAGCCTTGGTACGGACGAACTGCTGGGCTCCTGTTACTACCCCACAGATGCCCCAGAGGACTCTGATGATTTCATCAAGGATGGCTGCATCCTGCTGTCCAGCACGATCCCCGAGGGTTCCGAAGATGCATATGACCAGGGAATCACAGCCGTGCACGAGATTGGTCACTGGTTTGGCTTGGAGCATACATTTGGTGACGGAGATGGCGAGTACGAGGATGGCTGTTCTGGACCTGGCGATGGAGTTCTCGACACGCCCGCCTCGGCCAACGCGACCGAAGGTTGCCCCAAGAACCGCGATTCGTGCCCTGACAAGCCTGGCAAGGACCCTATTCACAATTACATGGACTACTCAGATGAGTAAGTTGTTACCCATCTTTTGGATCGCCTTAAGAATTGCAGTATTCGACTGACACGGAATAATAGCGTGTGCTTGACCGAATTCACGACTGGTCAGATCAAACGCATCCGCGGCTTTTGGAATGTGTACCGCGAGTCATGGCCTGATGTGCTCACACTGCCTTGAGTAAAATGCGGTAACAAGTACTCACACCGGCAATGGCGTATATTATTCGTGTTTAGGAACTTTTTAATATGATATTAACGGCCGTGAAGGATCAATTAGATGTGTTAGAGTCATGGGGGCGTTTTTTTTTTGTTTTGGATAGTTGGTTGGCGGGTCGCAAGCGATTAGACTGGATGGTAGACGCGCATGATAGAGGCGAGCGACGGGTGGCCGTGAAGGTCTCGCTGCATCGACTAAAAAGAAAGCGATTCAAAATAAATAAATTAATAAACAAAATACATTAGCGTGATTTCTCCTTTGCGGAGCGTATTTCTGTTGCCAGACTTGGCCTGGTCATTTGATCCTTCGAATCGTGGGCATTATGGACTTATTAGGAATTACTGAATTCATTCAATTATAGCGCCAGTAGGACTGTAGCTTCCCATTTGCCCTCTTTGAGAGCAATTTTGTCTGTGGAAATCGCCACTTGTCTGGAGCCAGTTCCGAACACCGGCAACTCAAAGGTGCCGGTTGCCGGTGGGTCGGAAACCAAAATCACCCATGTGGACTCAGTTCACATGTCTATTACCTAACACCAGCCGCAAATGTCCTAAAACATTTTAAAGGTCTTCTACTTATGCTAGCAGCTATGCACCCATCTTAAAATATAGATCAGCGCCTCATAGGTGATACCATTATAAGAGACCAAAACGTCTGAAAATCGGATATGCTGACAGCGGGAGAAAGAATCCTCGAGCACCCATCTACTATTTATACATAGTAGATCATAAAGTCTTGAATGAATTTTGAGACTTATCTACTGATGACTAATGAGTAAAGTTTACAATGCCGCGGAGACCCTGAAAAGATGTGGATTCCAACCGGCCCGTCACCGGCACGGCACACTCTGTCGTCCATTTCAATTAGTTGGTATCCTGAATCCCGGTTTTCGGCTTAAGATACGCCAGAACTATGAGTTTTACAATGCCGTAAAAAGCCGTAAAATGATTGTCATATTTCAAAATGGCGCAATATCAAACCCTGCTATTTGAGACGCCTCGGAACTATCATCTGCTAACCCGACCCTGTTTCTTTCTCCTTACCACCCTCTGTGACCGAGTAAGAATACTCTATTATGGGCAAATTGTACTTCAAATCTTGCATTCATGGAAGCGAAAATGGTATCAGGTTGTCAAAATGACAATACTGGGTTTGAGCCAGGCCAACAAACCAAACTCGGCATATATCTCGATCAGCGAGCCGGTCTGAAAACACTCACTAGCGGTTCCAAAATTTCCGGATTTGCATTTTTCATTACCAAAAAAGATGTACCGTTTGAGAAGGTTCAAATCAAATTTGACGGAATAGCCACCACGCGTATCGACTGTTTTCGCCCCACACATACATCCTGCAGGTTTCTGGAGCTGGAGATGCCGATATCACAAAACGGTCTTCCAGAAAGCAAAACTTTTAAGGCTTGGAAGGAGTATAGATTGCCGTTCAACTTCGTCATACCATTCCAGCTACCGAGCCGTGCATGCCGTCATTCTTGTGACCACTTCATAAAACAAAGGCATTTGCAACTTCCTCCCTCGATTGGATATTGGAAGATTGATGATGGAGCGCCCGACACAGTACGTATCGAGTATTCTATCAGATTCAGAGTCACTTTGAGGGAAGACAATTTGGACCAAACTTTGGAGACCTCCAATGGTCTCTACGTATTGCCGATTTTACCCGAAGATCCGGTCGTTGATGCTGGAGCCATCAATGAGCATTATCATTTATCCCAAGTTAAATGGATACGGCCCAGTCTATTTGCAGCTTCAATAGGACTTTTGAAAGCGGAGGCAACCGAGCCGGGCCCGGTGTATCTTTCTGGAAATACTCTCAGGGCTTCGGGCTCTTCCTTAAGCATCTTTTTGGAGTTTTCACCTAGCTTGGTAGGAGCCATTCCGCCCGGTCATTGCTCGATCACAGCCAATCTCCAATCTTTTACACACTGTTCATTGAATTGCTTGGACTACCTTCCACCAAAGGAAAACCCGAAAATCACCTTACTTAGCCCGGTGGTGCCACACTCAACCACAAATGCACTGATAATACGCTACAACGGGGAAATTGCATGGAAACCAACGGTTATTCTGCTCTCGTCAGAATTAAATCAACTCGGCCCTAACGACAATTTTGGACCAGGAAAATCTGGCCCCTGCACGAGCGATACCAAAGTCATGTACAAAGCCACCCTTGATATTCCGTTCGGTCTTCCATCCTCTAACAACACTCTCTTTCTACCCACATTTCACTTCTGTACCATGTCTAGAACTTATAGGATTAATCTTACTGTCAATATCGGCAGCACACAGATTCATTTGAAAGTTCCACTGCAGGTTGCTACAGACAACACCCTGTCAGATGATTCATTGCCGGACTATCATAACGCAACCATATCGACGAGGAGCTGCCCTGATACGAATCTTGAGCTGGCAGCGGACTTCACAGATACCCAGTCCGAGCACGATGAAGATTTTGATGTGCTTCCGTCATACAGCACCTTTTGACACGGGTACCTTTGAGGACTTCCAACCTTTCCTAATGAGCACCCTTTTTATCCTAATTAGGTAAAGAATAGAATATCAATAGGACAATCCTTGGAAATTAATGTGAATTTGACGTTAGGGATACCAATTTCGAGAGTTTAATACTCTACACCTGGCCTTGCTATAGCCCTGTCGGTGTATTATATATTAAGGTATTTAAACATCTATAGCTGATACATGAGCGAGAGACTATGAACTGTAGTCACTGAACAAAGAACTAGCTCGGTTTTTGCCTTTCCCGAGACGGCTCCTAGACACGTCATCATGTTCGGTTACTTGGCGTGCGACCGGCATTTGGACCGAATTGATGGATGATAGCAGAGTTCTCTCGCGAGCTGGGGCCCGGCGATTGATTTCAAGCCCCGCAAAACCTCCAACGAGACTGCTGGCACCGCCACCACCATCTTCCGTATTTTGAGTTAGCCATGGGTGTGCTAGGCATTGGTCAATCGTGAACCTCTTATTAGGATCGGCAGTCAACATGGAGTCAATAAGATCAACTATAAAATATTAGTTTAATCATCAGGCAGAATGCGAAGCACAATCTTACGGGCGGGGTCTCCGACTGAATCCCAATATGGGGAGGGGTAGTCGAATCGACCAGACTTGATCTGCTGGGAGAGCGTAAAGGGAAAGTCCCTCGAGTACAGTTCATCAGAAAAGGGAGGGAAGCCACAGAGGCAGATGTACAAGACGACACCAAGAGACCAAATATCGACAGCTTTGGTGTACTTTCGATTTCTCGAGTCGTTTAGAATTTCGGGGGCAACGTAGCTTGGCGTTCCGCACAGTGTGGTTGTGAAAGCTTCTTCTCCAATAATTTTGGCCAGACCAAAATCCGCAAGCTTGACGTTCAAGTTTCGATCGGCCAGCAGAATATTTTCAGGTTTGATATCACGGTGGGTAATGTTACGATCGTGCTAACAGGCAAGATATCAGCTCAGTCGCACGCATAAAGAAACAAAGGGAGATTTATCGGGAGACTTACAAGATATTTGATGCCACTGAATAGCTGTCCAAAAACCTTCCTAGATTCATCCTCAGAGAGCTTCTGCTTCATGACAATCAAGTTGAAAAGTTCGCCCTCTGGGGCCAACTCTAGAACCATGTACACAGCGTCAGGCTTGTAGAATACGTCCTTTAGGCAGAGAATACTAGGGTGACTTATACTCATGAGCACGGCCATCTCTTGTTGCAAGCCTTCCAGCTTGGAGCGCTCCCCCATGCCCGGCGTTTTGGTGAAGACCTTGACCGCATATCGAAGACCTGTAGACTTTTCTACACACAAGAAGACCTCGGCAAAATGGCCCTTGCCGAGCTTATCTAATAATGTATACTGCTGTAAGAATGCGCTTTTTTGTCGGCTTGCTGGATACCTAAAGATAAAACGGACAGAGTTGAGAATAGCGATTTCATCTTCGTCCTCCAATTCTCTTCGTTGATTGCGGCCTATGATGGCCTCATTAACGAAGGTACCATTGGTGGAGAGATCCTCCACAACGGCCACCGTCGTGTCGTGCTTAATTTCAAAAAATATGAGGCAATGGCGATTTGATACCGTGAAATTGTTCACCACAATATCTAATTATAAAAGAAAGAAGCGGTTAGTCTTGTTACCAATTGGTATAGGGCTTTTGCGTCACTTACCACACTCAGAATGGCGACCGATAAGGTAGCCGCTGGCAGTGTGCATTTTGGCTTGGCTACTCTGAGCAGGAGCTTTGCCCTTGTGACCTACCCCAGCCGCATCCTCCATTGCTTCTGCAGTTCGTTTTCTGAAAAGAATCGGGCCATCGCCGTATCTTGAATCCAAGGGGAGGAGATATCCCCAGACATCAGGATCCATGGTTTCATCTCTTGTTTTGGGCGGAAGCTCGAAGGCATCTGTATCCTCGGGCGGTGGTGTATTGTCCTCGTATGACTGAAAGGCTCCCGATCTAATCGCTTGCTGTAAAAACTGATCATCTTCTACCGGCACTTTGTCTTCATGGGACAAGAAGTTCCAGTTCCCTTGAGCTTCAGACACCAGACTGATCTGGTCCGAGGCATTATCAACATCCACATCCATTCCATCGCCTCCCTCTACTGAAGCGCCCTCTCTGGGAACAATCTCCTCAGGTGAAATTGGCTGCTTTGAGCTGGCACGCAAAGAGGCCATATTTGAAGCGCCGGAAATACTTGGGACGTCATTCGAACTGTCGATTGAGTCGATGGATATCAGGCGTAGAGTAAGAAGCATTATGCCTTGAAGATGTGAAGCGATGTGACTGGCGACTGTTTCGCCACTTGATAGTTGAGCCGCTTGGTCGTCATATTGTTCATACTCCGAAACCATCTGCTCGTCATTCCTGCTGCTGTCCGAGCGCAAGAAAAATCTTTCTGATCTCATCCGCTTGGAGGTATGACCAAGTTCTCGCTCACCGACTGGTATCTGGGGAATAATTGATCGTTTTCTAGAAGGTGGCTTTTTCTCGTCGACAACGGAGAAGCAGCAAAGGGGACAAATATCTTGGGGACGTATTGTTTGCAGACCGCTTTGTTGAGCAATGGCTTGTATCTGCGGCGTCGTCAACACTCCTTTGTGGGCCTCTCCCAGATGAGAGGCAAGCTCATGAGATTTTGGGAAAATTCTATCTTCATCATAGCATAGTGGACAGATCCATGATGAAGGAGAGTGGACTTCTTGATGCCAGATTCGACCATGTGTTCCCACCATATGCCGAAGCCATTCTGATGAGGATGCAAATCTTTGAGACGACTCGGCGCATTTCTCTGAGATACAAACATATGGTTTATGATCTTCATTCACGTGCTTCCTATGGTTGAAAAGTTAGCGCATCGTGAATGCGTGTTTTGGTGGGGAAGGTTATCTACCTCCAGCCATCTCCCTCAACCAACTCTTTAGAGATTGGCCCAAAGCACCATTCACACGTTACACTATTTTTTGGAGGTCGAGGATAGTCTGCTTGGCGTGCCAAAATAGACTTTGTTTTTCCCACAGCGGAATCTGACTGTCCTTTCAATCTTCTTCGGGCTTCCTCACTGTCGAGAGACGTTGGTCCATATTGCGACAGAAGATCAGCTTGACGTGGTCGAGGAACAGTTTTTGGTGACTTTTCAATATTGAGCTGTATGGGAGTGGATGGCCTGGGGGTCATTGCACCCGTTTCAGTATTCGATTCTTCGGGAATGGGGGACAAGTAACTTGGCGCATGCCGTCTTGGCCGAAGCAGTTCCTGTCGAGATTGACGGTAGCGGTATTGCACGTATGTCTCCGCCATGGAACGAGCTAGTTGTTCTAGGAGAGATTGCGTCGCAACGGGATAGAGCGACCTGAGAGAAATGTACGCAATTTCCTCAAAAGAAGAAAAGTCAAGTGACTCTGCAAACTTTCTGGTTTTTGTGGTCTGAGTGGTTACGGATGATTCCCTAATTACACTACCCAGGCGATCAAGTCGCCCAATCACCTCAACTATAGCTTCTAGGCCATCGGAATTGATAGATTGATGTTGCGATTGCGACTGAGTTT
This sequence comes from Calonectria multiphialidica, assembly GCA_020623665.1. Classification (NCBI taxonomy): domain Eukaryota; kingdom Fungi; phylum Ascomycota; class Sordariomycetes; order Hypocreales; family Nectriaceae; genus Calonectria; species Calonectria multiphialidica. Next base: position 352,257 of record JAHVYC010000014.1, read on the forward strand.
GATTTGTCTCGGGCGCATTGTCGGTGGGAGATTCGTTGGGTTCCAAGACTGTCAAGTTATTGGCAATCAGCAACTGATGACAGGAGTAGAAAAAGAAAACATACGATGAAACAAATTTCCTTCCAAAATATCCAGTAGCCGGAGCACTAGCTCTCGTACATCAGTATGATGGCGCAACCTTCGATCAAGACATAGATTTGGTCCGGCAAAAACGCCCAAAAAGGATGCCCAACCGGAGAACCTCTGCTGATATTCGCCCAACAGCTTTGCGCCATTTTGCTCATTTTCTTCCTCCAAACGCAGGATTTGCTGGGCAAATAGCCTTTCGCATTCGGATGCAAGTTCGAAAATGGGCTCCTCGTCGCCCGCAGATGCTACCTCCATGTTTTAGAGTTCGAGGACCCTATCAAAGGGTCGCCATGCGTTGTGAGATGGACACAAGCACTTTTCCTTAGCCCTGATGACGGCACATGACGACTCCAGAAGGCCAGCCACTTATCGAGACCCTGGCACAGCCAATGTCTGTGAAGCGGGGATAGACCATGGTCACGTGGGGTGAAGGATTTCAGCCTTGTCCAGTTGTGATCCTTCGACGAGTGCCCTAGCGCCCGACTCGAGATATCCTCAACTCGGGACTCGACATCACCTCAGCCATGTGATGCAATCTATGGCGTCTCCGCTCGATCAAGACAGAAGGGCCGTGTCCCCTGAAACATCGCTGGGGTGGAGCGGCCTCCATGCGCTTCAATCTCAGCTGGCGGGCAAACTGGTGGGGTTTGCGAGAAATAAGACGCGCAATCAACGGCCGCAAAAGGCCCAAAACGAGGTGGCATTTTTAGAGGCTGACTTGCGTTACATTTTACAAAAAGGCACCTCTCTTAGCTATGTATCCTTGTCTCTGGACGAGCGCACCGAACTGGACCGAAAAGGGCGAGGCCTTTTGGCTGCACTCAACGAAATTGTCAACCACCATCTCATTGCATACCACGAATCAGAGCAGTCAAGGCCAAATTCTCCGGTCGATCGAAATGATTCCTCTTATTATGTCTCGCTTTTGCGCGATGATTATCCGAGATTAAGCATTTTGATTGACGTTTTGGACAAGACTGGCGACCAATTTAACCTCATTTGCGGTCCAGGCTTGTCGCTCTTCAAGTTGCCTCGAGGGAACAACGGAGAGGACGTAAGGGGTCATGTGATTGCATGGAAGTTAATATTAGAACGATTGGAAACCAAAACTCAACCATCATGGGCTGTTCGGTCGCTTTCCCCGCCTCGGGTGGCTCCCACCACAGCCAGTCTGGACGAACAAGATTTTATGCTCCAGAAACGCGCGAGTGTTGTCATTGATGCATTATTCAAAGAATTCCACCGACTGCACTGCGGAGGGGAACATGAAATTAAGTTGAGGCTGTCTGAGAAGTGGTATACCAGCCCTACTCCTACTGCCGTTGATATGTTTATGTCATGTTGTCAATCTCCTGGGAGCTGGCATGAAGCTCAATGTGGGAAGTTCAAGTACGTCCATTCAGTCATATCCATAATTGCAATTACTAACAGGTGCAGGGTGGTGGCTGACCCAGAAAAGGAAGAGAATGTCTGCACGGCAATTGAAAGTTCACGGGAGCAAGCTGTCAAGCTCCGTCTGTTAGTCGACGAGAGAGGACTATTCAACGTCACCGACAATTTCCCTCCAATAATGACATCCGTGGATGACTGCAAAACTGAAAGCCTTGATTCGTTGCTCCAACAGAAAGCATTCTGTCGACTTAACCCTAAGAACTACTGGGATGGGACAGCAGTAGAAAGATTTGATGCAAGGGAAAAGGCAGCTTTAGCACTAGTGCTTTCCAGGTGCCTCATGGACTTCTTTGATGAGGACGTTGATCTCGCCTCCCACACCTGGAATCCAGAGGTGATATTCTTCTTGGGACCTGGGCGTGCCGATGCCAAGGCTCATCCTGTCTATGTCTCATTGAAGCCAGGATCCTCTGAGCTTAAATCACTTGACTTTGGCAAGACTGTCAGGCCAGGGAACCCTATCCTCCTTTCGTTTGCAAAGCTCTTGTTGGAGGTTCACTGTGGAGAAAAGATTCCTCTGCAGGTATGTCCGCAGAGCGCCGTTAATATCCCGGCCTGGGGTCACATGTGTGATTATCTCCTGGAAGCGCAGAGAGACGAAGCCAGTTATTACCTAGAAGCAGTCGAAGGATGCCTCAACTTACACAAGTTTCTACTCAAATTACGAGCTGGAGGAACCAAAATAACAGGCAGAGACATGAGAAAGGTTATATACGAGCAGGTTGTTAACAAGCTTGAACACGCATTGCACCCAGAGAGATCGAAAAGAAAACGGCCTGATTCTACAGACGAGCTTCCCCTTACTAAAAGAAGCTTAACCGACGAGGCGTTTGACTCTGAATCTCGCCTTGGTACAGAGGGGTCACTCTATCTAAGTCGAAGTCCCAGTATTGTTACAACAGATACCTTGGGAAGGGACAGGCCTATTGCACGGCCTAGGGTGTCTCCGAGACCTTCCAGGTCACCGATGCTAAGGACCTCCATGTCCACAAAGAGTATGACACTTGACATGATCAATAGCCCCATAGAGACAGACCAAGGGTCGAGCTCTTCAGCGGAACATCATAGGCTGGAGCAGACTACGTGGGACAGTGGAAGCGAGTCCAATTCCTTCCTCACGAAGAGTGTCGAATATGATCGTGGGCCTTATGAAAAATACACAGTGGCAATAATTTGTGCTATTGAATTCGAAATGAGCGCATTTCGGTACATGTTGGATGCTGAACATGCTAGTCTCCCAAGGAAGGACGGAGACTCCAATATTTATATTCTTGGAGAGCTTCAAGGTCACAACATTGTGCTTGCCTGTCTCCCCGGAAGCCAGGGAAAAGGCTCCGCCGCAACAGTTGTGACGCATCTCGCCCGCAGCTTTCCATCCATTGAGTGGAGGTTTATGATTGGCATTGGTGGCGGAGTTCCCAGTGATAAACACGACATACGGCTGGGCGATGTCGTCGTTAGCATGCCTGAAGGCAGCCACGGCGGCGTCGTCCAATATGACCTGGGAAAAGATACTGACGATAAATTCGATCTCAAAGGGCTTCTGATACCACCTCCATTCTTACTCAGAAGTGCTGTTTTGACGATGAAATCAGACCATCGAGTCAACAATAATAAGGTGGATGAATATTTATCGGTGATGATGAAAAGAGGGGAGCGACTCTCCGTGTATCGGAGACCACCGGAAGAAACCGACGTTCTTTTTAGAACAGACTATCCTCACGATAAACATAAATCAACATGCCAAGAATGTGACCAGGAACAATTGGTCCACAGGCCAAACCGCAATTTTAAGGGTCCGGAGATTCATTACGGATTGATCGCGTCTGGGGACCGTGTGATGAGAAGCGCTGCAAACAGGAACAAGATTATTCGCGATGTTGGTGATATCCTGTGTTTCGAAATGGAGGCGGCTGGTCTTGCGACTGAGCAGTCGTGTATCGTCATTCGCGGGATCTCTGATTATGCAGACTCTCACAAGAATGATGAGTGGCAACATTATGCAGCAGCAACTGCAGCTGCCTGCACAAAGGAACTACTCATGTATATAGCTCCATCGTAATAGAGGTAGAATAAATAATACTATTACATGAAAGCAAGCGATATGCGATGGGGTGAGCCAGGCATCTACCCAGGGTGCATGGCCAGATCTGACCTAGTCGTGGAGGTAGCACTGGCTATTTATTAGCCAGTCTCGCTGCAGAAAGGCGCTTCCCATCCCGTCTTATTTTGAGTGGCGACATGATTGAATTCATTAATAATTCATCTTGACGCGAGAGTCATCAGCCGACCTAGTATAACAATCTTGTAAATATATGTGGCCAAGACACTTTGTTTGCGCCTTCAAGCAGACCCAAACTTATTGCAAGTTTCATGCTTTTTGCCATACTATTTATTCGGTAGGAATAATACTATTCGTACTCTGATCCTATTACGTTATTCATAGTAAGTTTGATTCCTCTCCAAATTTAATTGCTAATCTTGCTTCACGAAATGCATTCTTTTCTCGTATTATTTTTCTGCGACAACCCGCGAGGCCTGTCAAGGCTTAGAATAAGCCTCAGGGAGGAAATATTGGTCAAATACATTCATGAAATTCATGCCTATCGTTTTCCTAACTCTCCAAACACAACTTTCCTTGAAGAAGCCACTGTAATGCCAGCTGGAATGAATAATTTATTTTGGCCCGAATCGCAATCGGCCCCTTCCGAAAATCGACAGCATCACCCTGCTGGATCACTTGATGGAAATAGGGTCTCTTGTTTCGATTCCAATGCAATTTGGGGGTCATTGATAAAACTAATCACTGCCCATGATTTGGCCTGTTCATCGGGACGACCATAGCTGGCTGAGGATAGACCGGACGCCAGACTCCTATATTTTTCCTAATCAAGTAGTTTCAGCCAGGAAATAATGTCAAGGGGGGATCTGGATCAATTGCGGATGATGGTTCGGCTGGGGCCAGGTTTGTGTGAGACACAGCTGCCCATCCCGCCGTACGATGGCGGGCGGGAATCCCTGTAAATGAATGATATTCTTTGTGAAAACAGTGGCTGGGCAATATGAAAATTCCTCTGAGGAGTATCAGTGTATTTTCCTTGGTCCTAGATGAGGTCATCCCGTTGATTAGTACTGCTTCCAATGTTCTCATTCTTGTTTGTTGGGTGGATTTTGGGTATGTGGCGTGCGTGTTGGTAATTTTAGTGCGTTACTCAAAATTTATGTGCTGATTGAATACGCCTAGAAGCACCGGACATATTCATTTATATCCATTATTCGCTATTTAGCCGCTTAAGGGATGCCATTTGCATTGGAATTCATTGGATAATGACCATGGAAACCGTCGGGGTTATGTGGAATGACACGGAACTGGCACTGGATAGCAAATCTATCCAACATAACAGAGAAAGGACAGGTGTCTTTACAGATATGTTGACTCATAAACCTCTCAAAACCTTGGATATATTTTGTTATTAGATCCTCCCTATACTCGTGCAACCTCTCCCAGTCATTGTAACAAGTATTGGATACCTAATTCTATATCGCATCTTTTACCGACAGAATCATGGCTGAAGGCGTCACCACCAACCTCCCCTCTTTTCCGAGCCAAGGCGAAATTCTACTGAAAAAACACCATGAAATTGAGGAGATTTGGACGCCCATCGATCACCACGTGCAACGGCTGGCAAAGAGTTTCGGGTTGGCCATCTATGAAGGTGAACTCAGTTATGATAAAATGAAAAAAGCCATTAATGAAGTCATGGAGAGCCAAACCAAAGGTTCTAAGAAGATGGAAAAGATTGCCGATCTGGCTAGAGATATAGTGAACAGTATTCAATTCTTTGGTCAAATGGTCCGCCTGTACTCTCCGGTAAAGACCTGCTTTAGAGCCTTCGTCTTGGTCATTCAGAAGTGGAAAGTCTGCCTTGAAGGCCCTACGCGTCTATCCGACCTTTTAGAGCACTTCTCCCGCTTCTTTGACAGGCTTTCCGAATATCCGGATCGCACTGAGGCTGTGTTGAAATCGGTAGCCATACGTCGCATGTATCTGTTCGTCGGCATCTGCGACAAATGTATCAAGTTTCATAAGAGGCCTACATGGATCAGCAGCCTCTATCCTATTATTTCTTTAAAACAGGATAAGAAGATTGAGATGTACCTTAGGAACATGGAAGAGCGTGAGCTCCTGGTGGGGGGAAATAATATATTTATGTTTGGTTAAAAAGATAAGCAGGAGACTTAACCAGGTGTTTTTAGCAATGTAGGCCTAGGCTAGTAGCTTATAAGTAGATATACATAAAACACCTGCCTGGAACTTTACCGTCCTCTTGAGATTAGTAGAGTAAAGAAAAATAAAATAATTAATATTAAAGTAACAATAAAATGTATATATGTAGATAGATATATAATAACATTTTATATTCACAAGACGGAGGATAATATCCATACTTTTGTCAAGGACGAAAATGACATAAAAGAAAGGAAGGCTGATCATCGGTGGCGTCGAACTATCGCTCAGACACTAGGCTTTCAACCGGCCGACCTTGATAAGAATCAGAGCCCATGGCCGATTGACGGACCTCACTCTACAATATGAAGAACTCGCTGGTTAAAGACACCGGAGATTGGCTTTTCGAATATCAAAAGTTTCGATATTGGGCCCAGGGAGCCACTGGAGCATCTCCAATCTTGGGCCTGGTTGGTGGGGGCGGGTCTGGGAAGCCATTCATGATGGCCAACGCCATCAGATATATGGAGGACAAGAACATTAATACCACAGAATCAACGCACCCGGTGACTAACTTTACCTACTTTTTCATTCAGGACGACTCAAAGCCAGAGGGGTCAGACAAAGCCTTGTTGGAGCTATTGCCGCGCAGTAAGTTGTGGCAATGCGCAACTACACCAGAGCGGATGACACTGTCCATCGGGAAGTCGTGTGACGAACACAACGAGTATAGCAGCGTCCCGGATATGTGTGACAAGCTATTCCCACAGAACGGTGAAACAAAGATGTTGGATGCAATCTTTGACATTTTTATCGACGGTCTTGGTGACAACACCTTCCCGGCTTTGCCATTGATGAAGCGCATCGCAACGGGCAATCAGAAACTCGAGATCCGCGGATTGATTGTAGATATGCCCAACATCGCGTCGTTGAGGAGGATAGCACCTCACCTCGCACGGAGCCAGTGTGGAGACTATTATGGACACTTTATTTTCAAGCACCCGTGTTTTTCGTTGTAAACTGCGGCATTGACTCAAAGTTTGTTTGTCATATTGGTTAAAGCACGGTGGGACCGTTGTTGGGATATTTGGTTACGTTGCCTGCCCTGCGAGAAGCTTGAAATGGACACCACGTTGAGTTTGTGAGTAAATGTAGTAATAAAAGTTTTCATTCCGCGTTGGGCTCTTGTGTCGCGTGACAAGCGCTGGCCGCGTCTTAGGGTGGCTTACTGAAGACAAACTGAGTTGTTCAAAAGCCATCTACAACAAGGTTGTCCCTGCTTAGTTGCCTCCGTGTGCCACCGGCTGGAAACCTGACGTTCCGCTGGCCCGACGGAGACCTGGGAAGCAAAAACCAGTATTTGGCAGCCCAAAGAAAAACCGCCATGCGCTGTCCAAAACAGTTGGGGATTCTTAAGAAGGATTGGGTGCAATTCTGTATCCTAAAGAGGCATTAATCAGCACCCGACCATACCATGGTTGACCTGTTGAGGCTCGGCAGTGCCCATCGGAGCTGAGTGCTGAGTGCGGAGTGGGCCACGTATCTGGGTTAATGCACAGACTATTGTTTTCGATTGCCGCCTTCGCAAATAGCAGCCCGTGTTTTAATCTCCGAAACCCTGGTGGATCTTGATCGCATTTTCGTCATCGGGATCTCCATCAAGGTTTTACACGCACGCGGCCAGGCTGGGAGCCGCTCGGAAGCGGCCGATGCGGGGATTGGCTGCCACGCCGCGGTGCAGACGCGGGTGATGTGTTGTCCAGTAGATGCGTTGTCCAATGGTCCTATATCGAGACTTGCTTGTGATCTTTACAGCGGCATTCAGGTTGTTTGTCTATATAAAGAGCCGTCGGTTCTCTCAAATTGGGAATCATCAACAACTCCGACACTCTCAAGCAACTCCAACACACAACACCCTCTTCATTTTTCGATTTTTCAAATCACCAAACAACAATCAAAATGTCTGCCGAGCAACAGCAGTTCGTTGTCCCTCTCCCCACCTCCACCGGTCTCTCTCAGCCCGCTGGTAAGTAACTGCGCAACACTGGGTTTGTCTTACGGTTTCTCACACGCGCCACAGGCCAGCTCCTCAAGGGCGCCACTGATGCCGAGGGCAAGCCCTCTGCCGCCGCCCTCCTGGTTGGTGTCAAGCTCGACCTTGAGGCCGAGGTTCACTTGACTGCCCGTGTCAAGGGTGACCTGACGGTTGGACTTTATTAGATTTGAACAATTGAAGCGTGGTGTTGGGAATTTTTGAGGGGAACTCTGGATCCGGAACCAATTTTTTCGCTGGTAGAAAATAATTGATATACCTCTCGGACACTCTTTGTGATTCTCAGTGAGGTCAATGATGTGAATGCTACTCAGACAGTCAGATCCAGGACGACCCAGACTCAGCCTTTTTAGACGTCTAACTATTTTGATTTGATAAAGCGAGTTGTTTTCATGAGAATCGAGGATCCAAAGGAATAATATGCTTTGTTTAGCTAAGTTATATAAACATGCAATCACCTCAGACAAATAACCACTTAGCCATACAATTACCCCGTTATAATATAACAGCAAATATCTACCTATCTCACTGGATAAGCAATAGCTTGAGGATCGTAAACTCCTGAATACCCGCCCCACCATGCAGAGCACCCCATCCACTGCCTTTGACAGCTTGAGCAATAGCTGTGGGTGGCGCACTTGGCAATGTATTCTCATTGATACTGACAATGCCGCATTCCAAGCGCTTGCCCATTTCAATTCCCCGGATTCTGTCTTGCGTCCAAATGGCCCCTGCCAGCCCATACTTGGATTCGTTCGCGAGTGCCAGTGCCTCCTCCTCGTCTTCGACAACATACAATGAAGCCGATGGTCCGAAACTCTCGGTGTCATACAGCCTGGATGTGGGTGGAACACTTGTGATAATGGTAGGCTTCAGACTTGTCTGACCTTCGTCAAGATAAGTGTTGTCCCCGACTAGAAATTCGGCCCCCATCCCGATGGCTTCTTCTACCAACCCTTTAGCCTTCTCACTGAAGCGCTTCAAGATGGCTGTTCCAGCCCCCTGGCCCCAACCCTTCTCAACCTTTTCCTTTAAAAGACGAGAGAACTCCTCGGACACTGCCTTGACGACAATTATCCGCTCCGTGGCCATGCATATTTGCCCATGATGGTAAAAAGCACCAGCAACACATGTCTCTGCCGCCTTCTCGAGATCCGCATCGTGACAAATGATGGAGGGGCCCTTGCCTCCCAACTCCAATAAAATGGGCTTCAAATACTTGCCGCAAAGCTGGGAAATCGAGCGCCCGACAACGTCACTGCCAATGAAATCAACCTTGCGAATGGCAGGGTGAGATATGATTGCCTCTGTGACGGCGGCTGCGTCCTCACGTCGGGTGGAAATCTGATTCAGCACTCCAGCAGGCAGGCCAGCATCTGAAAAGGCCTGGGATACCAAGAGATAAGTTGCTGGGGATAGTTCAGACGCTTTCAAGACAACAGTGCATCCGGCTGCCAAGGCTGCACCGAAACTGCGCGGGGCAAGGTACAGAGGATTGTTCCACGGACAGATAACGAGGACAGGCCCAATAGGGTGTCTGGTAACGATAACTGTTTTGTCTTCCGAGTAAGGTAGCATCCCAGTAAGCGCGGTGGTTATTTGACATGCAAGCTCTTGCATGATTTGGGAACCATAAACACCCATCATCTGTCCCCATTCTGGGGGACAGGAAGTTTCTAGTCTTTCCATTGCTGCAAATTCAACTGCTCGTTCAGCGAGGATGTCGGATGCCTTGAGAAGGATATCTCGTCGGGCAACAGCCGGCATTGAGCTCCAGCCCGGAAATGCAGCCTGGGCGGCCTCAACTGCCTTTGTCGCATCTTCAACGGTGGCACTCTGTGCATAATGGACAAATTTATTTTCTGCCGAATGGGTGATTTCGATTAAGTTATCCGGGTTCAAAGGTGTACTCTCACCGTTGATCCATAGTGGGACAACAGGCTTTCCTTGGTGGTCATGGAAATGCATACTGATAAAAGAGACGAGGATGACAAGCTGGATTGTGGCAGCACTAATAAGAGAAACTGCGGGATTAATAGATTAAATATCGAATTTCATGACTGCACAAGGTCTAATATTTATACTCATGGCCCTCAGGGTTTAGCTCCGAACACAGCAATGTCCGATCACCAAAACATCGTAACAGAACGTTCATCATTAACGGAGTTGGTTCTTGTATGCCCCGTCTTAGTCAGACGCGCACGCACATTGCATGAAAGCGGATAAGACTCGTATAAAAAATACATCGCCAATAAAAACGTAATTAGTCGCTATTGAACCACTGCAGGGATAACCGACAATATGAGGCAATGCCGAAATACGGGCTTGACATGTCCCAGAAGCGACTCTTTCCGAAACATGAGCTAACTTCCGAGCCTGTACACGCAGGACTCTTTTACAACACCCAATGCCTTTCTTGGCAGCGAGAATAACTGGAACGGGCAGATCCAGGAACAGCGCTGCATACATCCAATACTGGATCAGCTGAGGGGCGACGTAAGCATCGTCTGACAGGCGTCACTTCCAATAAAAGTCGACAGATGCAGAGAAGGGCGCAATAGATGCAACAGACGCTAGCAAAGGTGATTCAAATGCGGTACTGATCCGAAAATCAGATTTAAAGATGACGTGTATAGAATTCATCTCTTTGAACCAAGCATTCAGAATGCCGCCACCACTATCCCAATACAACCACATCTCCGCAATTCTTCTTCTTTTTCCTTCAAGAACGACAGCTCGTTAAAGCCCACAGTGAAAAGGTTCAATTGCAAAAATTCCCATATTAATGAGAACATGTGTGTATTTGATTCTAACGTGTCACCATTGGTAGACTAAACACAGAATGCCTCCAGTCTTCCTTTTCATCGCAATTCCTGTCATTCGCGCTTTACCTCGCCACTGATGACAAGTTGAAAGAGAGCATGGTTCTTCAACCACAATTCAGAATGGCCTTGAAGTGGTTCAAGGTCTGCCTCAACTGATCCTTCTGAGATTGAATCGATCAAGTCTCTGACGTATTCAAGTTCTCTTCCCTTGTCCATTTGGCTATGATACCTGAGACCCAAGCCTCTTTTCTTGACTTGGCGAACGTATTCCAGCCTCAGGGCATCCAGAGGCGGTAATCGCGAAAGCCCAGAGAATACTCGTGCAACGGCTTGGGCCTGGCAATCAAAAGTTGAAAAGGTTACCAGGTGATATGGAATACCAACAAATGCCAGCGAGGGGTCTTCGATATAGAAAATGTCTTTGTGGAGATTGTGGACCATTGTCCCCTCCTCCCCAACCAAAGCTGTCTCGCTCATGGCCTCGGCGGGCGTATCATCATGATGAAACTGGGGGAGAAAAGGGAACGAAAACAAATATCCGGTCGCTAATATAATGCAATCGATGTCGCGAAGAATTGTTCCGTCTTTTAAAACAAAGTCCGCGGGTATAGCCTGCTCAGAATTTATCTGGGCTGGTTCCTGCGTGTCTGAATGGAGCCTCAGCTGCACTACTTCAGCAACACGGTCGACATTCGGAGGCACCCTAGCCTTTGGTAGGTCAAATTGGCCGTTCCTTGTACTCTGCGTGACGGCTACGGCAGCCTGGTTTATTTCTTGGCAAATGTCCACGGCAGACGTCCCACCTCCAATAACCAAAACATGTTTGCCTTTGTAAGCATCGGCATTTCGATACTCCTTTGAATGAATGACTCGATCCGGAAACCGAGTCTTGATATCGGCTAAACCTGGGATATTTGGCACACGTGGTAAGTTGTAGTGCCCAGAGGCAACCACAAGCGCGTCGAAATGCCACTCTTTTTCTGACACCTTGCCAGATGATTCATTTTGGTCAAGTGTGACTGTTCGAATATTCCAGCCCGACCCGTAATCTGCTTGTCTTGCGTTTTCGACTCTTGTCCAATAATGAGTAACCTGGTGAACACCAGACTTCTGGCTTAACTCTTCCAGATAGTCCTTGACATGTGAGTGCCCAACGTACGACTCTGCGGTTTCGGGCCAGGGCTTCAAACTGGAATACATCAAACTGGTGGGCACATTTGTCGTCAAATTCTCATAGCATGCTCCTGGTGGTGCGAATTCCAGTTCCACGTCAGGCCTGCCCTTGACGTCCAGTTGGGGAGTTGGCTGCGCTGCCTTCAACCCCCAATCTGCTGGAGTGAATTTATCGTATTCGTCGCCAAATGGACTCTCGCTGGGATAACTTGGGCTCCTCCCAGTGCTCGGCTGATAGTTCCACACCCCTCCAGCAACTGCCGATCTTTCAAACACGGTCACATTCACACCATGCTTGAGGAGATGAGCTGCAGTGCATATGCCACTTACCCCAGCACCAATCACAGCAACCCTGATGTGTGGGCCAAAAGAGTCTGAAGCGGAAAATGTTTTCGCGGGAGCCATAGTGGTAGAATAATCACAGTATAGGCAGTGGATAACAATGAACAATATTTGTGAAATACAAAATCGAAAAAAGAGGTTCAAGTGGGAATTCGCCCAATTTAATAGTACTTCTAAATGGTTGACTTAAAATTGGATCAGCTCTAATCCAATCAAACATTTCAGAGAATTAAAAACTTTTGATCAGTAGTTTTGGTCATAATAGTGTCTGCAGTGGGTACAATGTGTGAATGTCATCTTCCATAATCACGCAATAGATCCTTCGATTTTCACCATCACTCAGAATACTCCACTTCGCCAGTAACAAATCCTCATATCCCACTTTGTTGGCCACCACTTCTTATCACTTATTCCCAAGAAAATAGGAATATCAATTATGATATGATAAATGTGCATATTAAAAGTATTACTTTTAATATTAATAAAGTTGCGCAGCAAGTAATAGTCTACCAAGAACTACTAGAATGTTCATTTGAAGAAAATCAAGTCAGTTTATATCCCGGCAGGGATGTACATTGTCCAAGTATTTGAATACTCATAGGCTACGGATATGACGGCTGGTTTTGTGGCTGACGCTATCTAAAATGCGCAACACATTTGGAAAGCTGAAATTAGTTCGTCCATACTACCTTCCTATTGGTCCCACCAAGCCAAGCCATCACGGAAAGTGGGTCTACAACTTTCTGCGTGGCCACTTCTGGCGCTCAACGATGCCAATCCGTCTGGGAGGCGCTCACTGATGGCGTCTTATTGGTCAGGAAGTTGCCGTATGGCGACGCGGCGTCATAGGCTGTAATGTCCAAGGAGACAGAGCAAAAGTTGGAAAGAGTCTTCACTCTGCATTTACTCATTATTTGCGCAGAAGCCCCCTCAGACAAGCAATATCTCAATCACATCGCAGCCAAGTTCGCTAACATGGCCAGTGTTGACCAGTGGGCGAAGAATCAGAATACCGAAGATATTCTGATTTTAAGATGGAAACAAGACTATGAGAGATGGAGCAACCAAATGCTCAAGGCCATTCGCAGCAAAGGCCTGGAATCCGTCATCTCGAAGAGGATCCCGGAACCTGCGCTGAAATCGATATTTCGCCAGCAAGATGCCAATGCTAAAGCACTTATTCTTCGTCATATCAGTCCGGCCCGAGTAATGGCGATTGATCCAACCGCTTCAGCGCGTCAGATTTGGAGCCAGGTGGAGCAGAATGTAGACTGCTGTCCGACCTGCAAAGAACTTGGCGAAGTGTTGGGGGAAGCTTCAACGAATAATCTGACACTGTCTGCGGATGGCTGCCCCTTCTGCTGTTTGTTAGCCGAGGTATGTGATGAAATATCCGGACCGGGGTGGTTGAAATCCGCAGAGGTTGGGAGCTCTGTCAAATGGAAGATTATGAATGGCATTGTTACAGTCACAATCTCAAATGCCGAAGCTAATATCATCACAACATTCTCATTCTACATAGAACAAGGTAAGGGTTTATAAATTCTCTTTAATCACAATTTCGACGCTCACATGCTTATCAAAACATTTCATCGATGATACAATATTTTCTGACCAGGTTTGACAGGTTCATACAGTGGTCAAGCAGCAATGCCAGAGCTTCTCTGCTCGGTCCCTGGCTTTTTTAATCATGAAATAGCCCGGCTATGGCTGGAGAGATGTCTCAGTAACCATCAGTGCACTACTACAGCCCCTGGATTTTTCCCTAAGCGTTTGATTAATATTGGAAAGTCTCGTACTGCAGTTACTCTCACGGAGAGACCCAACCCGCCTTTCCCCTATGTGGCTTTGAGCTATTGCTGGGGGCCTGAAACAAACATATTAAAGGCCACTCGGGATAATCTGAGTACGTTGGCGGATGGCATTGATATCTCAGCTTTACCACTAGTAAGTCATTTCACAGCCAGTGCAGGTGGTGAATAGTGGACTAATAGCATATTTCCTCTGGAATTAATAGACCGTTCAGGACGCCATCACCGTCTGCAAACTAATGAATATTGAATATATTTGGGTTGATGCACTTTGTATAATTCAAGATGACGCTGACGAATGGCTTCAAGAATCCGGGAGTATGTGCAATATATATTCTAATGCCCAGTTCGTCATCGCCGCCCATAGTCCAAAAAGCTGTCATGATGGCTTTCTGTATGACTCATCCCCTACCTGGCGGTCCTTTTCTACTACATACGGCGGATCCAAAGACAACATCACGATCCTCGTTAATCCGCAAAGCTATGAGAGCTGGAACTCTCGAACAGGAAATGAGCGGCCAGACGCCATTATCAAATCTGCATTATCAAAGAGGGCTTGGACGTTTCAAGAAACCATCCTACCTTGTCGTATCCTCCACTTTATTGATTCAGATATTGTGTGGGAGTGTGGGGCTGACGATTTGGCCGCTAGTGGTACCAAATATATGCTCCCCAAGGCGGTAGCTAGCGTTGCCATCGATCCAAACTGGTCACCGGAAGTGATGAAACCTACATCACGATCGTTTTTGAAAGATGACCGGCAACCTGATCATATTCACAATATCTTAAACAGCCGGTCAAGCATGGCTTTAGGTTGGGTCTGGAACCGGTTGGTCGAACGCTATAGTCCTCGGCAACTCACGCGACCAAGTGACAAACTGGTTGCAATGTCCGGCCTCGCTCAGCAGTTGTTAAGAACTTCAGGCGATAGTCACCTTGACTATCTTGCTGGACTATGGCGGAAACGACTTCTCAAAGACATGCTGTGGCACGCTGCAGGTCCAGAACCGTCGCTTCGCTATCCTAACTATGTGGCTCCGAGTTGGTCATGGGCATCCTTGTCGACCGGTGTACGGTACTTCTTGGAGCATTATCAATTTGGGTTCCATGAAGAGGCGACTGTTGTAGAGGCGCGTTGTTCTTCATCGCCTTTGGACCCAACTGGCCGTGTTACGGCGGGCCACTTAATTGTAAATGGCCGTTTACACCTTGCTAAAGTTACAGTAAAGGAATCTGGATCATCGATGTACTGTGGCTTCAATGGCCATGCAAATCGCCTCAATAGCAACATGCATGCAATAGTAGTGACGGATAATTTCAATTCGGAGGTGCTGCTCGACGAGGACGACATGTTGCGTGTGCCTTGTGAGATGGAGAATCACTCTTGCTTGATACTCGCCGCCAATGTTGACCGTCACTCCACACAGGCACGTGTTTGGTTTCTTCTTTTAAAAGAAGCATCAAGTCAGATCGCTGACTACCCAACATTCGAGAGGGTTGGGATTGGTTACTATCACACTGAATCTTATAATGGCTTATGCGAAGATAAGCCTGATGTCATAGCTATCAGATAGTAGGAAGCGTTAATAATGAGTAGCTTTTAATGCTATCGATTTAAATGGTTAATCTGGAGATAAATACAATTGGTAATCTAGCATCACAACAACACAAGATACAAAGCAAATTAATATAGTAAATCGTGCAGAAGGGCCCCATTATGGGTGTTATGTTAATCTTCAAATGGGATTGCCGTCAACTTAGTACTGGTGATATGGCAGCTCCAGAGGCTGTGGAATTTATCCGATCCTTACAAGCCTCCAACGGGCCCTAATAATATCAGCAGTGGACATAATAGTGGATTGCAGTAGTCAGGTGGCCAGCTTCGCTCTCGGCAGACTAATAAGAACAATTGTGCATGGGCTTTGCAATATGAATAATCAAATCGAGAACACGTTCATATTTCTGCTAGTATTTCTACACGCTTACTCAATATTGTCAATAGTGATCTGGCTATTAACATCATACTTTCGAAGCCCTATTTCGGCGTTTGCACCTTCTTCTCGAATCATAGCCTCTATTTTGTCAGAGCGGGGCTTAAATTCCACTTTGAAAGGCAGTGGCCGAGGCGCAGGGCTGTTATTGAAAGCAAAAATGTTCAAGTCTTTGTTGTTTCCCTGGGTTTCCTTCGTCAGTTCTTCTCTTAATGTCTAAAAGGCCACACGAGACGACCTCTTCTGCCAAGACGGTTCCGACTTACTTGATCGTCAACAGACCGCATTCTGAATGCCCATAGAAACTCAACCATGGTGAACCATATTCCCTGCTCAGCAAGTGGTTGCCCACTACAGACTCGCCGTCCCCAACCAAACGTAAATATGCCTCTCTTGCTCGGATTTGGCTGCCTTTCGTCAAGAAACCTCTCAGGTCTCACCTCATCAGGTGAAGGGTAATCACGCGGGTTACGATGGATTGCCCATAGGTTTCCAATTATCGTAGTGCCAGTGGGAATAAACATCCCTTCATAAACATCGTCCTGGATTGGTGCGTGAGGAGGTCCACCAAGCGCAATAGCAGACCTCCATCTAAATATTTCAGTCAAAAGCGCCTTGCAGTATGGCATGGATTCTTCGTCTTCCCATGTTGGTGGGCGGTCTTTGCCGGCTAGGACCTGGTCAATTTCCTCCTGAGCTTTCTTCTGAACCCGTGGAAAGGCACACATGGCGAAGATGAATACAATGATTGTTGTGGTGGTAGTATCCACACCGCCGCCGATGAGATTGCCCGTCAAACTTGCAATCTCTTTGTATGACAGATTGTGCTCTTGTTGCTGCTTCATTAGTCGCTTAGAGAAGCTATCTTCCTTAAAGTGGGCACCTTCAACACTCAGGGCGTAGAAATACTTGAGGAGTTGCTGTCCCTCATTCCAAAGGGTAGTGGGTAATGGATAAATCCATGCAGGAAGTTTCAGCATTAGTGGATACGCCTCGACCAAGTTCTGTGCTGGGGCAGCAAACCCAGCCGAGTTCTGCACAAACGATAATGCCAATTTTGCCAGGTCATCCTCGTTCGTTCGAATGCGGCGCCCCCAGCCAATGATGGCAGCGACAGAACATGCGTATCGCTCAATAGCAGATACGAAGTCCCCCTTGTTCAAAACGTCACGAGCCAAGACCTTGGATTCATTTGCCTGGAATTCACGGTATCCCCGTACAGCCTGACTGCCAACTGCAGAATGCTGGGCTCATCGCAATCAGTGAGCATTAGCCAACGTCCACACTTGATAGGTTTGTGGTATAAAGGGATGGCTCACCGTAATCTTCCGATGCAATCTCCATCGATCGCCATATACCATACTGGTTTGGTTGTTATCGGTCTCATCAAGCATGTCGCCCGAAAGATAGGCATGCGGGCGCGAAGAATAGATATGGGCGCGCTTATCCATCAACTCGGAAGCACTCCAACAGTCATTCACGACAATTGTGGGGCGATTTCCTGTCCAGATGGTGATCAAAGGGCTGTTATATTCCTTCGCCCATTTCTCGAAGACCATGTACGGTTTCTCCAGTGCAACTTGTCCCACATTCCCAATAATAGGATATGGAAAAGGGCCCGGCGGCATTAACCGCCTCAGATATAATACCCGAGCATAAGAAATACCTAGCCACAGTAGTAAACAGGAAATCGTGATTGTCACGGATATTCCAGCTATCTCATAGAAGTTGAAGCTGGGCCAACTAGTGAAAGTCAAAGGTAATAGCGTCATTGTATGAACAAATTTGTATAGTGCTTGAATACCTTCGTCGGCTACTTCCATCGCGTACTGCCATTTTTATACTCTTGAGATTTGTCGGACATTTCGGCGCGCGAGTCCGCTTGGAAATACGGTTATGGAAATCCGAACCATCCCCAATATCCCCGCACCTGGTAACTTCCACCATGGTGGCGTTCATTGTCAGAACATCTCACCAATCAAATATCGGAAATTATGTTCTTGCTGTTCCCGACACGGGGGCCTCGGCCGAAGAGTCCGGGATATGGATTATGCCAAACAGCAGAGCATCCCTCGCTGTTGATCACTTATCTCCCAATGCCACAGTGAGCACCTCGACTAAACCAAACTGAGGTTAGTGCTCTCGGTGCCCTCAGTCTATTAAGCTGATATTTTCCCAGGTACTGTACTCAGTACCTTACGTGGTTTAGTCTCTCAGTTGATAGGGAATACTGGCTGCAAGAACTAGGGTGTGATCGTTTGCGTTCTTACATCGGCACTGATGATGATATCGGAAAATGCGCACGTTTGTCCGAGATATGGAAATTGTCCTACTCCATAACGGTCATTTCGTTTGAGATTATGAACCCCCAGTCCATCCCAAATCAGGCATTTTCAGCCCAGGTTTGTCAAGTATTTTATCTGCCAGTTGCCCCAATACCTTTACCCCATAATTCTCTTACTTGGAAACAATTATCAAGGAAGGAAGCAATGACGCCCGCAATTATGAGTCCGACAGTTGTGATTTTAACTACTATAATTGGATGCATCGCGAGCACTTGCGTTGTCTCGCTCGATGTTTCAATCATCAACAGCCTCAACGTGATGCAGGGCTTTAGAGATTGTATTCTCCCCACGAATCAACGGCTTCAGTTTCCTTTTGGGCCATTGAAACATTGATCTCGTTCTAATGTCTAACTGGGATTCTAGATTTCAAACTTGACAACGATCTCGCCGGTCTGACGGTTTCAATACTCTACGCTGGTTGTGTATTCTCGGTTCTTTTCACGGGCCTAGTCCTTGATAAATGGGGAAGGCGAAGGGGTCTAATGATTGGATCTGGGATTGCTCTCGTTGGGGCCGTTCTTCAAGCCTCTGCGCAAGAAAGTGAGTATCGCATGTTGTCTTCTTGATGTTTGCCACGCAAGCTCCCAAAGTAGTTTATTAGCTGACAAATCCACCTCAGAGATCCAGCTTCTCCTCTCAAGGTTTCTACTAGGTCTTTCTTTTGTTATTAATGCGACTGGTGCCCCTTCGTTGTTGATGGAAGTCGCCCCTCCACGTTATCGAGAAGAAATCACCAACGCCATGATTGCATGCCTGCCTGTCACAGGTACTATCGGCGGAATCATTTATTTGGGCATTTATACGAGCACATCGAATTGGGGCTGGCGAGCAGGTCTTATGGTTTGTCCCGTTCGAGTTCATGCATGCATGCGTCAAATACAACTCTAACACAAGTCCAAGGCCGATATTGTGGGCCCAGCAATAGCGCTACTCGTACTACCTTTTGCCCCCGAAAGCATCCGTTGGTTAATCTCGCAAAACAGGACTGCTGAAGTAAGAAGTAAATCTTAAGACTTAGCTTTTTGGTCTATATCTAACAATGCCGTACATGAAAGGCTTTCCAAGTCCTTGTCTCGGTCCGACAGGGTGATGAGAGTGACCCCGATATCTTGGCAGAGTTCATGCAGATTAAGCAAGCTATTGAAGATGAGCAGCATTCGAGTCATGGAAACGCATGGAAATCCCTTATAAAACCTGGTATGTCTATTTCTGCCTTGGCATTGTTAATCTACCTAATAAGTCTCAATCAACGAAGCATCGAACCTGCGTAGATTTTCCATTGTAATCCTGACCAACATATTCTTTCAAATCAATGGTAGCAATTTCTTACCGTATGGTTCTTGTTATATCAGTGTCTCTCGTGCTCCCTGCTAACAGTGAGGAAGATATTTCTTTACTCTAATCGTCAGCGCTAGCGGCGTCACTGAACTGTCCACACTATTAAAGATCAATGTGGGCCTTTCAGCATGGGCTGCTCTTTGTGCCATTTCAGGCATTCTTTTCATCTCAAAGCTGGGCAGAAAAATGGTTTTCTGTATGTTGGCTTGACTACCAAAATGTTTTAAAATCCTCAACTCAGGTTCAATTGCTAACATATCACAAAACTTCTAGTGACGGGTACCGCCATCATAGCACTTTCGTTCGCTCTCCTCGCCATCTTACAGAGTCGCATTGAGGCAACTGGAGACAAAAGGTTTGGAAGAGGCTCTGTGGCAGTATGTTTTATTTTTTATTGGGCTTCCTTTTCATCCTGGTGAGTAACGCTTGACCCCATTGAGTTGCCAGGAGTAAATTTTGAACTTTCAAATTTCAGGATGATATTGAACTACTCGTACCCACCCGAAATCCTAGCATACAGTCAACGAGCCAACGGTGTCGCAGTTGGTCAGGCCGTTGGCTATTTAATTGGGGTCGGTATGACATACGGCATTCCCGTCGCCATCGAAAAGTTGTCGTGGAAATATTACGTCATGAACTGCCTTTGGAACGTGCCCGTATTTGCAATTATATGGTGGCTGTTTCCAGAGACAAAAGGCAAGACATTGGAGGAGGTTGATGTGCTCTTTAGCGGTTCGGTTGCGGAGTTGAATGGTGTTGAAGATCATCCGGAGTCAACCAAGGTTCACGACATTGAACTGATGCCAACAAAGTCGAAAGAAAGTCAAGTTGATTTCCCATTCAAACAAAACTAATCCTATGGCTTACAAGCGGGCGTCGACGGATGTCCACCTACACGGAGTGCCCTGACTTTGGTTATGCTCGAACGCCTTTCCGACTAGCACGCCACATTTGCCACAGCCTAAACTCTGCGATAAAACAGCACAGAATAACGGCGGGTCCACCAATAATCCATACCTTATCTGACATTGAAGATTCATCCCACCCCTTCCATTTACTGAACACTAGGCAGATAGTGGCTATCCAAAACAGTTGTATAATAATCATCGCCGCGAAGGATATTTTGTTGGCCGTCCCGAATTCTTGTCTCGTCTTGGAAGGTGGTTGGCTGGCGGATTCCATATTACCACCTTGGCGGTACATGTCTGTCATATTTGAGTGTCAGCGTTTGTGGGTGAAGTGATGCAAAAACATAGGGGGCCACATACCATTTCGATACTGTCCACCCATCAACTCATGATAATCATCATCCTGCTGAATACCGGCGCGGGACATTTTGGAGATGGGGTTTTAGGTGATAATATTTTGAGCAAGGAATTCTTCGGTTGCGAGTTGAAGGAGAGCTTCTTCGAGTTTCGAGCTTGGAAATACAAAACGCGACTCGAGTAGGAAGATGCACGTTAAATATTCAGCCCTGAAATTGGAGCATCGTAACAAGCTCTCTGTCTAATCTTGGCCTTTTCCAGTGATAGGTGTACAGATCCCCGGGATCCACACAGGTTCCCGAGACCCAACGCTCATGACCCCTGTCCTGCTGGAAGACATCGGTTAACTATATATGCATACTATCCAGAGTCGTATTGTACCTGTGCACGGGACTTGGACAAGGAAGCGACATTATCAATGCTGGTAAACGTATGGAACCCCTGGCATGGGTCCACATTCAAGGCGTTTTGCGATTTTCGTTGCTTTGATTCGCTGCCCGTAGTCACAGGTCGCCATTTCTAAGAAAATGATGAATACCAAAGTCCCCTTTTCAAGGACAACGTGGTTCTAGGGAGTGGATATTCACCAACCTGACAGCATCAAGCACCCTTGTATATCGCCCCTTTGCTCGTCGGTATTTGCCGTCTATCTAGGTCCTAGTTTGCATAGTAGAGTCGGTGTAGCCTTTCTAAAACCCTGGACAGAGGTTTCGTCATCAGGCATTAAGTCCCAATTTCCTTCCTAAACCCAGCTACGTCGATTTCAGTTTCTGCAAATACGAGAGAATACATCCTTCAGAAAAGTCTAGATGTCAAATTATAGATTGTCACCAAAGCCATATCCGTTGAAACGATGCACATAGGTATTTTACGCGATGAATTGCATCTGCTCCAAACGCTCATCTGCACTCAACACCTCTCCCATCCATCTCGGGTTGCATGGAATAAGTTGCAAGCGAGATGGTAAGGAATAAGCAGGATACGAAGAAATTCAGGCGAACCTGAATAGAATGCATAAGGCGAAACGGTGAAGTGAACTTATTATTGCAAAGGAATAAGCGTGCGTCTATGTTTCTTTTGGCAGGGTAACATAGGACGGACGGTTATACTAGGATGAACTTGCCTGGAGATGGCTTCATTTCCCAGATTTCTAAGTATTTCGAAACGGGTTAGATCATGACATTGCGGGGGGCTTTGATTGGAAATGGTCACACATACACTAAACCTAACTAGACTAATGTGGATACATATCCATCGATAGCAGGTTTTATTGGTGGGAATGGTTATCACCCCACTATTTCAAATTCTCCTTAGTGAAATCATCAATCATCAATTTCAGCAGACATAAATTTGTGCTTGCTTCATCGTATGACGACAATAAGGTCATATTTGGGGGCTCGATTCTTAATACCGCATACTATATAGATGATGCACTAAAATTACATTGCCTTTTTGCCTAGAAATAAACTACTGCATGGCTACGGTAAACATTCAGATATGATGCAATGAAAAAAATACAACGAGCCGTGTCTTCGCGAGTTCCATTGACCAAAAAAAAAAAAAAATTCAAATTGGTTGTAAATAGTCCTAAAAAGCAATCAATATTTATTTATATTCCTTCCGTGATTATTCGCAACGTGACAGTTAGATTTGTTCAATATACCAGGATCATTAGTCCTATAGGGTATTTGCATCTTCTGAAGGTTCTCAACGAGGTCCAGTTCAAGCATCAATGTGGCGGTAGTTATCTCATCTAATTCATATATCATACTATGTTATATATACTCCATAAAAACTCCAAAACGCATCGATGTTTAAAAGCGCCCCTTCTCAAGCCAATTTGCACACTCCTCGCCAAGCTCTAGCCTTGCCTTCTCCAAGTACCGTCGGTTGTCCTCCTCTGATAGAACGTCCGTCCAGCGCTTGTTCGTACCCTTGTTGATGAAGCTCTTGGCGCCATTCTCCCAGGCGATCTCGGCCTGTGGCGGGGCGCAGATAGCGGCATTCTCCTTCATCCAGTCAAAGGTGCAGTGCTCAACAGCATCCTTCCACTTGTCCTCTGGCATGTCGGGGATCTCGAGGAACTCCGCGATCCGACGCATCTCGCGATCCAGATCGGCCTTGAGATCATTGAAGTGGACAAGGAGGATGTTTGGCTGGTTTCGGGCCGCCCACCACCCGCGAGTGTGGCTCCAGAATGGCCACGGGAGTGAAGGCCTTGAGTCATCCTCTATCAAGTCAATGAATAGATCGCGCGGGTTCTCGCTTGGGCGGGTGATTGGGGGCCCGACTCGACCGGGAGTGTCGTTGACCAGCGAGTAAAAGGCTTCTGTCGCGACGTAGAAGTGATTGTGGCAGCTCCAGATCATATCACGACCGTCGCGTCCCACTAGAATGTATTTGACATCTGGGTTCCACACCATGGCGTCGATGGGGAGGTGGGTCTTCATAAATCGCCGGTTCGTTTGCGCTTCGAGCGAATCACGGATCACATCCTGTGGCACGAATCGCAAATCAACCCAAGGTGACAGCAGGCCCGGGGACACGCTTGGATCTCCTTGATGGATGAGCTGCGACACAATTTGTTGCGTCCACTGCGAGACTCAGAGTTAGTAAAGGCTGGATGCGAAAGGGGGAGAAGTCGAAATTATTCCCGGTTGCAAAGTCTATCCTGAGAACATAGCACATTGGCTACGATTCACTTCGAGAAAGTTTGCGACGCAAGTAGTTATCATCGAATTGGACCACGTACCGTTGTGCCAGACTTTGCGTATGTCGTGATAATGATATCATCAGGTCGCATCTTGAAATCATTCCAAATTCTTGAGTCCGAGTGGTGGTTCTGGACCTCCCGTGTTTTCACGGGCATGGTGAGCGTTTTGGGTGTGACATCGTTGTGAACGGGGACGGGAATGGCTGATGGCGCCATTTTGTTATTTCCGAGAGTTTGACGGCTGGAAGTTGTAAGAGATTTGAATGTAGAGGTGGTAGGTAGTGTTGAATGTGTGGGCTTGTGTGGACTGAATCAAGACACTGAGACTCGAGTATTGGGAATTATCTGCTTCTATATATGCTGGAGGGTTCCTCACAATGCCTTGGGGGGGGGCCCCAAGAGGGCCAGACCAAAGGTCTTCCGACTTGAGCCTCCAACGAAGCTGGTGAGATTGACGAGCGCCGCCGTTGGGGCATATGACTTCGCCATGCTGACGCGAGAACTAAGAAACCGACGGTCCGTGGTGAGCAATAGGGCTGGCACTACACCGATGTTCCGGTGTAAGTGGCCGAGTGTGGGGGCCTGGTGCCAGGGCTAGTCTGCGCCGATGTCCCGGGCTGACCCAGATTTCCAAGGAACCCCGCAAGGCTGTGCCAGGTCCGAGAGTGCATCGGCTGCTCAGCTATCAAAAGTGCCATCTCCAGGGGTGATCTAGCTGGTTTGGCGAGCCGCGCGGTGTCGTAGGGCTTATGCCCGTTGCAAGGCTAAGATACCAAACAAGAACTGTCGCCAAAGCGGTTAGACTTTTCGTGTATTGACGGCCAGCATTGGCCAGCGACGTTTTGCGGGTGGGGCGCTTTTCGCTCCGGTGGGAATAGGTCCCAAGAAAGGAACCACCGGCGCAACCAGTAAGCGCCTCATTCACAGCATTTTCAGGGGGTTGCCACACCTTACAAGTGTGGCAGCTCTCGATGTGTCGCACGCGCCCGGAACCTGGTCCATGGGTGGCAGTCTCGTCCAGACCCTGGCTCGATTCGTACTGTCCATGACGTCCGCTGAGTGAGTTCACAAGTGGCAAATCTTGGCCTGGTTACCGATTAGTGAGATTCATTGCAGGTGCCAAAGCCACATCATAACCCCCGCAAATTCCAAAACTGATGTCAGTATTTGTCAAGGGATGATGGCTGGCAAGGTTGGTTCCAATCGGAAATCTTTCCGAGAAACTTGGCGAAGAATTCATCAGTAGTAGCCCTTCTTACTTGTCCTGCGTCACAACACATTCGAATGTGGAATGTCAAAAATATGTCAAATTCCTAATAGAAACAATTAAACCCTTACAATTACATACCGTGGCATTAACATGAGATCTGGCGGGACGATGACATCGGTGTCGAAGGCCCTTGGCACCCACACATCGGCTGGTAACCTCGGCCAGGCCGAGTTGAACCAACCATGACAATTCTGTTTTCGCTGTTGATATTTGCCTTTGGATATTTTTTGTATCTATGCCTAGATTAATCACCCTTCCGACTTTTGTAGAAGCCAACTAGAGAATAGACTTCGCGGTTTATTAAACAAGCCAGAGCGTGGACGAGGGAGAGTATTACATTCATTTCATCCGTCTGATGGACAAAAGTATAACCAATGCATATCTGAATCAAAACCAGACAAGTATACATTTTTCGCACCATTTTCTTTCAGACTGGCTGCAGATGATAGTGTCAAACATCCTGAATGGAGCATTGAGATTTTCGCGTGAGCTATGCGCATAGCCATGCTACTAGGCTCAGATGGGTGATTCGCGCCGTCTCCCTTTGGTAACTCATTATTGCTAAGTGTATAATTAGACACTTTTCTCTTCCGACATGATTGAAAGGTTTGCAATGGAAACCCAGCAGGAGGAGTGAATAGAAGCTGGATGTGACCTAAAGAAGACGCAGAAAATCAGCGGGGATGATGAGTGATGGACAATGTAAGCCGTTGTGGGGTCAGGCGAAATTTGTGAACAGTCTTTAGCCGACGGAGTAATGTACACATGCATACGAAAAATGGAAGCGAGCTTACCTCTGGCATTAAGCTTATGGTCAGCCTTCCGATGAAAGGAAATTGCCGCTATCTTAAGCGATCGCATTGATGGCAGGGGCAGGCCAATTTATTATTCTCTTTGAAGGATGGGTACAAGTCTCTGTCTTGTTCCAGGTCACCAGCACCACTGCATAGATATCAACACATTCTATGAAGATGTCACGAATGGTGCCAAGCCGCGTCACCAAAGCTCGACACCCTTTCCCATCCTTTCCATCGCAGCCACCTCCGTCATCGAGCATCACGTGATACTAGGTTGCCGTATTTCCACGGAGAGGAAGGACCTCATTCGTGCCTGCCTCATGACGGACCCACATACTTCCAATGACGTTGCATACAGGCCAATCAAAACATCGAGGCGGTACAGTTACTGTTGCCTGGATCCATCATCTCCAGATGATCGTATGCGAAGCCGATTATTTGAATTCACAAACTGATGTACGCGGAGCCTGATCTGTGACTTTATTTTGATTTTACGGCTTGCATTCAGTATCTGAACAAAAGTTAACAATATTTTCATTGACCGAAGCGCTTCCTCTGTTCATCATGCCAGTTGAACGCCTACCAGCAGAAATTGTGGACGCCATTCTGGGCAACTTGGTCGAACATAGATATAAACGAGCCAACGAAATTGAATCTACCAAGGATCTGCAACAAGCTCGCCTTGTCTGTCGGCAATGGAACCAACCTGCTAGAGCTCACATCTTCAGAACCTGCTTGCTCACCGACGAGAAGGCGGCCCGTTGGCATTCAATTCTTGACGACGAATCCATAAAGGACCTCGTTCATCGCGTTGTTATTTCAATTGACCCCATTTCAATCTATAGTCTGAGAGAGCGCGTTTCGTCTAGTTCCATGGGGCAAGAGGAGCCATGCAGTTACGTTCCATTTAGGAACTCGATTGCTCGCATCAAGGAGCTCAGTGGGCTGGGGCATGTCGAAATCCGCTTCCCAAAAAGATTCCGAGTGCTAAAGGAGGGGGATCAAGATATTCAGAACAAGACTCTTGCAGCAGTCTTTGAGGCTCTTCAACAACGAGCTCTGGAAAACCCCGGGTTCAGCACAGTCCGGTCCCTCACCATCAGCAACCTGCAAACCCTACCGATTCCACAGTTGACCCAATCAAAAAGCTTCGCCGCGGTCATGAAGGATATTTGCATCCTAAAGCTCGGAATTTCAAACACGGGAGGAGGTGGGTCCGAGCGAGAAATATGGGAATTTGAGTCACATCTCAAAGACTGGCTTGTCCCATACGGAACTCAATTCACATCACTATCCCTCTACTTTCATGAGCAGTGGGGATGGCTTCCAGATGGCTTCAGTGATATCGAAGACCTTGCATTTCCAAATTTGAAAACATTGAGCCTGGGAAATTATGCCATCTCACGCCATAACCAATTACGTTGGATACTATCTGCCACTTCACTCACCACACTCCGACTCGACGGGTGTCAGATTGTTACCAATATCCACACAATGAATCATATAATAAACCTGGACAAGCTAGCTACTCATGACTGGGAGAAATTACCACGGCACTCCTTCTCCTTCGATGAGGAGTATGATCAGGTTTATCGGTTCCATGGCACTTGGGCAGACATGTTTGGCAGAGTCCAGAGCCAGTTAACATCCCTTGTTAATTTCTACTTTTTTCAGTACAGACATTTGAGCTTTTACGTCCCGAACTACCAAGCACCGAGCCTCTACCGCGCCAGGTATATTGTGTTTGGGGAAACCCGAAGCCCACATTGGCGTTCGGGAGTCTGGAGCACCGGCCATTGGTTTGCTGGGCGTTTGGAATATGGAGATCATGATGCGGGTGCAACGCCTACTCGTGTCCCTGGACCCGAAGGGTCAATACGAAGAGAGTTGGATATGGCGCAAGATAATGATCGAGGTGACCAAATATCCCTAAATAGATTATTGGAGACACTTCGCGGAAGGCAGTTGGGATGAGCCTTTTGCCTTGGGAGATGTATTCGCTACCGGTAAAAATATTTGCAAAGCATCTTGGCAAATAAGATTAGTCTAACAGGCCAATTTTGAACTACAGTGTAATCATGATGACAAGATGGAGAGGACCTAAAGAGCTATGGTGTATCTATTAATATCTATGGTGGTATACACACCGACGTCAATTTTCAGGAGAGTGTAATCTTCGACACATATCGTTATGTTGCTCAAATTTATCCGTTATAGCAAGCATATGAGCTGATCTTATCATCATGGTTGTCAGGAACGTTGATGGCCCAGCCACTGGGGCTGGATGGAACCACTAAACTAGCACCCTTGCAGTTGAAATCGCTGGTATAAAATGTCAGCAATCCAATGGCTTGGCCTTGGCTGATTGCTGTATAACTTACTCCCAGAATTGGCACTTGACGTTTGGTGGGATTTCAAGGCTACTAACCTTATCATTCCAAAAGGCGCTATCTCCGCTGACGTTTCCTAAAAACGACTTGAATGAATGAAACAATCAGAGGAGCCCATGGTTGTTCTTACGGCAAATAGCAGGAGCAGTCTCAAATGTTTGAAAGTCTCCAGTAACGCCCCTTTTGTTGGACCAGAAGCCAACGGTAATGGCCTGAGCTACAGTAACAAGAGGAAGAAGAGCGGCGACCTTCATGGTGACAATTGTATTTTTTTTATGGAAGGATGACAAGCAACGAAAAGTGAGATCTACGTGATAGCGACGAGCGGGGAGATATATTGATATGACGAGGGCAACAAGTTATAGAACCGTTGGTAGACATAGCGATCCAAGCATATATTCCGAGCCGTCACCCATTCGCAAGCTAGGCAAAGCTCGGTCAGCCGGTTACTCAGCGTCTATGTGGGGTGGTCTATTCTGCATGGTCTGAGCATCGTTCGCCAATGACACAACTCTGCTGTGGTATTTGGAATGCCATGCGGCACGGGAAGTGGACTCTTCAAACGGCTACACGAAAGCCGCCTGTGCCTTGTGACAACAAGCCACATGCTATGTCCAGCTCGTCTGTGGCCTGGTCTGGCGGGTTGTCGCTTGTAATATCTTGGTAAGAGCAACCCGAAACGGCGGGGCCATTAAATACGAACGACCCACTTGCAATGTCGGCACCTCATTTCTGCCGTTTTTGGATAAGATCTACAGATGCGCTATCGCAACTCGACAAGCACCTGGCAACTTGAATTAGATTGCTGAGAGTGCCAATTGTTTTCTTTGGCAATTTTGCTGATGATCGGTCGTGATACTTTTCTCATGGATCAAAACCGAGCGGCATAATCGAATTTTTCTTGTTGACATCGCTTATTGTTTATATGCTCATAGTACTTTCTGATATGTGCTCGATTACAGTCTCAAATACCTGTATTAGTACAGTAGACATCACATTAATCTTGATATCGCCTTGATATGGTGATGCAGGGTAGGATCCTGAGTGGTTGATTGGCGGTCCCAAAAGACATGGTTGTGGCTCCTGGAACCCGTGCTTGGCATGTCTGCCGATCAGCCGGTTCCCATGCTGATTGGCGACAGCACCCCGGACATATTATTTTAATTATTCTCGTCTCAATCGTCGTCTAACCAGCAGTATGGGCTGGTTCGCTAATAATCACCCAAGTCCGGCTGCTGGTAATGTGTCTTGGCATCGAGAGACGGGACTTCTTTTACATGGGTTGGGGATAAGCCAACCACAGACCAGCAGCTTTT
Organism: Calonectria multiphialidica; assembly: GCA_020623665.1. Classification (NCBI taxonomy): domain Eukaryota; kingdom Fungi; phylum Ascomycota; class Sordariomycetes; order Hypocreales; family Nectriaceae; genus Calonectria; species Calonectria multiphialidica. The sequence continues at coordinate 381,695 of JAHVYC010000014.1, forward strand.
CCATTCACTTCAGTCTTGATGAGCCTCATTGACCGCTGACAGCCACCACTACTAGTTACAAGTCATGGGCCCAAGATGATTGAACTACTATGAAAATTTGCTTTGGGCACAATTATTCTCCAATATTGTACCCCGTGGGGTAGTGGATGAGATGGATTCTCCATGGGACTTGGACGTGGGGGGCGCCTAATGTGCTGAGAAAGAAAGATTCGCAGAAGGCCTAAACTGTCTTGTTATTCGGCCCTGTTTCACCATGGTAGCTCAAAAAAAGAAAAATGCACTTTGCCTACTAATTTAAGGCTGTGGCCTATGCACTAATGCACAGAGCCCCGGTGAACAAGTTAAGCGTGTTTAAAACGCTAAAGTCAGCAATGACCAACCAATTACTCATCGCAGAAGACGCAATGACTCTCTCAAGGATCGTGAGATTTTTCAATCCTCAGTACAGCTGAGGAATTAACTGCTCCTCAGTCCGCTAGCCCAGGGGTATTAAGCTCGTATATGCATGGTTAAGCATTTATAATATTTGTAAAGGCCCAGTGTTATCTGAGTCTAAAGTCATCAGTGAATGGCATGGTTGCTGACTGCTTTCGGGCTGCGACGATAAATAGTCTCGAAATCTCAGACAGAGTTCATTTTTCGTCAGCCTCAACCATAATAACCACCTCAACTCGTCCCTTCCGGCAATAATTACTCCCTAGGGATTGGAGAAACTGCCGTCATGCGCGCCGTCACCATTCTGCTGGGGCTTGCCTCCATTCCGTTCCTTCAAGCCGCCCCTGCCGGCTCCGACGACATCCAGTTTGTGGAAGGTGATGCCAATGCCTTCATCCCCGCGGAAATCACAGATGAGCTGTGGGACATGCGCACAGACCCCGACAACGCTGGAACCAGCATCAAGAGGGACGCCGAAGATCTAGAAAAGCGCTTCTACCGGATCGGTGGTTGCTTTAACTGGCCTTCGGGAACCTCCAGTTCGGTGAAGAGCACCTACTACAGCGACTTGCTGGAGGGCGCCAATGCCGTCTCCAGCAAAAGCTCCGTCTTTCGAGTCGAGCCATCACAGTCTGTTGTCTGGAACTACAAGAGCATGCGCCTCCTCATTCGCAACCAGAACCGTTGCACCGCCCGCTGGGCCACGTGGCAGAACATTAACAGGGCATTCTCCGAGGTTTGGAACACATGCACGGACAGGGCCAACGGTTGGGCATATCTCAACCTTGGAAAAGATGAAGATTTGGTGGCCTTGATTACCTGGAACGGTCTTTCAGCTCCCCCGTACACCCCTACTTGCTCGACCACTGCCGACCCTGGCACTTAGGATGGGACTCTGTATCAATTTCTGGGGATATTAATGTAATGCATCGTCAAAAGTATGAATAAATTGCGTGTTTTCGAGACTTTTCAGGTTCGATGAAACAATGGGCTAGAAATTACTGTTGAACTGAGATTATCTGCTTAGCCAATACTTCAACTGCAACCTGCCTTACATAAATGAACACTTGTATGTTGTGACGATGCCGGCATTTTTTCTTGGTATGACCGTTCAGGGTCACTCATAGAGCCTTTCAAAATGCCCTTGCGAAAGTTGATCGAAGTCATGATGGCTGATAGTTGGACGACTATCAACCTTAATTAAATAAGATTCCATGTTTGATTGCACCCACCCTTCGATATTTCGTTTCAGCATTGACCTTCCCCCTTCACTACACCTACTGGCTGACTTGTAAAAATTAGTGGGAGATAATAACTTACGGAAAAGGATGAGTCTTTGGAAGCGAGAATTTTAAGCGGCAACAAAACTGTTCGATGAAACGAGGAAACTTCCGACGTGGCTCAGAGTGGCACTGTCCATCATAACACCTTATCAATGCTGCCACTCTAAAATTAGTCGCACAATCCCGGCCATGTTTGACCCGTTTTTTTGAGTCCGCTCATTGAACGCGCATAGCTGGCAGCTAAAGTCTAATCGACGACTCTAATCGGCAGATTCGGTCGGCAACAAGATAGAACATTGCCATCACGGACAAACACACCCGGAGCCCCCACTCACCTTATTTCACCGTTATTTTCTTGATCCGACCACTTGCCGGTGTCTATGATGGAGATAAATTAACGGATCAAAGCATGGAATTAACTGCAGCTTCTTATTAGCGACAGCCCTTTTGACACGTCCGTAAGCTCAGCAATTCTCGCAGACAACCCAAGTAAAGACCAAACTAAACTGAGTAAACATAGGGAGAATTGTCACATGTTATTTGACCGCCTTTATTGTGATTAAAAACAGAGCATATTGATTGAACAAAACGCGCAGAGTAGCCTTTGATAAAACCATGCCGCGGTACCACTGAACCAGGTTCTTTTTCACGTAATCCCTTTCGGCAAGAAACCCATGAATGAGGGTCCCACAGAATTTCAAGCGATGCTCATACTTTGCCTTATTAGTGGGGCCGTGACCTTGACGTGAACAAGGAATGTTTCTTTCCAGAATCAAGCTTTGAGGCTGAGTGTAAATGACATGATCCGAAAACGAGTGAAGGATCCAAGGTGTGCAGTAGCGGTGAGCCCCGGAACACTTTCAACGCAAGATCAACGCAAGACTCGTGAGTATTCGACACAAGCATTTATTGTGTCTAGCTGTGGCCTGGCCAAGCAGTATGTAGACTCGTGAGAAATGAAATGCACCATTTTATTTTAATCGGTTGAAGGGTGTAAAAGGTGATGAACTACTTGGCATGGCAATCGCTGGGATCAGCCCTGTCTTGGCGGTCGGGAGCCGCATGAAAATCGTTTCGCGGCTTCCGAGTATCCACCATGATGCGTGTTTGCCGGTTTCGCTAACCGACAGATCAGACGTGTGAATTCTGCTTTCACAGCCCAGTCAGCTAAGCCTGCTTCGAATTAAGAAATTGTCAAATGGTAAGAACTAAGGAGACGGATTTGTATAAATACCTTGGGTCGTTCGTCCTCAGTATTTGGATTGTCATTCACACATCACATTCAACCATCTATCCAACATCACCCCTCAAAAAACATTCACTTTCAATTCTTTAAAACAATCAATCATGTCTGCCAAGATTCTTCTCGTTCTCACTTCTCTTTTCCTCGCCGCCAGCGCAGAGTTGCAGCTCCACGCCGACAATGTTCCCACTCCTTGCACCCACGTTTGCAAGCCCATTGTCGACTTGACCAGCACGTGTCAAAGCGAGAGCACTGAAAGTGGTCTTAAGGACTGCGTGTGCATCAACCGTGGCCTCACCACTTCTTGCGCCGGATGCATTCGTGTCAATTCTGGAAACACCGAGGGTTAGTAGCGCATGAAAAAGGACATTCATATGAACGAATGCTGACAACCGTATTAGAAGTTTACAATATCCTCAACACTTGCGGCTGGCCAGTCAAGGCTTGGAACACTGAGTCCAACTAAAAGTCTTTGCCAACTCACACAACCTCAACCACTGTCTATACTATACATGGTGTTTCGATTCCCCGGCTCGAAAGCGAACAGGACTATGGGATAAAATTGGATTTGGTCTCTGAGGTCTTGAATCTTGTTTCTCGTTATATTTGCTGGGCTCACTGCTTAAAATGGTGCTCATACGTCTTAACGCAGCTACATCCAAATAGAATTAACATGGTACATTGTATGTTCAATCTGAAAAGAATAATCTAAACACCAGACGTAGAACTTTCAATATAATTCTCCCTGGTGAATTAAATGCCTGTTAATTGAAACCATAGTACTATCTATTACAAAATCTGGCTTTCAAGCCCTTGTATCTAAATGATCCAATGAAGTTTGAGTATCAAAGTGGTCGTATTGGTTAGTCATTTTCTACAGTACGTATTAATCTACCCTCACAATATTACAGAAAGGGGATTTTCAGGGTTATTTTTAAAAGGCAATAGATAAATGTCTCCATTTGAGCGTAAAAACAAGACAGCTGCTTCTGTTGACCTGGGCCAGGTCATCTTCCAGGGATCTCGCTTATGAGGCTAAGCGGGGCACCAACAGGGGGCCTCCTCGGAACTTGAACAATCATCCATCCTTCACGTATTCACTTCATCAGACCAAGGGATAAATTCCCACACTCTAGCATTGTTTTATGGCTGATTATGAGAACGCACAAACTTTACAAACATCGCATCTGCAAAAAGCAGAACCAGAAAATTTGTCAAAGTGATGGCTTCAAGGCGCTTGCCAAGGCCGATTAATTTCCGTCTGTACCCACCGCCTCTCAATAGTTTCAACGCCACATTTTGCTTGCATTCAGCTGCGGCAAGGGGGACGGTTTGACGTTGACCCTTTTAAAATACTTTATTCCCCGTGGCGCCCTCCACTAATGTTTTCTCAATTTTCCTTGTGGCGACTGCGTTGGTTCGGTTACGCTTTTTTATTTCCTCTTCAGCAAAATGCAGCTTCAATTTCCGTCACTCACTTGCTGCGTGCTGCTGCTCGCGCAGCTTCAGACTTCAGACGCCAAGTTGTGCCGGCCCTCAACTCGATCATCCGCGCTCGTGACCACAACAACCCAGTATGGTTCAACCACAGCGTCCTTGGGCGCCGAAACTTCTGCGAGTACCTCCACTAGGGCAAGTGAATCAGCAACATCCAGCACTCTAAACTCTTCTGAGTCAACTACGGAATCGACTTCATCGACCGGCCCTTCCTTATCGACTACTGGGACTTCCAGCTCGCCTGAATCGACCTCCTTGATCGAAACCGAGTCGCTTACCTCGACGACGACATTCGAGACGCCAACGTCCTCTGCCTGCACACCAGCTTCAACGACGGCATGGAACGCATTCACCGGTGTTGGTTCCGATGAAACCTATTACGAAGGCTATGTCGGTGCAAATTCTGGGTATTATGCTAATACTTATGGGATTTTCCTGAGTTCTGCAAGCCACAATATCCGTCCCACGTACCAAATTGATGTCGACACTGGCCTATTTAGTATGAAACTTGGCGATGGCTCCATCGTTTCACTTGCAACTGAGATGGATTCTGACAGGGGCTATTCCGTTGCCATGTTTTGGACTTCTGAAAAACTGCAAGACGATGGGTCGTGGGCTTTCGTCCACTGCAATGTTTGCGGAAGTGGCGAATTGAAATGTTCCATGGAAGGTAGCAACAACCCACTCTATTTTCTGGCGTCGCCAACCTTGGATAACTTCTTCACCACCGAGAAGGATGACCTTAATGTGTCTGGCTACTACTATGTCAGGCCCTTTCTCAGCACTCCGGGTCAAAACTAAGGGTGCTAACCCCGCCCCAATACAAACATTATCAAATAGTACGAATGATTGCTTCGATAATTATAATCAACAGAGTTAGGTATTGAAAACCAGGCTGCAATGACTGATTTCACCCGTTCGCCAGTCCTAAAAGGAAACGTTGTCATATTGGGCGCTCGCTTGGCACGCTCTTCCCAGCCTCCTTTCTCACGACGACCAAACCATCACAGTCGTCAGTCTCGTGAGTAAGAAGCTAGAGTCAATAGTTGCCGGAATCACACCAATTCTCATAAGAGCTTTCGTCCAATCCTCGCTAAGGCAGGCTAAGTCAATTACTACGAGGCATTCAAGGATATAGAGGCATTCTCTGATGTAATGTCCGACTGCTGCGGCGCAACCGAGCCTCTCTTCCCATATAACTATCTTACCGGAGCATCTCAGAAGCAGAGATTGCTCTGTCTTGTTGGTGCTGCAACTCGTAGAATGCACGAGGTCGACACAGATAGTATTCTTTCTAGGAACGGAAAGTTCTATGTGGACTCAATAAATGCATACCCGAAGCAGTGTGGGGAGATTATTACTGGGAATATTTCCAGAGACCAGTTCATTGAAACGGGAATCATTCTCCAGCCCAGACAGAACGGTCCAATCGTTGTCCCCGAGGGCACCAACCTTGTCTACAAGAGTGTTGGTATCGGATCGACGGACTTGGTTTATGTTTATTTATGTTTGGTTAAAAAATAAGCAGGAGGCTCAACGGGGTGTTTCCAGGAGCGCGCGTCGCCTAGGCTAGTAGCTCGTAGGCAGATACAAATATAGGCTTTATGACAACTATGGTTATTGGTCTCCTTTTTTGCTCTGACTAGCAGAACAATCAACTTTAATATCATAACTTGAACCCTCTTGAGTCAGAGATAATGAACTCTATCAGACCTTTCCCAATGCTTAAGATGGTTTCCTCCGCCAAGACCAGTGCATTCCAGTCCGCCTCCATCCTCAAAAATGGCTGATCGTGAACCGTACTTCGAGCGCCGGGTACTTCACGACCCAAGCCACCCTTCAGCCAACAAGTACGCCAACGGTGAAATCGACTTGATTATTGGGAAGGCTTTTCTACACATGGCAAAGAACGGGGGTTGGCAGGGTCCACGGATAACTTTTAGATAGAATCTAGCAATAATGCTTTCTGTATAGAGTTGATATATGTGATGGATTTAAAATCATGTATTCAAGATATATCATTCATATTTCAGTGAAAGAGGAACGGGTAGTGTCATAGAGATTAACCATTTTGAGAGAGTGTGCGATCTGTTCTGGCGACCCAGCCAATCGTGCGACCTGGGTGAGCCGGGCATCTACGCAGGACATATTACGAGGGCGGGCGGAGCTGTGTAGCAGTAGTGGCCCTTGATTGCCCAGTGTTGTGGTAATATGCGCCTCTATGTCACGACGCATGCAGCACGATGCGTCGAAACATAACGCTTGAGGAGGAGGGCACAGATGTCCACACTCCTTATGGCAGAATCCTAGCATGACATGACTTATTTAGCAGCCGTTACCGTCACTTTGTTGAATAATACCGCCATTCGGCCGGAGATTAGACAATCTCCGTTTTGACAGGATAGTTTATTTTGACGCCCTGTGGGGCGTTCTTTATTACTAGGGCGTCTCGTCTGAATCTATTCACTTTGATTTGCCCGCATCTCCGCCGTCTCCGGCGGTTGAAGGTGTATTTGTAAGAATAATTGCCGTCATCGATGCAGCGGACTTTTCTCACGGCTTCATCAGAGGTCCCCGTGCCCGAGGACTCCATGGTCTATAAATGCTTTATTAACGGCTAAATGATACCCCTAATTCTTATTCATCCAGTTTTCGGTCTTTGTCAATCTTGGAATAATAATCGTCGCAAAATGGTGGTCATCGCTATTGCTGGTGCTTCTGGCAGTATGAATCCCCCCACTCCAACTTTTAGGTTCCACTGCGGAGTGATGCGTGCTCATCCTGTACACCGCAGATGTTGCCCAGGAGGTGCTGGAAACCCTAGTGGCGAGGCAAAAACACGACATCATCCTGCTTTCAAGAAAGGTGCGATATCTCCGGCAATCATCAGCATAATGTTGCTTACGTACAGTCATTGGTAGAAAATCGATGTTAGCCGAAGTTACAAAGGAGTGAGGTCGATTCAGACTCAATATGACAATTCGGAGCAATTGGAGCAAATCCTTCAAGGCGTCCATACGGTACTCTCATTCATTACCACAGGAACAGATCCCAGTGATGTCACTCAGAAGGCTCTTATTGACGCCGCCGTTAAAGCGGGCGTCAAGCGTTTCGCCCCGAGCGAGTGGGCATCGTAAGTGTCCTGCAACGAAACCGAGGGTCTGACTGGGAAGTGTCCTGAGACAACCATTGTATAGGGCGAGCTTCGAGCATATGCCATTATATGATGGCAAGATAAAAATCCGAAAGTACCTTGAAGAGTTGAACCAGGATAAAAAGGTGACTGAGCCCCGTCCCATTCATTTGCAGGAGCGCGAGCTCACTGGTTTAATGTAGATCATAGAATATTGTCTGTTCCAACCTGGTTGGTTTCTCGACTACTTCACCATCCCCTACCCGACCATGAACCATGTTAAACCCGTGCTTATGCATTACGACTTCAACAAATGTCGGGCTATTGTGATGGAAGGCTCCGAGGACTCGCGCATGACTCTCACTAGCATTCATGATTTCACCAACATGGTGGCGAGCGCGATCGATTATGAAGGTCAATGGCCTGTCGTTGGCGGCATTCGAGGCGACGAGCTGTCTGTTAAAGAACTGATTGCTCTGGGGGAGAAAATCCGTTCGTCTTCCCATCACTCTCTCAGGATTTAGTCTAGTTTAATTTGCTGATTCCTGTCAAACTACAGGTGGACCATTTAATATCGAAAAGGTCACGCCGGAAGACCTCAAAGCCGGGCTCGTGAGGACCACTTGGCGTCCCAAGATGGACCACCCAGCCATCCCCCCGCATCTGGTCGACCAGGTCGGCGAGGGCATGGTTGCTGGACTCATTCTTGGACTGGCTGCGGAGGCTTTTAAGGTTTCTGATGAATGGAACACCTTGCTGCCGGATCTCCAGTTGACTTCAGCCGAAGCGTTCTTGACGGAGGCGTGGCGTGGAAAACCTTGAAAGCTGCTATTAATATGTAGTATTCATCGGCTGAAAATGGGATGAGGAAACACTAGTTCTCACCACTCTCGCGAATGGGGTCTGCCCTTCAAGGGATTTATATGACGATGACTGATATGACATTAATTGCCGTATGTAGCTTATTCGACATTTCTGAGCCCAGGGCATTGTCTAACTTGAGCAGCATCATCTTCGGTGACTGGATCATCAGTAGTAGCAGTGTCCATTAGGCGTCCTATTTTCGGTAGCTGAAGCACATTGACACCAAGACGATATTCAGGCTATCCGGATTGAGATAAACATGGTGTGGGAGCGTATGCCCAAACCTGGTCACACGGCCAAGCGGACCGGTTAGTAGTGGCAATATAAGTCCACACTGCAAAGCCAGAAGAACTTCAGCGGAGCTACAAATTGGGATTGAAAGACACATTGGCAAAGTCCGAAGTTACTACTCTACTTTTAGCTTAGCTGACATATAAATGATTATCTAGCTCTAGCTCTCCAACACCTGCCTGGCGTGTCTTATTCTCGGTCCGAAAGCAAGTCAGTAGTAAAACTTCCGTCGCTTACGGGCGAAACCGATCCTGAAGGTCGGGCCGTATGCTGCCTGGCCCGCGCGTTCTGGTAATAGCCATGTCGTCCCTGACTTCGAGCACCTTCACCGGGTCTTCCATTGTAAGTCTGGCTATCGGGAAAGGCGGCCGGTGCATCATAGCCAGGATAAGATTGTTGGGGCTGATATTGCTGCTGATACTGGCTCTGTCGGGGTTGAGAGTACTGGAGCTGATCATTTCGTGGCTGGTTCTGTTGACGATCTTGCACTCGCTGTGCCTGCTGATAATGCCCATGATGGGTACCTTGTTGGTATGGATTATCGTAGCTCCGGTTGTCACTGATGTGGGATTGTTGACGGGCATCATGAGAACTACGATCATGAACATGATGGCTGTGAGGTTGTTGATTATGACCATGGCCTAGATGATCATGAGAATGATGGTGGTGGTGGTAAGCAAAGTGACCTGGATGGTCGTGTCCGCGGTGGCTCTGCCCAGGGCCATTGTTACCATGAGTTTGGTAATGTTGATGGTGGTCAAGAAAGCTATGGTAACCCTGACGATGTTGTCCACTATGCGGCTGTCCACCAGCGCGTCGACGGATTGCGAAAGGCCTACGAGTGTTTAAGAGTGAACCACCAAAGGGTGGACCAAAGATCTCATCCTCGTCAATCCAAAAAGGAGCAACTTGACTGCTGGGACGTCGGCGGGACATGGTGAGTTACTTGAAGTGGAAGGTTTTTGAAGTGATGGTGATGGCGAGTTTGTTTGAAATATTGTTGCAGAAAGGCCGCTTTTTATAATGTTTCTAAGAGGGCCGGTTGATTCTATTCAATTGATTATTCCTGTCTGTTTGATATTCAGCGACTTTCTACTATGATTCACGACATCGATCACAAGTTGAAACATCATTTGTCAACCACCAGAATGCGTTGAACATCTCAAGGAAGAGCCCATCGCGTCTTTTTTCAGTTGAACCATGTCAGTTCACTCTCCATCTTTGAACAGAGGCCGTATAGGTTAGTATTCGCTGGTGTTCATGTTTTGTTGCAGATGGTAGTCTCGTTCGTGAACAAGTAAATTGACATTCGGAATAAGGTTTCCCAGTTATGAAATCCAAGAAAAATATTCATTGAGAACTCTTTCGATAAATCTAAATTAATCATTTCATATATAGTCTAAATCTGAATTCAATATTTGTCCATTACAATCAGCAGTTTTGGTGTAAATCGTGTGCAGATGCAGAGATTCCGAGTGCGGGGTTCTAGGGTAATGCTCTAGCACTGAAAGGGAGCGGTTTTCACGTGGTGATTGGGTGGAAATTTCCGGCCCAGTCAACGCCTTAGTGAAAGGCTTCCATGCTCTAAATTAAGACTTCAGCGGCCAGTCAACCAATTACAGTAATTTCACTTGACTCTTAGTCCACTATTCAAGGCGTAGGCTGGGAAGATTTCAACACCAGTCTGCACCGGCTTTCTGACTAATCAAGCCCGGCGCATTTCTTAGCTAAACTTAGTTGGAGTAAATTACCAGACAATGCAACCAAATTTACTCCCTATTATTTTATTGACCTCCGCCCACCGCAACACATCGTCAATTTAGGACCATCCCCTGGAGGACGAGTTGGTAAATCCCGCTGAATACATGTTCAGATCTTGAAGGCCAGTCGGCTGTGCTTAGACATACACATTAGAATGTGGGCGGAGCATCGTTTCACAGTCAGCGTTCCAGTACCTTCTCGCATTTCACCGCAATATCTTGTCGCTTATATTCAGACAATCACTCCCATCTTTCGGCACATTGAATCATACCAGAGCTGGAATGAACTTCCCCCAGATCCGAACCTCTTTGACGACGATGATTTCTTTGGGCCCTTTGACAGTACAAATCGCGCGTTTGCTGTCAACGAGGTTTATGAACTTGTCCCAGGCGCTATCAGACGTTCCAGATGTTTAGTCGTCAGCCAAAATTCTCCCGGTGGCCTGCGTCTTCGCATAACGAATCATCTCAACTCTTCCTTCACTTCTCCCAGACTTATGGGCCTCTGGGCAAAGTGGACGGTTCGGCCCCGGCCTGGCGCCCCCAATGGTGCTGGTCCTGAAACGCACACGGCAGAAGAGTGGGAATTATTCGATGAGGTATTCTTTAAAGCTAATAGGCTTACCATCTCATGGGTTGCTCCGATTGCAGAGGGGTCTCACAACCACATATGTCATAATATTGTGGATGACATCTTGAAAAGCTTTTGAAATCAGTATATGGGGATAGTGCCTGTGTAAAAGAGTGGTTTGGAATTAGGCTTAGCATGTTCGGCGATGTTGGAGGAAAGTGCTATTGGGTGTACTGGAGTAATTTGGAACACGATTGAGATTTTCCATAATATAGAATATCGTTACAAATTCTGGGGCAGTGACAAAGCAGATGAGTTCTTAATTGCAACTCATAAATATAGATCTTACACAGGGCTAGGGGATCCTTCTTAAATAGAAATACCAATATATACGAGAGTCTATTTATCGCCTTAATCTAACTTGATGGAATATTCCAGCGGCAGCTTGCGGCTGCTGGAGCCAGCATAGAGCTTGTACTCTCCCTTTCGGAGGCGCCACTGCTGTGCTTCAACGTCCCAAATGCTGAGATCACGTCTGGTGAGCGGGAATTTTGCCAGGCCAGACTGTTTGGGTACCAGAGGGCCGACTTGCTTAAAGCCTCGGAGCTGGCGAATGGCCGTATCGCCACCAGGAATTCCGACATAAAGCTGGGCAGTCTCGGCACCTTCAACGTCACCCGTGTTGGTCACAGAAACAGTGGCCATAGCGACGATATCCCAGAGTTCAGGGTGACCTCCCTGGACGATCTTGATGTCCGAGTTGGGGAGCTCTTCCAGGCTTACATCCGACCGGAAGGATCCAGAGAAATCAGAGAACTCAAAGGTGGTGTACGATAAGCCGAAGCCGAACTCAAACAGCGGCGTAATGTTCTTCTTGTCAAAATAGCGGTAGTCGGTATACACGCCCTCAGTAAAGTTGACTTCAGGAAACCAGTCGAAGGTGGTCGTCGCGTTTAGCAAATCGCCGTAGTCTTCTTCCTTCTGCGCGACAGTGAATGGTAGCTTTCCAGATGGGCTGACGTCACCAAATAGAATATCAGCAAGACTGTTTCCTGATTCCTGGCCGGGAAGACCAGCGTAGATCACTGCAGTCACGTTGGGGTGATCAATCCAAGCATCAACAGTGCGCACACCTAGTGAAAAAAGGTTAGCCATATTTTCTAAGTAGTGAGTAATACTTCCGGAAGTACCGGACCACTGCTTTTGCTGGTTCGAGTTAACGTACCTGCATGATGAATGGTGACGATCGTGTTGGAGCAGTTGGCAGCAACATTCTCAACAAGCTCGTCACTGAACTTATCCGTTAGAGTAGTGCGGTCAAAGCTCTCCGAGGCATAGGCGTTGATGAACACGAGACAAGCCTCAGAGTTGGCAAAGTGGGGCTGAGGGTTTCCGGAAAAGAAGTCCCAGCGAACGGTGCCGTGGTTTTTGATTATGCGATCTTGAATAGCCTGGAATGGAGAGATGATATAGGGGGGTGTGGCAATGCCAGAGCCGCCACCGGTGATGAGAGTGCCGTTGAATGTGTTCCAGCCAAAGTTGACCTCATATCCGCCACCATAGCGTGATGGGTTCTCCCACGGGTTGGCCTTGACGATAGCGTCGTATCCGTAGACTGAAACCATCTTTGGCTTCTTTAGGGGCAGCGCGCCGCCAACGTTCTTGACAAGAACGGTGCCTGCCGTACCAATGCGGCGGATAAGGTCGGCATGGTTTCCCTGGACATCTACAGGAAAGCTCTTCGTGGCATAGTTTCCGATGGCGATGGGGGGCAGCTCGCTGTCCTGGTTGAGGTAGTAGTAAGATGCGAAAAGACGAGTTGCCATGTCAGTAATACGCTCAGTACTAACAGAGGAGTTGGTCACTGCGTGAGTAAGGTTGTCTCCCCAGTAACCTGCATCTGGCATAACAACGTCCAGACCAGCATTGGCTGAGGCAACGCCCGAGTTATGGGCTTGCCAGTCACTGACAACGAAACCTTCGAATCCAAGCTCCGTCTTAAGGATACCATTTAGGAGCTTCGAGTTCTGGCATGTGTATGACTGGTTGAGGCGATTGTAAGAGCACATAACACAGCCAGCGCCCTCTCGAAGGGCATTCATGAAGGGGAATGCGTACAATTCGTGAAGGGTACGATCATCAATGTTTGCACTGATAGCCTCTCCCTCGGGCCAGCCTAGTTTCCGTGTCAGGTCAGTTGCATTTTCGTTTCTGATACGGCGCCACTCCTGCTCATTTGCGAGGAAGTGCTTAGGCGTAGCAATGACACCAGACTCTTGCATGCCCTTAGTAACGGCACCCATGCCCGCGCCTGCGAGGTACGGATCGCCAGAAAGTCCTTCCCAGTTGCGACCTCCACGAACGACGCGGCCCATTGGGCCTGCCGTGGGTCCCAAGGCGACATTGACTCCCTTTCCAAAATATTCTTCGCCAAGAGCCCTGCCGTACTGGTACATGAGATCTTTGTCAAAGGTGGCAGCGAGATGCAAGCCAGCAGGGAAGGCCGAAACAAACTCCTGCCCGCGAACACCAACAGGGGCATCGGAAAAGCATAGTGACGGGACACCTAAACGTGGGACGGAACCGGTGTTACCCGTGCAGGCTCCAGTGAAACCCCGGGTTACGTTGACCTTCTCCTCTAGGGTGAACTGGCTGACAATGGCCTTGGCACGACGGTAGGCCAGGGCCCAGCGAGTATCGGTACTGCCGTTGCCAACAGCTTATCTTCAGGTCAGCGGGACTTCTTTACGCGGCTCAAACTTGGTGTGTGGCCAATGTGAGTTGTGGGGGAGTGAGGGTTGCATTACGGGTAGGGTAAACTGGCGGGCTTCGTCCGTAGTAGGGTAGCTCGGAAGGAACCTTGCCAGTCGAATTGCCATCTTCTGCCAATGCAACTCCAGCCTGGAGTGCAAGGCCAATCAATGGCAGAACAGATCTCATGGTGAAAACGATCAATGATCCAGGTGGATGGATTGTGTCACAGATGCAGGTACAACTCGGGCAGCCCCATGATACAATTTATTTGAAGCGGAGGAGCTTAAGCATCCCCCTCGCTCGGTGAATACATGCTTAATTAGGGCAAAATTATTCGGGCCGACCTCATTTCTACCTATCTTTTTTTGCAGGTACCAGTTGGCCGATTGCCTCGGTGCCGAGCGTTCAATGAGCGAAGAAGTTAGAACAGCCCACGAAAATGACGCAATAGCCGGACGTCGGTGAGAACTTTAACACTACCTAGTATTTAAAGATAAGGTGACAATTGCGACTGTGGGGTTAAAGCTGTATGATTTGATAAAAAATACAACCTTAACTCCACAAGCAACTGTTGTCGCCTTATCACCTCATACTAACCTAGCATAAAAGCCGGGGTTGCGGGTACTATCTAACCGTTAATATCGGAGAGCAGCTGACTTATGTTATCTGTCGGAGCCGGTCCGACAGATCTGCGGTTTTCGGCCCTCCGATTCTCCACTATGCTCAACTGTTTAGCGTGAATACAGGGTTATGAACTCATAAATCGGCTCGGCATCCCGCTATGATCATCCCCCATTTAATTTCGTGCGGGGTGTGTCGGGGGCACCACGGCTAATAGTTGAGCCAATGGAGAACCTAGTCAACGACATTCTCTTCAAAGTCAGGAGAGGTTAATAGCTCTCATAACAGCGGTCAATTGGCTGGGGGTGGAGACTGGCTTCGCCTGACATTATGTTTAGCCAAAGCATGGAGACGCAGGTTCCTACCATAAATCCATACCCTGTTGCCAAGGTCCTTGGCATGCGATAGACGTATTAAACTTGGGGTAAACTTTGATTTCAAGTGAAAGTAATACAGGTTCTCATTCATACAGTGACCGTGAGCTAAATCTTTTAAAGTACATTCTAACCAGCAGACTCACGAGCCCCAACTATCAAGCTTCTGGGCAGAATTTTCCAATTTACCGCTTCCCCTCCAATACCAGACGTCAACACAGTTGCCGGACACTACGTACTATTTTAAATAATTCTGCAAAATAAATGTTATAAAAATACGGTTGGTCAACCAATGATATTATTTATACTTGGGTTAGATCTTACGCCACAAACGATGCGTGACCAGGGAACCGACGATTTCTGCAACACTAGGCTAAATAGGCAACGTGGCTAATTCGGGGCTGTGCACGAAGTAGCGCCAAAATGGCACGGCTCACTCAGAATCTGGTTCCATTTTTCTTTCATCAGCACCATCAGATTGGTGGCTGGATGCCGCTGCGATGCATAGCCAAGAGCAAGCTACTCAAGCTTGTCCCCGATGCCATGACCTGAATGAGGCTCTCTCAAAGGCCGACCGGGGAGAGATTCCCGCAACAGGAAGCCCCATAATCACCATTGGATCCCCGCGCAAGAGGATAGAATGCAATACTTGTCGGTTCTTCTTTGCGCACGCCGCAGGGTACAAGAGAAGATACGTTCTGCACGTCAGACTATTCGACCGCGTACAACAACGGACAGGGGAGACTTCAACTATAATCCCAAGCCGGTTTCTTAGTGTAATTCGTCAGAATTCAAGGCTCCGTTATGATCGAGACATCGCAGACGAGTTTTATCAAGAGGGCATCATCAGCTTTTCTCCCAGAGACGATTCAACTCCACCTCGAATTATGACACTCAATCCCACAAGCATAAGCTACCAGAAACTATATTCCTTGGTTGACTACTGCAAGGAAGCTCATCCGATGTGCAATGAGAGTACAGAATCTACCTCAGATCTTGACTACATCAAATTCATTGATTGCGAGAGCTGTACCATCGTCCGGGGCAGTCTTGATATGGTGTACTTCGCACTGAGCTATGTCTGGGGTCAACCAAAGACACCTAAAAAGACTGAGATCGACAACTCCAACAATGATAAAATAACTGACCAGCTCTCGCTCGAACGAGCGCCCTTGACCGTGAAAGATGCCATGTCAGTGGTAAAGAATATGGGACAGAGATACCTGTGGGTTGATAAATATTGTATTGACCAGGAAGATGACAAAGAAAAAGAGTTGATGATTGGCCGCATGGATCAGATTTATGAGCACGCCGAAGCAACCATAGTCGCTGTTGATGGTGACAATGACGAGTGCGGACTGCCCGGGGTCTCAATTCCAAGAACCGCTCAGCCTAGTCTCCAGACTGCTGACTGGCAGTTTACATCATCATGCCCACCTATCAAGACACTGCTCAACCGGTCCATCTGGGCTACTCGAGGCTGGACCTACCAAGAAGCGCGACTTTCGCGGCGATGTATATTCTTCACCAATCATCAGGTTTATGTTGTATGTCAGCATTCAACTTACAGCGAGACACTACCAGAAACACTGCAAGATGATTGGATTTCCAATCTTCTCAACTCAGGAAGACTGGAACCTAAGTTATTCGGCAGCTCGACGCCCAGTCTTATTGGCGAGCTGTTCCAGGACAGGTACATGTTTTCACAAAAGCGACTAACGTATGGAAAGGATGTTCTTGATGCATTCCGTGGGATACTTCGCAGGTCACCCTTCGCCTCATTTTGGGGTGTGCCAATCATTCCGCTCCCGGTCCAAATGGACGCAAATGTGGGCTTCGCTTTAGGACTTTTGTGGTGTCGGCGACCGCAATGGGCACGCGCCAGGCATCTCAGAGAACAGCCTCCGACTGAGTCTGTCATACGACGTGTTGGCTTCCCGACATGGAGCTGGGCGAGCATACCCGCTGAGATTTTCAATGATGGCTATGGCACTGGGTCAATCTTTGAGGCGTACCTGACGGGAGTGTCAAAGGAACTTCAGGAAAATGATGCAAATTTTCATGTCTCCATCAAGCTACGGGGAGCGTATATATCTCTGAACGAGGCGATTGTGGGCCATGAAAAACTGCTGCCTGAAGAGGCTGGGTCGCAACAGATCGAGATTGAGGGCAATATAGTTCGCTTGCGCCACGCGGGTAATAACAGACTAGAGGTTGATGACTGCCGAGATCTAGACATCAGATTTAGTGCGATGTGGGATGCAGATGCAGAACCCACTGGGGATACTGCCGACAAAAAGGACACTGTGACGGAGGCGCTAATATTGGTGAATTGGAATGATGCACAGAAGAAAAATAAAAAGAGGCTTGTCATGATGCTACTCGAATGGGTAGAGGAGGGTGTAGCGGAACGGCGGGGTCTTGCGTCTCATTATCGAGTGGAATACTCGACTGAGATGCTGAAGAAAATCCCGACAAGCCGACGGAAGTTTATTTTGAAGTAGAATTCAATGCCCTGTGAAATTTCTGTTGTATTCAGCAATCAACTCCGAGGGATCGCAGTATCTTGGATCGGCTATAAATAGCAGACGACATGATAGCTGTGCTATTTTGCCGCTGGGTATGCCGTCGCGTGCGTGATTCCAGTTACAATATTTAATCTCGCCGCGGAAACCAAAAATGATTATAACGAGCTTGTCTAGCCAAAAGGCTCAATCTGACTTGAAGATTAAGCGTAATTGTAAAAGGGCAAATAGCTGCGCAGTCGGGAAAAGCCACGTACGACAATCAGCCTCACCTCGCATGAAAAGGCAACCAGTTTATCAGGGCTTGGGAGTGTTTTTGTGCAACTGTTGGTGTAATTTTATATGATAATCAGCGACAAAATTATTTGAGCAAGTACTTCTGGAGACATGAACACTGCGAGTCCCCGATCAGCCCTCTGGACAGCCTCGGAGTCAGCAATGGTCATATGCTCAGCTGCCTATAGACTCATCTGGGGCCTGATCTACTTAAATTGGGTATTGACGGAAATTTATCTCTTCGATCGGGATTGATTTACACACACCGTCGGACTTGACCGTGTCACACATAGCCTGGACTCACCTCAGGATGCATTGGACGCGAGTCACAATTTTTGCTCACTTGACGCTTACACAAGCGATGGCTTGTTCGACGACAAATTATACTTTTACATACGACATCTATCCCGATTGTGCTTCCGCATGCCTCGGGTGTGAGGATGCCAGCTACTCGGGAAATTTTGCTAACAATTGCGACTACGCAAATGGAGACTGCTGCACGAGCAAGTATCACGCCGTCATTGCTGAGACTTGGTCGTGTGTGCGTTTAAATTGCGGCAAGGATGTTTCCGAGGACGCCTTTGTGACATGGGTGGGATTCTGCGAGACAATGCATCATCCACTTGAGGAACAAGATGTACCACAAGGCTACAGCATGTCTGGGTCAGATACCAACAGTAAGGATTATCGCTAGCCTGGACTGGCACCATTGTCTACTAACAGATGAAATTTAGAACAGAACGGCACGCTGGATAGGTTGGGCCTCACAAAAGGGCAAATCATTGGCATTGCAAGTGGAAGCGCCACGGGCGTGGGGGCTCTCATCGGACTGATAAGCTTGATTCGAAAATGCCGGAAGGACCGGAGGAATAACAAAAGACGAGATGTAGAAAACAACAATACTTCTATCACTGCGCCACTAGCCGGCTGTTCCGCGTACCCGAACCAGCCAAGGCCGATTGGAAGCTTCACTGCGCTGGAGTTCAATGGCAGCATCGTTATGGTACCGCATGGTCAGCAAGGGATGGGCAGGGCACAGATTGCAGGACCGCCATGAATAGTTCAAGTACTAGAACAGTGAGGCTTTTAGGGAAAGCATTAACATTATCAGTGAGGGGTAGGCAACACTCGCCTCATTCTTTTTGCCTCATTTCAACCCAGTTGTGCAATAGCGCATGAACACTGTGGATTGCTTTGTTGTCAGAATTTAGTGACAACTAAAAGTGCACTTTTAGGTTGAACGATTGATGGTCTTGTCACCATTGGTTGACTTACAGCCGTTTCCACGTTCAATTGCAAAAAAAAAAAAAAAAA